>CM034462.1:29957047-30557047 GCA_019925255.1 Litchi chinensis | reverse complement strand
ATTTTAATTTATATTTGGTATAAACATAATTCAATAAAATGAAAATTGAGATAAAAAAATTTTTTTATTAAAATTAATGGGTATAATTTCGACATTAAAAAAATCATTAAATCCCACATATTATCTAATTTTCACTTTACAAAAATAGACTCAATTATTTCTTAAAATTATTGTCAAATCTAGTCAAATTAAATAATCACTTTTGGAAGTTTTACTAACATCTTTCTTATGTCAAAATTATTAAATAATAAGATTTTAACTTCTTAAAAAGAATATCAAACGAACCTTATACAATATATGGAGCCTTCTTATCCTTCTTAAATTAAAGTGTTAGGTAGTGTTCTCAAAGGCGCTAGCTGCTAGTCGGGGCAGTAGCTCGATGCCTAGCTCCTAGGTGGAGTGTAGGCAATGCCTAGAATTTCTCATTTGTTAGATGAGCAGAAAGAAATCCCTTTTCCTTCATTAGGTGGATTCCATACAAAATCATGAATTAAATTGCCTTTGGAAAATGAATTTAATTTCCTTCTCCCAACTAAGAAATCAAGTTTCGTATCCTGATGCAATTTCCTGTGAAACTTGATATATATGCCTAATCAGTAAACATATCTTAAAAGTTGATATTAAACATCCAATAACAATATCTCATTACGATTTGCCTACAAGTTGATATAAACCACACAATATGCCAAATCACAGATTCACAATGTCCAAATCAAAATGAACATTAAACAAACAGTAGACTAAAAGTTTGAACATATACCTAAAAGTTGAAAAAATAAGATTGTGATCATTAAATGATTTTAAGATCTCTTCATGAACTCATATTGTGGAGAATCTGATAGTAATGGTGGAGCGAAGCGACATAAAAGGAAGTGTTTAATAGAAAATAATAGTTTAATACATTTTATGCATTCAAATCAGGATGGTATCAACCCAAAAAAAAAAAAAAAAACCTTCATTTGACGACTAAAATACACAGTACAAAATATTAAAAATTAATCTAGTAAACATTTTCTTACAAAACTACCAAATTTATCCCCTAAGCAATCCAAGAAATGACAATATGAATACCTCCATCTTCTGTTGAAGAGTAGGAGGCTAATTACAATGCAGAAGCCAACCACAAATCCAAGTGTCATGCTTACATAGAACCAGTCTACTTCATGTTCATCATCATCTTCCCCTTCTCCAATTTCAGGCTCTGAAGTCTTGGTGCAGTTCTCAGGAAGTGGAGATCCACAAAGTTCATTGCTGACAAAAGAGGATGCATCAAAGGTTTGTAGTTGAGTACTTGAAGGTATTTTCCCATACAAGTTGTTATAGGATAAATTCAAGGTACTCAAAAACGTCAAGTTTGAAATACTCAATGGGATTTCACCAAAAAGTTGGTTCATTGAGAAATCAAGCGACTCTAGAGCTGTCATAGCCCCAATTCGCTCAGGAATTCTTCCAACAAAATAATTGTGCGACAAATTGAGCTATTGTAATTTTTCAAGATCTGTCACTTCCTTGGGAATTTCTCCAGAGAATTTATTTTTGGAAAAGTTTATACTTCTTAGAAAACGAAGATTGGTGGTATATTTACGCTCCTCACCTTTAAGAACAAGTAATGCATCTAAGGAAGTTACCACAGAAATGCCATATACAATATTAAATCCAATAAGCTCATGGTCCCATGTGGCTTGGCTCTGTGTCTTCATGGCAGTGATGTTATTAATACATCTTGGTACTTCTCCAGAGAAAGCGTTATGAGAAAGGTCTAAAATTTGTAAAGAAGATAGATGGCAAAACTTGGCTGGCAAAGGACCATGAAACTTATTTTTAGAAAGGACGAGAACAGATATGCTTGAAAATCTTTCACCTATCCATTCTGGAACTTTTCCAGAGAACTCATTTTCACCAATATCAAGTTTCCTCAACTTTGTCAAATTCTCAAGTGATGTAAATATTGTTCCAAAAAGACCATTTTTTCGAAGGTTCAATGACCAAAGAGCCTTTAAAGTTCCCATTGAGGCTGGAATTTTACCAATGAATTTATTGTTTCCTAAATTTAGGACAAGTAAAGATGGTAAATTCATCCAACAATCGAGTAACTCCCCAGATAAAAGATTTATATCAACTTTAAGAATACGCATTTCCAGTAACTTATTTACCTCACCACACAAAAAATGAGAAATCGGTCCAGAGAATGTGTTATTGGAAAGATCTAGTACATGTACCCTAGAAGACACTAGAGGTAATTGACCTGATAAATTATTTGAATTCAAGTCGATTGAAAGAAGATTAAAAGCTTTATTTATATTTGGAATCCTCCCATGGAATTGGTTGTGAGAGAGATTTAAATATATAAGTTGGAAAGCAAATTCCCAAAACTCAAAAGGAATAGTACCTGAAATTCCAGTGGAAGATAAATCCAAGTAACTTAAATTTTTTAGTGAATAAATCCATGATGGAAACTCCAACCCTAAGATGCAAGATCCCAATCCTAATGATTCAAGTTGTGGAGTTGGAGCCCACTGGGGATTAACTTTCAACATTAGTGAATTTCCAGAAACAAAAAAATTCACTAATCTAGGATTAGCAAAGTGAGTTTCAGAAAGAGTTCCATTGAATTTGTTATTAGAAAGATCTAAATATGTCAAGGGCGATAGCTGTCCTAAAATCAATGGAATTGGACCAACAATGAAGTTGTAACTCAGATCAAGAGAGTTAAGGTTGTTAAATTGCAAAAAGTGATCAGTCAAATGCCCAGAAAGTTCACAATTTTTCAACTTCAATAACTCTAATCTATATGAAATACATCCTGAGAAAATATTCAAGACTTTGGATATCTCCTCACTCAATTTTACACCAACCAAGGCAATTGATCTCAAGTTACAAAGTTTTCCCATAGATATTCTCAAAGATTCAAAACTTATTTTATGTATAGGAGTGCTACTAAGATCAAGACGCCTAAGATATGTGAGGTTTTGAAGTTCATCAAAAATTGGACCTTCAAAACCAACACTTGTTAAACTAAGATCGACCAAATCACTGAGACAAAAAATCCAACTAGGGATGGTGGAGTTAAATCGGTTCATGGAAAGATCAAGCGTGTCAAGAGATGAGAAGTTTGCAACGGGTAGTGGAGGAAAATTATTGAGTTTACAATTTTGCAATTTCAACACTTCGAGAGAACGGAGTGTATTTATCTCCAGCAGCCAATCAGAGGCTTGGCTGAGGTCTGTACGAGACAACTCAAGCTCCTTCAACAAAGAAAGGCCAGATAACCATGACAAATTCTCAACATACAAGTAGAAGCCAGAAGCACTCAAATATTCAAGATTAGAGAGATTACCCAACTGGCTAGGAATCCTTCCACGGAATGTAGAATAAGAGAGATTAAGATATCTCAAACTCACCATAGAACCGAAGAAACTTGGAATTTGAGTTCCTATAAAATTGTTAGAGCTTAAGTCCAAGTGAGTCAAATGTTTAAGATCAAGCAAAGACGGATTTATCTTACCACCCAGCTGTGACCTCTCATCAGAATATTTAAAGAAATCACCGTTGGGATATCTGAAGTTGAGTTGAAGGACATGGCCTGTGGAATTGTCGCAGACAACAGCAGGCCAAGTGCAACAATCTCCATTTGTTCTTGTCCAAGAGGCAAGCCGGTTTGAAGGATCTCTGAGGTCTTGCTTGAACCTTAAAAGTGCTTCTCTCTCACTTTGTATGCAGCCCACGTGAGTGCTTCCATTGCAGAAGGTCATGTCGATTGTTGCCAGAGCCAATAACTCAAGGAAAATAATTGCAAAAACATTCATGGTTTTAGCTAGAAATTATCGAATGAAGGAAAGGTGAGTGAGGAAAGTTATTATTTTGGTTCTATTTATGGTGCAGTTTTGTTGCTGTAGATGATCTTCAGGAAATCATAATGTCCTCGATGATTAATAGATTCCAAGCAGTCTCAATCAGGCCACATACCAACCAAGAAGACCATTAATTCTTATAAAGAATACAAAAATAGTGAAGTTTGACTTTTTTAACACCATCCGTTCCCTATCAAAAATTTTTTACGTTATCGCCATCCCTTTCAAAAATTTTATACATCATCTAAGGAACATGAAACAAACGAATATTCAACCACAGATTCACTGATTTAGAAAAGTAATATTGATATATTAATAGAGTTTTTTTTTTTTTTTTCCTTTCTTTATAAAATTTATTAAAGGTTATTTTCTAGTTCTACATAAGTATTACAATTTTTTATAGGAAGCTTCTTTCATCCAACTAAAATCTTATCTATACCTTTTTTATTTATTTATCTACTGCAGAAAGATGATTTTCTCATGATGAAAAATATCGCGTGTTAAAGGCGTTTAACTTAAAGTCGGCTTAAAGTCTTCTATAGTTATGCACGGCCTTGAATTTTTGGCGTAGCAGTTAAATGACTTGAATTGTTGGTACAAAATATTTGCAAAAGTCTTGGATAAGGTATGCATTGGCTTGAAATTTTGGCGTAGTAGTTAAATGACTTTGAATTGTTGATAGTTGGAACAAATTTTTGGTAGCTAAGTGTTTGATGGTAACGACAGCTAACAGTATTGACTAAGGAAATCTATAGCAACTGAAATAGTATTCCAATGACTTGGCTACCATTTTAAATTAAATTAATTATATCTTGTTAGATTTAGATGGAGAGAAATATATCAACAAAGTATACAGTTGATCTATTCAAATCGATACAGGTAATCATTTACTTTACATATGTTGAAATCAAAGAAAACAAAAGGATTCTGAAAATGAACATTCATTAAAGCAAGAAAATCATACACACAGAGTTCTTGATCTTGAACTCTTATCTCTCGATCTCAATTACAGAGAAAATGAAAAATGTCTAACTTTAACAACCAGAGGACTCAATATATAAAGGTGGTTAAGCTTTCCAGATTGGCAATATCAATGGCCAGGATCAAAGTAAATCAGTGGTGAGGATTGACACATCTGTTAGTGGTTTTGCTGACCACGTGGGACACTACGGACTTAGCTTCTGAACAGGATCTTTCTTCACTTCCAGTTGTAGCTAAGATACTTGAGCTTGATTATGACTTGGTCTAACAACATAATGATATATATATATATATATATATATTTGTGCCAAGGTTCATATTGAAGTTTCTCTCTTAAATGGGCGGTCTCCCATGGATACTGAGATGAGTTTATAGCTTTACATGCATTGAAATACTCAAAACAAATTGATACCATCCAAGAAGGAGCTGGATAGATAAATTACACAAGTCATTCTCAAAATATCACTTGTATTAATTTATACATATTAAAATTTGAAATAACAATCCAAGCTTCAAAATTTTCTCCTTAATTTACTTTAAAAATCCTTTTAATTTATTTGATACCCAAAGTGGGACATATAGCAATTGACATTATTGAAATTTTGATATAAAACCGCGATTGATAAAAAAAATTAATTTCCTACCATTTTCATTAAAAAAACTTAGAGATTATTTATTTTTCTCATTTATGACTTAATAATATTGAATTGCACTTATTAAGTTGTTTACATTTTTTTTTAAATGATCAAATTATTTAAAACTATTCAAAAATAACCCAAAAAAGTAAAAATTTTTAACTTTTTACTTAATTGTAAATAATTTAAAAATATATAAAAATTATATCTCAAATATATGCTTCCCAAATTAATATATTTCTAAATTTATTTTAATTTTATATTACTCAAATTTTTTTTCCATTACTATAACCGGAAACCAATAAGGAATGGTGGTGTTAACTGTTAAATTCGTTTATGGAAAGCTCAAGTGTGTCAAGAGAAGAAAAATTTGCAACAGGCAGTGGAGGGAAATGATACAAACTACACCCTGACAATTTTAACACTTTCAAAGAAGGGAGTGTATTAAACTCCAGCAGCCAATCAGAAGCTTGGCTAAGTTTTGTCTCAGACAACACAAGTTCCTTCAACAAAAAGAGACCTGATAACCATGACAAATTCTCAAGATACAAGTCGAAGCCACCAACAACAAGATATTGAAGACTAGAGAGATTACCCAGTTGGCTAGGAATCATTTCCTCAAAGCCAGCAAAAGAGAGATCAATATATCTCAAATTCATTAAAGAACCTAAGAAACTTGGAATTTGAGTTCCTTCAAAATTATTAGAGCTCAAGTCCCAAGTGAATCAAATGTTTAAGCTCAAGTGAATCAATTTATTGTGTATTAAAGTCATCACCTCTTTTCTTTTTTTCCTTTTTTTTTTTTTTAAATCTTAAATTTATTGTAACCATTTAAAAAAATTTAAAAATTTTATTCCAATTAAACTCCACTTACTGTGCAGTAATGGTTTTTATAAGGTGGCATGTGGTGTGACTATTTAGGTTTTTTTTATTTTTTATTTTTCAGCTAAATAAAAATATTAAAATAGTTTTGGTTTTTTTTTTTTTTTTTTTTTACATATACTATTTTATAAATAGATATAAAATTGAATACTCTAGATAGACCCACTGAGGCATGACCCGAAAAAGAGCCTCTCTAAAGCGGAAGAATGGATTCCAAAGGATGGAAGGGAACCCACATGCCGAGGGGAAAATTGACCACTCATAGAGTAGCCGTAGTAAGTCGATGGGGACACATTATTGCAGCAAGATGGCCTATCTTTTGGCAAAGACATTGGGCCTTTGTTCATAGTTTTGGGTGTTTTGATTGTCTTAATCATCACATTACTGCCCAATATGGGCCCACATGGATAATACCCATAAAGCTTAAATTGTCTTTTAATACTTTGAACGAGGCTTGGGCCTTATCAATTCAATGACGAGGAACTGAAAAAACCTCGTTCCAAGTTGTAATCTCGTAACCCATGGTATATCTATTTATAATTTAAATAGTTTGCGAATTTTCAATTTGTATTTGTGATATGGGGCTGAGTTTCTGTTATACATGATGTGCGAGAGCAATCTCATTATATTGTGAAAATACATATATCCTTAAATTTGTGAGAATAGATTAATGAACCTTATATGTAAGGTTTAAATTTGACAGACTTCAAGATATTTCTATCAATTAGTGTTTGATAACCTTTTATATACACACATACACACACACACATATAGATATATATATATATATATATATATATATATTTGACAGACTTCAGAAGATTTTTATCAATTAGTGTTTGATTACACTCATCTATATATTTGATAGACTTCAAAAGATTTTTATCAATTAGTGTTTGATTACCTTATATATAATAGTAAAATAAAATATAAAGATTTTAGTATATGAATTTTTTAGCATGTTTTTAGCAAATGTTACCAGACGTGTTTTCAGAATTTAAAAACAAAATAAAAAGAACTGTTTTCATTTTCTTTGAGAGAAAATGAAAAATACCCACAGAGACTAGCCACAAGTTGTTAAATTGAAGAGCCACCAATGAGAATGGATAGCAACAATTTTGATTTTCTATAACGAAGACAAATACACTGCACATCAGAAAACAAACTGATACATCTACAAATATAAAGCCATGATCCACATTAAAAATTTAATAGTACAAATTTACTTCATTATGAAATGTTAATATTAGAAGTAATTAAAGTTCACATGATTTTCTTAATTATAAAACAAATACAGCTGAAACTGAGAACTTACAAATAAAACCAAAATGAACCCAATTGATGGATCTTCGGGAATAGAAGTTCATAATTAATGTTATGACGTATGAATATCCTCGACGGAATCTAAACAAATGAGATATCATCAGATCTTCTATTCATATATATATATATATATATAGGTATCCAATAATTGATAATATAGTATTAAAGTCATACAATTTTAACAGTGAAAGCTTTATTTAAAAAAAAAAAAAAATTCATATACGAAACACTGAACATTTTAATTGCAATTAACATATTGAAAAGATAAATAATTATCATATTAGTAGTTTCTTATTGACATAGAATAATATAATTATTGTACTTATTATACCCACTTTTAATAAATGAAAAAGCAACCGACTGAAGTATGTTTTTCGATTTCCCAAAATTTAAGTTTCTTAATCATGTCTATGGAAATTTTGATTTAAACCTTGACATTATTAATCAACACGCAATTTATTTTTGGTGAAATCAAGCCGCATTAAGCAAACAAGGAGCCTAATGTACATAATGCAGAATAGAAACGTGATAATAAACCGATCACTGTAACCGAAGATGGATTCTCCGTCACTTCAGAACCACGTTCATTCCAGGACCGGGATGGAACCCCAAATAAGAAAAACAAGAACCTCTCCAATGCTTCAAACACCTTGTAATCATCCAAAAGCTTGTTCCAAGCTCCACTCACTACGCAGTAACTCTTTTTATTGGGCGGCTTGTGGTGGACAGCATGTTGAGACCTCGAAACAAGCACCCCAACCTCTTGCAGCCACGCCACCAGTGGTTGCAACGTCTTCTTGATGCAATGAGACCATATGTGAAACTGCTGGCTAAACAAACCACAGCCTGGCAACACACATACAAAGCCATGAACGATGGGATCGTCACAAAGGATGTTAATAGGCATCACTATAAAGGTCACGGCTTGAGCAAAGGCGTGTGTCCCGTTAGCAAATCCGAACCTGGTGATTCTCAGTGGCTCTTTGGGGTGTCTTTGGAAACCGTCAATCTGGTCACCCAAAAACGGTGTTGACGCATCACCATAATTGTCAATAAGCCAGTGGTAGATACCGGACATCAGATCAGCTACCATCTAGCCAATGTAGCATGCTAACATGGGTCCGAGCCAGATACAAGACTTGGCTGTACCCACTATGGACTTGACTAGAGAAGTGAGCACTGTGGTGCACCCAGTTGCCACCCACACACGGTGATACCATGTTGATTGCAAATTTGGTTCATTGATCGTGGTATGATCGCTAATAGTGGGTGAGACAAGGGCAGCCATTGAAGATTCGAAGGAATTGCTTCTAGTATAAATTAAAAATGCACTTATTATAGAGGTTACATAAATTGGTTACATACAGAGTTTTCCTCTTGTGTGAACGTCCAACATCTGATAAAAATTTGGATGTCATATCTATAGAGTTAGATGAATTGGTTGATAATAATATTCTGCTTCTTTAATAAATCAATGGAAAAAGAAAAGAAAAAGAAAAAGAAAAAGAAAAACTAGTCTCATTCAAGAACTAATATTAACAACATTCAAATATTGTTTTAAGGAAAAAATGAAAAAATTGAATGTCATAGCTACACAGTTAGATGCACATGGTTGATGATTTATTTTGTGTATTTTTATCGTGCCTACCCAATAAAACAACTAAAAAAAATTAAATAGTCTCATTTAAGACCTAATATTAACAAATTTCAATATTATTTGCATGGATATAAACAAGGTAACGAATTTATTATTTATTGAAATAAATAATTGCATTGATAAGAAAAACTCTTCAATATACCAAATACATCCAACCACTGAAAATTGGATAAATGGCAAAAAACAGCTTTTATGCAAGGGGATTTTTTTTTTTTTTTTCCCAAACTTCTTGCCATATTGAATCTTATTTGATTCACCCATTTAATGGACCACTTTCTTGTTAGGAAATTGGCAAAAATAAAATTGGTGCTAGTTCCATATTGGAAACAAACAAGGGTGGATGGTATTTTGAAGACTATAAAAGAGTTCAATGTCTTGGTTTTAAATTGGTGCTAGTTCTACATTGGAATCAAATACACTTTAAGCATTGTATTTTATTCTAGTTAAAATTTTTTTCTTGTTTCTCTTATTTAAGAATGTAAAAAAATATGAGTTAGTATATGTTTTGGAGAGTATGGATATATTGGGATTGTGGGTTGTGCCAGAATAGTCTACGTCACTGTAAGATTTTTTCACATAGTGAAGTTCTCTTTGACGGTCATGATTTTTCTCCTATTTTGATGTTTTCTACATAAATTCTTGTGTTATGTCCAATCTCCACTTGTTCTTGTCCAAGAGGCAAGCCGGTTTGAGGATCTCTGAGGTCTTGCTTGAACCTTAAAAGTGATTCTCTCTCACTTTGGATGCAGCCCACATGAGTGCTTCCATTGCAGAAGGTTATGTCGATTGTTGCCACAGCCAATAACTCAAGGAAAATAATTGCAGAAACATTCATGGTTTTAGCTAGAAATTATAAAACAAAGGACCCAATAACTCAAGGAAAAGAATTGCAGAAACATTCATGGTTTTAGCTAGAAATTATAAAACAAAGGACCCAATAACTCAAGGAAAAGAATTGCAGAAACATTCATGGTTTTAGCTAGAAATTATAAAACAAAGGAAAGGTGTGAGTGAGAAAAGTTATAATTTTGGTTCTATTTATAGTGCTATTTTGGAGTAAAGATTTTCTGTTATTTTATATATATATATATATATATTTTTTTTTTCTACTAAACATTTTATAAAAAGAGTTTAAGTTTGAATGATATATGAGAGGAAAAAAATGAAATAATCTTGATTATCAATTATTATTATTTTTTTATTGATATGTCACTAAATTATCAAATACTTGAAAAAAAAAAAAATAGGGAATCGACTCATCATTTTGTTGTTGTAGATCTTTAGGAAATGTCCTTGATGATTAATAGATTCCAAAGAGGTCTCAATCAGGACACATACAAATTAACCAAGAAGATTATTAATTCTTATAAAGAAAAAAACCAATGAATTAAGTTTGATTTTTTTAACACCATCCCTTTCAAAAATTTTATACATCATTTAAGGAAAATGAAACTGTCAACGTCTAAATCTGGTTGACCCAGGTTCTTGACCCAATATTGTAAATTAAGCAAAACAAAAGTAGAGATAAAAAAAAAAAAAAAGAGGAAGAATAGTGAAAGCAAAGAGATTTTTTACTTGTTCGGCTCAAAAAGATGTCTACGTCCACGATTGTTTCTCTGATTATTTTGGCAGAGTCACAATATTTTGTTGCTTAATTGATTGTCTGTTACAATGAGTTTTCAACCTCTATTTATAGTGTGGGGGTGTTACAATTTGAGTACAAATAAAATAAAAAAGAGTTCTATATTAATTATACTTTCAAAACCGGTGTCCACCATTTTAGGGATAGATTCCATCGACATAGAAATTTGATTTTACTTCTAATTCTAATAATTAACTCTTCCTCAATTTAGGTTATTGCCTTTTTGGAAAAACTCGTTTAACGAACACTTCAAGCTGCGGAGCTAGATGTTGGTGAACTGACCTTTTATCTATTGGGTCAATCCATTGGATCAGTTCATTGAGTTTTTATCAGTCCACTTATGCAGTCTTAAATATACCCATAATAGAAACAAACATATATTCAACCATAAATTCACTAATTTAGAAAAGTAATAGTGACATATTAATAGTGCTTTTTATTTTTCTTTATAAAATTTATTAAAGGTTATTTTCTAGGTTCTGCGTAAGTATTACTATTTTTCTATTCCAACTTAATCTTATCAATACCTTTTTTCTTACTTTTCTACTGCAGAAAGATGATTTCTCACGTTGAATAATATCGAGTTAAAAGTAAAGAGAAGACTAATTATCATCTTTATGTTCAATTCAAATCTTCTTAGT
This sequence comes from Litchi chinensis, assembly GCA_019925255.1. Taxonomy (NCBI): domain Eukaryota; kingdom Viridiplantae; phylum Streptophyta; class Magnoliopsida; order Sapindales; family Sapindaceae; genus Litchi; species Litchi chinensis. Next base: position 30,545,435 of record CM034462.1, on the reverse strand, counting down.
CTTTTACTTGCTCTATAAATTAAACTTTCAATAATTATAACACAAATGTCAAACTTTTATATAATTACATTATACATATAATATAGGTATATCATGTAATAGTGATATATATATTTAAGATATTATTATAAATAAAAATTATATATAAAAAAGAGCAAATTAAAAATTAATTACCTTATTAAAACATGTTCATAGACATGGTAACAAATTTATTACAATTTGACTATCCATATTTAATCAAAGTTAGTAATGTTTAGTCAACTTTAATACAATCAGGAGCATTTTTCTCTTTCGACTTTTAATTTTTATTTAAAAATAAATTTGAAAACGGGTTTTTCATTTATTGTGTAAATAAAATTAACTAATTTAAAATTCTGACAATTATATTTGTTTATTCTGTTCCTTTCCCATTATTCACTACCTACCTTTCGATTATTTTTATATGTTCATATCTAATTGCATACTTTTCAACTAACAAAATGTTAAAATATATTTTTTGACATAAAAAATGTTAAAATATTATAGAGGTTCATTTATAAAATTTTATATTTGATTAATTCGACTAGATGTTGCGTTTAAACATACCTAAAACCTATTCAAAAAACGACAAAAAAATAAGCATCCGTTGTCTAATAGAGTCCACAAACTTACATTGAACCAATCCACCTGCTATCTTCAATGAACAATTTATCTGCATAAATTAAATATGATGGAAATTTCCTTCATTATGATTTTCAATCAAGCTATTTAAGAAGATTTAGACGATTAACAACTATTTAAGTTCAACTATGTCCACTAAAAACTTTGATTTTTCTACACGTTTTTGTCTTTTTCAAAATTTCATATTTCCTTGTAACACTAATAATTGCATTTTTTTTTTTTTTTTTATTTCCTACCTTACATTCGCTTTTAAATTACATCAAATTGATGACTCATAATATTCCATTATTTTCTTCTCAAACCTTATATACCTAGTTAGTTTTTCATATATGAGTTTAAATCAACACTAAATTAGGTTCTATTTATAGTGTTATTTTGAAGTAAAGATTTTCTGTTAATTTTTTTTTGTTTATACTAAGTTTTTTATGAGATGAGTGTAAGTTTGAGTAATGTGTAAGAGAGAAAAACTAAAACAATCTTGACCATCTATTATTTTTAATATTGATGTGTCATTAGATTATTAAAAACTTAGGGATAAAAAAAAAAAATGATAGAGAAATCTTGATTGCCATTTTGTTGCCGTAGATCTTCAGGAAATGTCCTCGATGATTAATAGTTTCCAAAGAGGTCTCAATTGGGCCACATACCAATCAAGAAGACTATTAATTCTTATAAAGAATAAAAAAATAGTGAACTTGGAATTTTTTAACACCATACCTTTCAAAAAATTTTATACATCATCACCATCCTTTTCAAAAATTTTATACATCATCGCCATCCCTTTCAAAAATTTTATACTTCATCTAAGGAAAAATATGAAACAAACATATATTCAACCATAGAATCACTGACTTAGAAAAGTAATATTGATATATTAGTAGTGGCTTAAAGTCGGCTTAAAGTCTTCGCTAGGCATGCATGGGCTTGAATTTTTGGCGTAATAATTAAATGACGTTGAATTATTTGTACAAAGTATTTGTAAAAGTCTTGGATAAGGTATTTGGCGTAGTAGTTAAATGACTTTGAATTGTTGGTAGTGGCTACAAAGTATTTGTAGCCAAGTGTTTGATGGTAGCGACAGCTAACAGGATTAACTAATGAAATCAATTGCAATTGAAATAGGGGATTGGCTATGGTACAAACAAAAAATTTGTTTGTACCATGCAAACACACTTTGGCTGCCAACTGGCAGCCAAAAAGTGTGAATTAAACCTGCAGCAACCGGTTTCAACCGGTTGCTGCAGATTTAAAATATTTATTTTATAATAAATAATATTAAAATAATAATTTATTAATTAAATAATATATTAATTAATATTTTATAATAAAATATAATATTATAATGATAATATAAGTATTTTAAATTATTATTAATATTTTATTATATTATAATAAAAATAATATATAAATATAATAATATTTTATAAAATATTATATTATATTATTATTTATTATATTACCGTGATAAGAAAGCTTTTTATCACGCCTTGAGTCAAAACCGTGATGAAAAGTCATCTTATCACGGTTACACTATTAGCATGATGTCAAAGTTGTTCCAGGAACAACTCCAACGTCCATTTAAACAAGTACGAACATCAACTTGTTCCCACCAATATTAAACTTGTTCATTAAACAAGTTTGACGTTTAGCACAACGATGAAGTTGTTCACATTGAACAAAACAGATGTATGACGTCAGAGTTGTTTCCGAAACAACTTCGACGTATATTTTAACAAGTACGTAACGTCAACTTGTTCGCCAACGTTAAAGTTGTTTAATAAACAAGTTGGACGTTTCTCTCAACGTACGAAGTTGTTCGAGTTGAACAACTATCATGGCTAACCGTGACAGAAGAGCCTTCCGTCACGCCTAGCCGTGATTGTTACCCAAACAACTCAAATGTTCATTTTAACAAGAACTTAACGTCAACTTGTTCCCACTAATTAAAGTTGTTCAGTGAACAAGTTTGACGTTTTGCACAACGTCGGAAGTTGTCCACATTGAACAAAACGGATGTATAACGTCAGAGTTGTTTCGAAAACAACTTCGACGTATATTTTAACAAGTACGTAACGTCAACTTGTTCCCGCTAACGTTAAAGTTGTTTAATAAACAAGTTGAACGTTTCTCTCAACGTCTGAAGTTGTTCAAGTTGAACAACTATCATGGCTAACCGTGATAGACGAGCCTTCCGTCACGCCTAGCCGTGATTGTTACGCAAACAACTCCAACGTTCATTTTAACAAGTACTTAACGTCAACTTGTTCCCACCAATTAAAGTTGTTCAGTGAACAAGTTTGACGTTTTGCACAACGTCGGAAGTTGTCCACATTGAACAAAACGGATGTATAACGTCAGAGTTGTTTCGAAAACAACTTCGACGTATATTTTAACAAGTACGTAACGTCAACTTGTTCCCGCCAACGTTAAAGTTGTCAATAAACAAGTTGAACGTTTCTCTCAACGTCTGAAGTTGTTCAAGTTGAACAACTATCATGGCTAACCGTGATAGACGAGCCTTCCGTCACGCCTAGCCGTGATTGTTACGCAAACAACTCCAACGTTCATTTTAACAAGAACTTAACGTCAACTTGTTCCCACCAATTAAAGTTGTTCAGTGAACAAGTTTGACGTTTTGCACAACGTCGGAAGTTGTCCACATTGAACAAAACAAATGTATAACGTCAGAGTTGTTTCGAAAACAACTTCGACGTACATTTTAACAAGTACGTAACGTCAACTTGTTCCACCAACGTTAAAGTTGTTCAATAAACAAGTTGAACGTTTCTCTCAACGTCTGAAGTTGTTCAAGTTGAACAACTATCATGGCTAACCGTGATAGAAGAGCCTTCCGTCACGCCTAGCCGTGATTGTTACGCAAACAACTCCAACGTTCATTTTAACAAGTACTTAACGTCAACTTGTTCCCACTAATTAAAGTTGTTCAGTGAACAAGTTTGACGTTTTGCACAACGTCGGAAGTTGTCTACATTGAACAAAACGGATGTATAACGTCAGAGTTGTTTCGAAAACAACTTCGATGTATATTTTAACAAGTACGTAACGTCAACTTGTTCCCGCCAACATTAAAGTTGTTCAATAAACAAGTTGAACGTTTCTCTCAACGTCTGAAGTTGTTCAAGTTGAACAACTATCATGGCTAACCGTGATAGACGAGCCTTCCGTCACGCCTAGCCGTGATTGTTACCCAAACAACTCCAACGTTCATTTTAACAAGAACTTAACGTCAACTTGTTCCCACCAATTAAAGTTGTTCAGTGAACAAGTTTGACGTTTTGCACAACGTCGGAAGTTGTCCACATTGAACAAAACAGATGTATAACGTCAGAGTTGTTTCGAAAACAACTTCGACGTATATTTTAACAAGTACGTAACGTCAACTTGTTCCCGCCAACGTTAAAGTTATTTAATAAACAAGTTGAACGTTTCTCTCAACGTCTGAAGTTGTTCAAGTTGAACAACTATCATGGCTAACCGTGATAGACGAGCCTTCCGTCACGCCTAGCCGTGATTGTTACGCAAACAACTCCAACGTTCATTTTAACAAGTACTTAACGTCAACTTGTTCCCACCAATTAAAGTTGTTCAGTGAACAAGTTTGACGTTTTGCACAACGTCGGAAGTTGTCCACATTGAACAAAACGGATGTATAACGTCAGAGTTGTTCCCGAAACAACTTCGACGTCTATTTTAACAAGTACGTAACGTCAACTTATTCCCGCCAACGTCAAACTTGTTCAATAAACAAGTTGAACGTTTCTCTCAACGTCTGAAGTTGTTCAAATTGAACAACTGTGACGGAAGAGCCGTGATGGAAGAGCCTTCCGTCATGGTTAGCCGTGATAAAAAGTTATTCCGTCACGGACGAAATTTTAAAATATGACATCACCATGACGTCGAAGTTGTTCATTTAACAAGTTGGACGTTGAGCACAACGTCTGAAGTTGTACATTGAACAAAACGGATGTATGACGTTAGAGTTGTTCTGGAAACAACTTCGACGTCTATTTGAACAAGTATGTAACGTTAACTTGTTCCCGCTAACGTCAAAGTTGTTCAATAAACAAGTTGAACGTTTCTCTCAACGTCTGAAGTTGTTCAAATTGAACAACTATCATGGCTAACCGTGACGGAAGAGCCTTCCGTCACGGTAAAGCGTGATAGAAGGCTCTTCCATCACGCCTAATTTTAAAATTAAAATTAAATTGGATAGCATTAATATAAGTGCACAACCACACTAACGTAGTGGTGCGGCCGCGCACCAACACTGGTGTTGGTGCGTGGCCACGCTAAAGTAGTGGTGCGGCCACGCACCAACACTGATGTTGGCGTGGCTAGTGTTGGTGCGCAGCCGCGCTAAAACAATCGTGCGGCCGCGCACCAACACTAATTAAAATAATATTAGAAAGAATAACTAATTTAAAATAAAATGGACTTATAATTATTAATTTAGAACATAAAAACGGTTATTTTTGAAATTTTCACTATTATTAAAATATATCTCATTTGCTTGGTTATTATTATAAATTTCTTTCTTCCTTAGGATATGGATTGTATGACAATAACAATATTCTTGTTTTGTACAAATAATAATAATAACTATACTTAGTATTGTTTGAGAAAAAAAAAAATTACTTAATACAAAATGTTAAAATAAAAATCCAAAATAATGCGTAATTTAATTAATTTGTAATTGCACAAAACAAAGATAAATAAATAAATAGATAATTATAAGTAGTTGGGTCAAAAGTCCTAAGAAAGCCAAAAAAAAAAAAAAAGTGTGATAGGAGACCTTCTTGTCACACTTTTGTCATGAAAGACTATTAAATGATGACATCAATATACATCTTTTAAAAATTGCATAGGCATGATAGAAGAGCCTCTTGGCACGGTCAACCGTAACAGAAGGCTCTCTCATCATGGCTAAGCTTGACTCATTCCTTTGCCATGATGTGAGGCTCTTCTATCACGGGAAACCATGATAGAGAGCTCTACCGTCACGGCTAAATGTTGGTGCGCGACAGCACCATTGCTTCAACGCGACCGCACCTTTATATCACGGCCAACCGTGACATAAGACTCTCCCATCACGCCTAAGCTTGACTCATTCGTTTGCCATGATGTGAGACTCTTTTATCACTGCAAACCATGATAGAGAGCTCTATTGTCACGGCTAAGTGTTGGTGTGCGGTCGTACTATTGGTTTACCGTGGCCACGCACCAACACCAGTGTTGGTGCGCGGCCGCACCATTGCTTCAGCACGGCCGCACCTTTATATCACGGTCAACCGTGACATAAGACTCTCACATCTCACTTAAGCTTGACTCATTCGTTTGCCATGATATGAGGCTCTTCTATCACGGCAAACCATGACAAAGAGCTCTATCGTCACGGCTAAGTGTTGGTGCGCGACCGCACCACTACTTTAGCGTGGCCGCACACTTATACTAATGCTATCCAATTTAATTTTTAATTTTAAAATATAGAAAAATATAATAACTTAAATGGAATTATTTTATATAAAATAACTTAAAATGGATTAAAATATTATTTAAATATATATATTTTTTATAAAATAATTTTGTTAAATTTATTTCTTAAAAATATATAAAAGTATTTTTTATTTTATTTTTTTATATAAAAAGTTATCTTTACAATTTAATTTTTGAACATAGCGTATGATGAAACTAAAATATAGTAATTTTATTTTTTGTTAAATTAAAATCCTTACTTGTTATTGAATTGTAAATTCATTCAGAATTGTTTTTGAATGCGAATTTAAAATGCAATTTATTTATAATTTAGTTTTTAAAAAATTAAAAATTGTTATTGTAAAATTTTAAAAATATGATAACAGAGGAATCGTGATGGGAGACTATCCTAACATGCTTGGCTCTTGTCATGTATAGACATGATAAGATAGCCTCTCGTCATGTCTAAGTGTAATGGGAGTCTTCCGTCACACTTGCTTTAGGTGTGATGGGAGGCTCTCCCGTCCCATCACGGCGAAGGCTTGCACCACTCATGGGTATGTAGTTGTACCACTGTTTTAGTGTGGTCATTCATCTATACCAATGTAATCTAATTATATTTTTAAATTTTTATTTTAAAATATTGTAAAATATCATAACTGAAATTGAAAATTATCCTATCACATATAAATAAATACAGAAGAGCCTCTCGTCACTCCCAAACATGACGAAAAGCTTTCCCGTGAGGTCCAAACATGATAGAAGGCCCTCCCATTACAATTGTCTTGGGCGTGATCAGAGGCTCTCCCGTCACAATTCATTTGGGCGTAATAGGAGGCTCTCACATCATGTCACGACCAAGCGTGATAGTAAAGTCTTCTGTTATGGCCTTCCTATCACTTATAGGCATGATAATAAGGTCTTCTGTCACAACACACATGATAGCAAAGTCTTCTTTCATGGCAAAAGTGTGACAAGAAGGTCTCCTATCACACTTTTTTTTTTTTTTTTTGGCTTTCTTAGGACTTTTGACCCAACTACTTATAATTATCTATTTATTTATTTATCTTTGTTTTTGTGCAATTACAAATTAATTAAATTACTCATTATTTTGGACTTTGATTTTAACATTTTCTATTAAGTAATTTTTTTTTTCTCAAACAATACTAAGTATAGTTATTATTATTATTCGTACAAAACAAGAACATTATTATTGACATACAATCCACACCCCAAGGAAGAAAGAAATTTATAATAACAACCAAGTAAATGAGATATATTTTAATAATAGTTAAAATTTCAAAAACAACCGTTCTTATGTTATAAATTAATAAATATAACTTCATTTTATTTTAAATTAGTTATTCTTTCTAATTTTTTAATATAATAATTTTAGTTTCACACATATCTAATCAATAAATTTTAAAATGTCAAATTTTCATAAATTCTAAAGCGGAAGCCTTCCACCAGTCATAGGTGCGTGACTGTGCTCACATCATGATATAGTTACGTGCTTATTCCAATATTGGTGTGCAACTACATCATCATTTTAACACTACCACACTCCTATACCAATGCAAGCTTTTCATTGATCATGGGTATACAACTGCACTCAAATTCTGGTGTGGCCGCTTGTTGGTGCGCGGCCGCACCATTGTCTCAGCGCGGCCGCTCACCAACACTGGTGTTGGTGCGCGGCCGCACCATTGTCTCAGCGCGGCCGCGCACCAACACTGGTTTTGATGCGCGGCCGCACCATTGTCTCAGCGTGGCCGCGCACTAATAACAATGCAAGCTTTTTATTGATCTTAGTGTTGGTGTGTGGCCGCACCACTATTTTAGTGTGGCTATACACCCATTTACTGTAAGCTTTTCATGGATCATGGCTGCGCGGCTGTACTCACATCTTGGTGCGGTCGCGTGCTTACTTCAGTGTTGGTGCGTGGCTGCACCACTATTATTAGTATTCACATCTAGTCACCATGAAAAATGTATCATTCTGATCCACTTTGCAACCATACTTTGTGAGGACAGCTTTTTATTAACATACTTCCAATGAAGAGAAAAATATATGCACTCAAAATATGCTCCAGAAATGTACAATAAAAACTTATATAATTAATCTTAGGACTAGACCAAACTTAATATCTGAAATCCTAACAATATCATGTGGAGGAATCTCCTCTTAACATCCAGATAATCTTCTTTCTTATCTAGAACCAATTAAGCAACCAACAATCAACATCATTTACAAGCACAAGACTGAATATATCAAAAGAAAATCAACAAAACTACAATGTTTAATTGAAAAAAACTACAAAATTTTCCTCAAAACAATTCAAGCAAGCAACAACGTGCTTCACATCAGCTTCCCCGAAGCATCATTACTAGGATCATGAAGGGTTCCATGCATCCAATCCATCCATATAGTATAATGGTCATAATTATGACGGTATGTTGTGTGGTAAATGGTGTGGTAGCCGGCACCCATTACAGGTCATAGCTTGCCATGGATGCAGTCATGGATATTTGTTGTCCATATGGCCTCAAGGAATAAGAGTGCTATGTGTGTAGTAACCTGGAGCGAAGTAATCAGCAGCTACTAGTCCAGAGACAGGTCTGACCCTTATACTAGAAGGATCCAATCCAGTTTCATTGTTCAATGACATGTGCCCTACCCAGCACAGAGGTCTGTAGAAAAATGTGCACTATTATTATACATCAGAAGCACTAACAAAGTCATCGCTGCACAGCAAATTACACGGAAAACTTACGAAAAACTAAAAATGTTCATACGAACAAAGTGTGAAAAGATCAACGATCAGGAAAGAAGGACAACCAACCATGAATCTTATGAAAAAATTAGCACAAACTAAATTTACTTTGTTATTCATTAACACCCTTGCTTTGACATAAAAAATGGGACGAAGTTGAAGAAATGACTCGAACAAATTTCAATCTCACACTTGATTATCAAAGAAAGACAAGTTGTTTATGATCAAACACTCTTACTATTAACACCAACTAAACCAAAAAGGAGAATCCAATTAAAATGGTGAATCCAATTAAAATGGTCTTCACAATGGTATAAAAATACTTACTCTCAATTCAAATTTCATCTTCTAAACGTGTTTTCATTAAACCACCAAACTCCAAAATTGTAAGAAAAGGGTCAAACTGCCATTCATTAATTATACAAAACTTTTACATTAAATTGTTGAAAAGGAAAGTTCTTCAATATCCAACTTCAATTCTATTTACCAAACTACTCTTCATCCTCTAAACCTCATTATATCCAACAGCCAAACCCAAAATGAGAAAATAAACAAAAAAATGATTATTAATTGTACAAAATGTCTAACACTCAGTTGTGTAAAAGGCAAGTCTTTTAACACTCAAGTTCAGTTCTTTTCACATTAAAAAAAAAAAAAATTCACTTTTCTCTCAAATCCAAGACCATAACCCTCAATTTCACCATCAAAATAAACCAAAAACATCAAACAACCAATAAAATTTCCATTATCTAAATAAACCAACTAACTAAACAATCAAAATAACCATTCAAATCCACCACAAACACTACCAAATAAAACCAACCTCCAACTAAAACAATGATTCAAATTCTCTACAACATCAAAAACGCCACATTCATCATTCTCAAACTTGCCACATCCCACTTCCAATTCTGTTCACATCATCTTCCAAAACCCCAAACAAAAAATTCACCTTTTTCACAACTTCAACACCGTAAACCTCAATTCACAATCCAAAACAATCTCAAACAATCAAAACATTCAAATTCACACACCAAAAAATCCACAACCATAATCTCAAATTCCTACCTGTTATACCAAAAACAAATCACAATTCTCTATAAAAATTTGACTCTCACACATTTGAGTCTCCTTGTTTCCCTTCTGTAATCTGATTCCTTTGATGATGTATTACAACCTCTGTGGTTCCTCTCTTCTTTTTCTATACCTGCAGCCACAAACCTAGAAAAGCAAACAAACCTACAAACATAAGTTTTATGCTTCATCACTGCAGTCAAGCTGATACCTCAAAAAAGGATGTATCACCCACCAGATCCGAATGGCCACCAGTAGCGAACACCTATTACACTCGCCGACAGCACTTTGAACATCCAGAAACCACTCACCCACCACCACCAAGATCATCAAACATCACCAAACCCAGATGAAAATCATCAAAAATCACCAAAATCTACATAACACACAAACTCATCAATCAATCTGGAAAAACAAATTAAAAATTTGAAAAAACAACTCATCTGGGTTCAAAATCAAACCAAGTTTTCTGGTTTCGATTCGAACCCAGTTTTTGGGTTTGATTCAAAAATCAAATCCAGAAACTAGATTCAATTTTTGAATCGAATTGTTTTTGAACCTAGTTTTAATGAAACCCAGAAATATGGCTTCGAATATACAAAGAAGAAGAAAAGAAAAAGAAGAGAAGAAGAGGAAGAAGAAGAGAAGAAGAAGATGATGATGAAACCACCCATTGACAGCAACCATGGACAGCGACCACATCAAACACCCACCCACAACCACTCATCAACCGCATCCACCATACCCAGAAACCACCCACCCACCAGAACCACCCACCACCACCACCACTACCACCACCATTAACATCAAACACCCACCACACTCACCCATCAAACACATTCCGACGGCCACTAACATGAACCCAGAAACCATCGACCCACCACCACCACCAAAATCCAAATGGGTTCCACCGATGAAACCAAAGATAGGGAGAGAGAGATTTGGTTGAGACAGAGATTTGGTCGAGAGAAAAAGGCAATGGAAGAGAGAGAGATAATTGAATAGTTTTTTTTTTTTTTTTAATTCACTTTCTCTCCCTTGTGTACCCACTAAGCCGGTAGCACATTCCTATCCTTTTTTTATTATTTTTTTTCCAACCATCCTAACCGTTGGATATATTTCTTCATCATCCAACGGCTGCCTCACCTCCTTTTCTCTTGTACGTATGATACGAACAAGTTTTTTGTCTGTATGATAGCCAGTTCCTTGAAATAGTATTCCAATGACTTGGCTACCTTTTTAAGTCAAATCAATTAAATCTTGTTAGATTTAGATGGGGAGAGATATATCCATACAGTATACATTTGATCTGTTCGAATCATATCATTATTTACTTCATATGATATTATATATATGTGCCAAGATGCATATTGAAGTTTCTCTCTTAAATGGGTGGTCCGAGATGGATGCAGAGATGAGTTTATAACTTTATATACATTGGGACACTTAAAACAAATTGATACCATCCAAGAAGGAGCTGGATAGATAAATTATGCAAGTCATTCTCAGAATATCACTTGCATTAATTTATACATATTAAAATTTCAAAAGGACCTAATAACAATTCAAGCTTCAAAATTGTCTCCTTAATTTACTTTAAAAGTCCTTTCAATTTAGTTTATAGTTAAAATGGGGCCTATAGCAATTGACATAATTAAAATTTGGATACAAAACCATGATTGATGAAAGAAATTAATTTTAGAAAAATTTGATGGTAGTTTGTTTTTTTTTTTCACTTATGATTTAATAATATTGAATTACACCTATTAAACTATATATATATATATATATATATTTTTTAATGATCAAACAACTTAAAATTATTAAAAAATAACTGAAAAAAAAGTAAAATTTTTAACTATTCATTTAATTACAAATCACTAAAAGAAATTTAAAAATTATATTTTTAACTAGTCTATTCTCTTCAAAATAAGGTTTTTTTTTTTTTAAAAAAATATCATTCTTTTGTATTACTCAAATTTTTCTTTTTTTTTGTTTCCATTACTAAGACCAAATTACTGAGCCAAAAACCCAATTAGGAATGGTGTGGTGTTAACTGTTAAATTCATTTATGGAAAGATAAGTGTGTCAAGAGAAGAAAAATTTGCAACAGGCAGTGGAGGGAAACGATACAGACCACACCCTGACAATTTTAACACTTTTAAAGAAGGAAGTGTGTTTATCTCCAGCAGCCAATCGGATGCTTCGCTGAGTTTTGTCTCAGATGACTCAAGTTCCTTCAACAAAAAGAGACCTGACAACCATGACAAATTCTCAACATACAAGTCTGTTACGGTCCATTAACATTATAGGGTAATGGCTCCTCTCAACGTGAAGACATGCAGTGCATGCATGGCATAATGGTGCAAGGCATGTAGTGGAAGACTTAGTCAATAAAGACTAGTTAATTTGTTATTTTATTTTCCTATTTCATTACTTGTAATGGCTGGTATAACAACTCATATTGTACTCTGTTTTTTTCTCTATTGGCAGAGGCTGGTATAACAGCCCACATTTGCTTCCTACTTTTTAGGAGACACTTCCCTGATTGTAGCTCCATTTGATTGTGATTTAATTGGACTATATCAGACCTGGTTAGGGAAATGAAAGAAGGCATCAGAAAATTTATTACAAACTCTTTCCAACCTTTCTTCTGTCCTACTTGAATTCTACTTCCTTTTCTTGCACATAACATTGGTATCAAAGCTTGGTTACTAGGATGGATACCCGCCACAAGAGCAATACTGAGTTTCGTAATGAGGTTTCGGAGATTCTCACCCGTCATGAGTCAAGCTTCGACACCTTGAACCATAATTACAATCAAATGAACTCAACTCTCCAAATAGTGCTTACTGAGCTACAAGCAACTCGTATAAACCCTTTCAGCCACCTTCCGAACCCGGAAGTAAACTCTTTTGCCACTGGAGAAACCTCCAATAACCTCAACTCCTCCAACGTCCAAAACAACCCAACTTTGTCCCAAAATCCAACCTTCTCCAACTCCTCTTATGATTGAAATCAGACCCACCTTAAATTAAACTTTCCAATGTTTGGAGGTGAAGACCCTACTGGGTGGATATACAAGGCTAAGCAATATTTTGAGTTCAAAGACGTTGCTCCCCATCAGCGTGTTTAGTTGGCCTCATTTCATTTGAAAGGGATAGCTTTATAATGGCATTGTTGGTTTACAAAGTTTAAATTACCATTGATACGTGGGATGAATTCACCAAAGTTGTGCTCCATCGGTTTGGGCCAACTGATTATGAAGACCCTTCCGAAGCACTTTTGCGGGTCAAGCAAACAGGCACTATTCAATTTTATCAAGAGGCATTTGAAAAATTGTCCTACCGTGTCGATGACCTTCCGGAGAATTTTTTGATAGGATGCTTTGTAGTGGGGTTGAGAGATGATATTCTATTAGACATGAAAATAAAACAACCTAGAACCTTTCTACTGCAAAAATCCTGTCTTGTGAATCCGACAGGATGTTGTAACTTCCATAGCGACCTTGACGTTGAGGTCGCTCATTCCTAAGCTCTCTCCTAGCCTTTTTGGCAATTTGATTGCTTGAACCACTATCTTTCTTTTCACCTTCATTCCTGTCATTATTTCTCTTTTTTTACTGGCTGGAACTGCCTGCTCCATTCTTCTGATTGAACTTCTTCGAGTCGAAGGTCTCCTCTCATCTGATTTCTTTCACAACTCGATCATAGAATTCTCTCAGGTTCTTCACTGGATACTTGTAAGTGTTTTCATACAATTTTCCATCCTTACGAAACCCGACCGAGATCGCAATCAAGATACTTTCATCCGATGGGCTCTCCACATTAGCGACCTCACGTCTGAACCTAGTGATATAATCTTTCAATGATTTGTTCTGACACTAAAAGATGGTGGCCAGATGGCAGCATGGTGCGAGCTGTCTCTTTTAAGCTTTGTACTGGTTAACAAACTTCTGCTGGCAGTCTTCCCAACTTCCTATACTGCGAGCTGGGAGATTCTTAAACCAAGTCTGTGGAATGTCCCCCAAAGTGGCTGGGAAGACGCGGCACTTCACCAATGGTTTGTCCGTCTGCAAATCCATTTGGACATTAAATGCGTCAAGGTGATCATAGGGGTCACTGTCTCCATTGTACTGCTGGATACTTAGGACTTTGAACCTGTGAGAGAGAGGCTGTGTCTCGATCTCCTTGGTAAATGGAGTCCTTTCCTCGTAATGCTCACATTGATCTGGGACACCAAGTCACGCTTCTAGCTGCTGGACCCTCTGAAGGAGTTCTTATATTTATGGATCTTGGGGCCCGTGTCTCCTTCTATGATCACGACCTAGAGATCAACGTTTTGGTTCATATTTCTAGCTCTCTCTGAACGAGCCGCCAGCTCGGTGCGATCTTACATGTCGCTGATCATTTACCACGTCCTTCTTACGTTGAGATGCAGCTCGGACTCTATCATAGCTAGCTTCTATACGACGGCTTCCATCCTGACTTACCCTTATCACCAGACTTACATGGCATGCGACTTCTTTTTCCTCGCGAGCGTGGCGATGTCCAGCTTTAGAGCATGAATTAGAAGAGCGAGCTGAACCAGTAGGTCGTGTCACCTCCTTCATTGGTCTTTGAGGCACCTGCATTGCTTCATGTTGCAGATACGTTTGCCTTAGAGCAGTAACTTCGATCCTGGGTGCATTATGCATCTAGGCTTGTACCAATACATTCACGGCATCTGCAAGCTGTTTGACAGTAGCCTTTAATACCTCTTGCCTTTGATGCCACACTTGTTGTCCCTCAATTGGAGCGATTGGCACTGATTGGCAAGGGGACAAGGGTGGCATGCCTGCTACAGCACCAATTGCCTAGCCATGAGGCGTGCCTACTGTAGGCATGGGTGTGTCTTCCACCAGTTGCGTATCAAGCTGTTGTTGACTGGTCTAACTCTCTGCTTAGTCAGCCTATGAGCCCACATATCTGGTTGTCTTTATTCTTGCCATGCCTTTTGAAGACTGGAGAACAGATTACAATTTGGGCCATTTCTCTAGCGCCAAAATGTCGACATTGATTTCTGGTCGACGAGAGTTCACAGCCCAATACCTGCAATTAATGTGAAACGAAGTAGAAAAACAATAGAAAAATAGAAGGCAGGGAGAATAAAAACAACATACAGATTTTTAATGTGGTTCAGCAAGTGTGCCTACATCCACAACTGTTTCTCTTAATAACTCTGTAGAGAAAACAATATAATGTTGCTTATGTCTGTGATACAATAAATTTTGACCTATATTTATAGAGAAAGATGCGTTACAATTGAGGTTGAGATAAAACAAGAAAAGAATTTTACATTAATTATACTTTCTAATCGGTTTGCATCAAATCAGGAAACTACTTCGTAAAATCCGATATCACGTTGACTGAGTTTAAATTTGAATTTTTTTCCAATTCTGATGAAAGAATCACGATCAATTTGGGTTACTGCCTTTTCTGAAAGATTTCCTTGTCTAACTGATCATTAAGCGAGTTGTACACTGTCACGACCCGGACCCTAGGCCGTGGCAGAATTGTAAATATTAATTAATAAAAGTATCTCTAATTAGATACTCCAGAGTACCAAATTTAAAATATTAAGAAAAGTATAATGAAAATTTTCAACCAATCTAATATAATTTCAATGAAAACCCATCCCCACAAATATGTGAACACCTGCTAGAAATCATGGGTTCATAACTACAATAAAATTTAACACTTAACCATGCAATCAGCTTATCATAATTAAGCTTTCATATCTACTCAGATTTCCAAATAAAGATTCTCAACTCTGGTGTCTAGAATACAAGGTTTTAAATATATCATTAAGAGTCCTCTCAATTTGGTTTCAAAACATTCATCCATAAATGACCAAACAAAAAAAAAAATAATAATTAAAGAAATACATCACAAGTCAATCACTTGATTCCTAGTCGTCTATCTACTCAATCGGGTGACCACTTAACTCATCTTGCACATTTCCTGGAAGGAGAAAAATAAAAAGAAGGGTGAGCAATTGCTCAATAGGATTTAAATCCCGATATGGTTTCAGAAAAAAAAAAAAAACACTTTTAAAGTCATGGTTAAAAACCTGCATGGTCACTGTCTAAACAAATCTCATATAATATTTCACAAATATATATATATATATATATATATATATACATGCTTCCAAGATAGAAATAAAATAGAAATAAAACATCTAAAGTTTTAAGTCGAGTCATAGCATTTTTCTGAATCAAGGTAAATCCCGTCCCCTAGTCATATGTCCGGTGGCCTATAATTTCAATAGATTGTTTTTTAAGAAGAAAACAACGTTTGGCCCACCGTGACCCTGATAACCATACCAGAAAATACCCTGCGCATTAATATCCTACGCAGTGACCCCGACATAAAGTCGTATTATACGAATAATTCATGATGTCATATACCCGGTGGCCTATAATTTCAATAAATTACTTTTGAAGAAGAAAACCACGTTTGGCCCACCGTGACCCTGGTAACCATACCAGAAAATACCCTGCGCAGAATACCCTACGCAGTGACCCCGACATTAAGTCGTAATATATGGATAGTTCATCATAGCCTCATATAATGACTAGGACGGTGGATCTTTATCCCATTCCATTTACAAAACAACTTTATATAAATCCATCAAGCCATCAACCCAACATATATATATATATATATATAATCGATATTTTGAAAACTCTTCCTTTACGTATAATTTCCAGCAGCATAACAGCTGCTAATTCGATAAACCAAACCTATGATAAAACACAGTATATTTCTCAAACAATCCGCAATATTTTTCCACAATCCAAAATATATTTCCAAAACAATCCACAATATATTTCCACAATTAATTACTATACTTTCAGAATTATAAAGATTCAATTAAACATCAACTTTAACATAAAAGAATTTGTAAAATATTAGGATTGAACCCCTATCTTAAAATGAGCTATTAATCACTCCGAAAACTTTGATTTCCAATATAGCTATAGTCGTTCCGAATCGAATGTATAAAGTAACATAATATAAAATAACTTTTAGTACGACTGTCCTATGGGAAAAATAACCTCAAAAATGGATCCTACGCTTAAAAACGAGTCCGTAGACGCGTCTGGAGCAGAATTTCGAGTTTGGGAGGCTGAGCAACTTACCTCCACCGTACGCGGTGGCCGACGGCGACTTTCCAACGACCGATTCCGGTGACCACGGTGGTGGGAGGTGCAGCTAGATGAGTTTTGTTGTCCTTGACACGCTCGTCACGAAAATGAGGTTAACCGGAGTTGAAATCACTTGGTTTCGCCGAGATCTAAGAAAATAAAAGTTGGTTAATGGCAGAACTTCTTCTGCAAAATCAGAGACCCAAACGGTGATAAAAATTGATGAAATTGGTACTTATGGAATCTACGTCGCACAAGCTTTCCAACGGTACCAAATTTGACTAAAACGGAGCTCGGATGAGGCCGGAACGAAGAGTCAAAGTAGGGGTCGCGAGAAAAGGAAATCTGAAAAATCTGGAGAGAGAGAGAGAAATGGTCGGCTGAAGGTTGAAGGAGATGATATAATCCGACCAAATTTCCATTCGCACCCTCACTATTTACAATTTACGACTTTAAACTAAAATTCCAAAAATCTAACTTTTTAACCCTTGCACTTTGATATAACTTTAAATTTTTTTTTCAATTTCACCCTTAATAAAAATTCAAGGTTTTATATTCTACCCTCCATAAAGGAATTTCGTCCCGAAATTCAAAGTGCAACTTCAAGTCGAATTTCAAATAAGTGAGGGTACTTATGGTACATCTCTGACTCTAGCTCTCAAGTAGTTTTATCTCCAGTATGATTTTGCCACAATACCTTAACCATAGGTATTTCTCTGTTTCGCAACACTTTAATCTCTCTTGCCAAGATTCGTATCGACTGCTCCTCGTATGTCATATTTTCTTGTATAGGAATCTCAGTATAAGGGACAATGTGAGATGGGTCTGCAGTGCACCTTCTTAACATGGACACGTGAAAGACGTTGTGGACATGTGCTAACTGAGGTGGTAGGTTCAATCGGTAGGCGACCTTTCCAATTTTTTCCATGATCTCAAATGGCCCAATGTACCTAGGGGCTAGTTTTCCCTTAACCCCAAATCTAGTTACACTACGCATAGGAGTCACCTTCAAGAAAACATAATTCCCAACCTCATATTCTACCTCACGTCGATGAAGATCAGCATAACTCTTTTGGCGACTTTGGACTGCTTTAAGCCTTTCTTGAATGCTCCTTATCTTTTCTATAGTCTCTTCAATAATCTCTTGTCCAATGGTAACCCGCTCGTCTGGTTCAACCCAACACAAAGGTGATCTACAGGGCCTTCCATATAGAGCCTCATATGGGACCATACTGATACTGGTCTGGTAACTATTATTATAAACAAATTCCACCAATGGTAGATGTTCACTCCAATTTCCTCCGAAGTCCAAAATACAAGAACGAAGCAGGTCTTCCGATATTTGGATAGTCCTCTCAAACTGTCTATCAGTTTGAGGGTGATGCACGGTGCTAAGATTTAGTTCCGTCCCCAAAGCAGTTTGTAAGGCTTTCCAAAATCTAGAAGTGAAACGTGGATCTCTATCTGAAACAATACTAGAGGGTACACCATGCAACCGGACAATGTTCTCAACATAGAGTCTGGCTAGCTTAACAAGCTTGTAGTCCTTTCTTATGGGTATAAAGTGAGTCGTCTTGGTCAATCGGTCCACAATGACCCAGACCGCATCATGTCTTTGAGAGGTCAAAGGTAATCCTGTTACAAAATCCATAGTGATCCTATCCCATTTCCATTCTGGGATCGATAATGGTTGAAGTAACCCCGATGGCTGCTGATGCTCGGCTTTTACCTGTTGACATACCATGCATTTAACAACAAACTCAGCTATATCTCGCTTCATTCCGAACCACCAGTATTGTCTCTCTAGATCTTGACACATCTTTGTGCTACCAGGATGTACCGCAAATTTCGACTTGTTAGCTTTAGCCAAAACAGTTTCTTTAGGTTCTGAATTATTGGCAACAACTACTTTTCCATGGTAATACACAAATCCGTCCGTATTGAGCTCCCAATCCTCTAATTGTTCCCCTCGGTTTTCTACTCAAGGCATCCGCAACCGCATTTGCCTTTCCAAGATGATACTGAAGGTTGAAGTCATAATCTTCCATATACTCAACCCATCTTCGTTGTCTCAAATTTAAATCTCGTTGGGTAAAGAGATACTTTAAACTCTTATGATCAGAGTAGATATCAAACTTCGCCTCATAAAGGTAGCACCTCCATATTTTTTGTTTTTTTTTTAGCGAAAATCATAGCAGCAAGCTCTAGATCATGAGTGGAATAATTCTTTTCGTGCGGTTTCAATTGACAAGAAGCATAAGCCACTACTTTTCCTCCTTGCATCAAAATAGCACCAAAACCGGTGCCTGAGGCATCTATATATACCACATAAGGCTCATTACTGTTTGACACTATAAGAATAGGCGTTGTGGTCAATCTATGTTTCAACTCTTGAAAAACGGTTTTACATCTTTTCTCGTCGACTTGGTTAATCGCATGGCAATCCTTGAAAAGTTCTCGACGAAACGACAATAGTAACCAGCAAGGCCAAGAAAACTACGAACTATTGTTACATTCTGTGGTCGTTCCCACTCAAGGATGGCTTCTACCTTTGCTGGATCTACGGATATCCCTTCTTAGAAGATCACATGACCTAAGAATTTTACCCTAGTTAACCAGAATTCACACTTGTCTTTCTTAACATATAGCTGGTTTTCCCTAAGAGTTTGTAGAATTATCCTCAAATGCTCTGCATGTTCCTCCCGGGTCTTAGAATAAATCAAGATGTCATTAATAAACACCACCACAAACTTGTCTAGGAAAGGTCTGAAAATCCAATTCATAAGATCCATAAAAGCTACAGAGGCATTAGTTAACCCGAACGGCATAACAAGAAACTCAAAATGACCGTAACAGGTTCGAAAAGCTGTTTTTGGAACACCTTCCTCTCGAACCTTTAGCTGGTGGTAACCGGACCTCAAATCAATTTTTGAGAAGAATTTTGATCCTCCCAGTTGATCAAACAGTTCATCTATCCTGGGCAACGGATACTTATTCTTCACCGTTAGTTGATTCAATTTTCGATAGTCCACACAAAGTCTCAAGGAACCATCCGCTTTCCTTGCAAACAAAACGGGAGCTCCCCAAGGGGAAGTACTTTCTCGGCTAAAGCCCTTCTCTAAAAACTCTCCTAATTGCTTCTTCAATTCCTCTTTTTCTGCTAGTGTCGTGCGATGAGGAATGATAGAGATTGGTTGAGCTTCAGGGATTAAGTTAATACAGAACTCAACCTCCCTATCCGGTGGTAATCCTGACAACTTATCGGGAAACATATCTAGGTACTCCTCAATCACATATAATGGGGAATACTGGTTTACCGTTCCCGTTCCTCCTTTAACAGCAAACAGACTTCCACCAGTAGCATTACGGTTACCACGCCATCCCCTTTGATTTTTTTCCTTGTCATCTTCCTATCCTCGCTGCCACGACTTTGATTCTGATGGGAGGGACCATCTCCAACGATTGTCTCAACTAAGGTGGCTGCTGCTAAACAATCTGTGATCTTTTTAAATTCTTAAGTATAGATCCTGTTCCTTATGGCGGGCCTTAAATGCATCAAAAACTTGGATAACCATAAAGACTCATCAGCTTTACCTGCATACTGGGATAACTCCATAAACCTGGTATAGTATTCGTTTACAATCATCCCTCATTGTTCAATATTTTCAAACATGCCAGTTAATGCCCGTCTGTGGCCTGCATTGAAATAGTTCTCACGGAACAGCTCCTCGAAAGCATCCCAGTCTATATCTGTGGGATCACGGTGTACTCTCAAATTTTCCTACCATATAATTGCATCCCCAGATAATCTATAAACAAAAAAATCCACCCAAAACTCCCTAGGGGTATCAACTTGGGAAAAAGATCTCTTAATTGCCCTTAACCATCTGTCAGCAACAATAGGGTCTTGTCGACCATCAAATTGGGTGTCAAAAATTCTACAAAAATCCCTCAACCTTTCATTTTTGTCTTTGGCTCAGGGAGGATGAGAGGTAGACACCGCTATAAAACCTAAACAAATAAAAAAAAGATTTTCCATCTGTTCACTCGTAGGTTACGACAGGATTGGACTGTCAGTCCTAAACTCCTGCCCTCGGGTTCTCCTTCTCGGAGGCATTCTCCCAACTTATAATTTAGACACCAGAGTATTAACAAAAATAACAATGCATGCTAAGTAAAATGTCATCCATTTACTCTAGTAGGTGTCACATTCCGAGGTATGAAAAACCAAGTGCTCTAATACCATTTTTCTGTCACGACCCGGACCCTAGGCCGTGGCAGAATTGTAAATATTAATTAATAAAAGTATCTCTAATTAGATACTCCAGAGTACCAAATTTAAAATATTAAGAAAAGTATAATGAAAATTTTCAACCAATCTAATATAATTTCAGTGAAAACCCATCCCCACAGATATGTGAACACCTGCTAGAAATCATGGGTTCATAACCACAATAAAATTTAACACTTAACCATGCAATCAACTTATCATAATTAAGCTTTCACATCTACTCAGATTTCCAAATAAAGATTCTCAACTCTGGTGTCTAGAATACAAGGTTTTAAATACATCATTAAGAGTCCTCTCAATTTGGTTTCAAAACATTCATCCATAAATGCCCAAATAAAAAAAAAAATAATTAAATAAATACATCACAAGTCAATCACTTGATTCCTAGTCGTCTATCTACTCAATCGGGTGGCCACTTAACTCATCCTGCACATTTCCTGGAGGGAGAAAAATAAAAGGAAGGGTGAGCAATTGCTCAATAGGATTTAAATCCCGATATGGTTTCAGAAAAAAAAAAAAAAAACATTTTTTAAAGTCATGGTTAAAAACCTGCATGGTCACTGTCTAAACAAATCTCATATAATATTTCACAAATATATATATATATATATATACATGCTTCCAAGATAGAAATAAAATAGAAATAAAACATCTAAAGTTTTAAGTCGAGTCATAGCATTTTTCTGAATCAAGGTAAATCCCGTCCCCTAGTCATATGTCCGGTGGCCTATAATTTCAATAGATTGTTTTTTAAGAAGAAAACAACGTTTGGCCCACCGTGACCCTGGTAACCATACCAGAAAATACCCTGCGCATTAATATCCTACGCAGTGACCCCGACATAAAGTCGTATTATACGAATAATTCATGATGTCATATACCCGGTGGCCTATAATTTCAATAAATTACTTTTGAAGAAGAAAACCACGTTTGGCCCACCGTGACCCTGGTAACCATACCAGAAAATACCCTGCGCAGAATACCCTACGCAGTGACCCCGACATAAAGTCGTAATATATGGATAGTTCATCATAGCCTCACATAATGACTAGGACGGTGGATCTTTATCCCATTCCATTTACAAAACAACTTTATATAAATCCATCAAGCCATCAACCCAACATATATATATATATAGAATCGATATTTTGAAAACTCTTCCTTTACATATAATTTCCAGCAGCATAACAGCTGCTAATTCGATAAACCAAACTTGTGATAAAACACAGTATATTTCTCAAACAATCCGCAATATTTTTCGACAATCCAAAATATATTTCCAAAACAATCCACAATATATTTCCACAATTAATTACTATACTTTCAGAATTATAAAGATTCAATTAAACATCAACTTTAACATAAAAGAATTTGTAAAAGATTAGGATTGAACCCCTATCTTAAAATGAGTTATTAATCACTCCGAAAACTTTGATTTCCAATATAGCTATAGTCGTTCCGAATCGAATCTATAAAGTAACATAATATAGAATAACTTTTAGTACGGCTGTCCTATGGGAAAAATAACCTCAAAAATGGATCCTACGCTTAAAAACGAGTCCGTAGACGCGTCTGGAGCAGAATTTCGAGTTCGGGAGGTCGAGCAACTTACCTCCACCGTACGCGGTGACCGACGGCGACTTTCCAACGACCGATTCCGGCGACCACGGTGGTGGGAGGTGCAGCTAGATGAGTTTTGTTGTCCTTGACACGCTCGTCACGAAAATGAGGTTAACCGGAGTTGAAATCACTTGGTTTCGCCGAGATCTAAGAAAATAAAAGTTGGTTAATGGCAGAACTTCTTCTGCAAAATCAGAGACCCAAACGGTGATAAAAATTGATGAAATTGGTACTTATGGAATCTACGTCGCACAAGCTTTCCAACGGTACCAAATTTGACTAAAACGGAGCTCGGATGAGGCCGGAAAGAAGAGTCAAAGTAGGGGTCGCGAGAAAAGGAAATCTGAAAAATCTGGAGAGAGAGAGAGAAATGGTCGGCTGAAGGTTGAAGGAGATGATATAATCCGACCAAATTTCCATTCGCCCCCTCAACTATTTACAATTTACGACTTTAAACTAAAATTCCAAAAATATAACTTTTTAACCCTTGCACTTTGATATAACTTTAAATTTTTTTTTTCAATTTCACCCTTAATAAAAATTCAAGGTTTTACATACACTGCTTTAGATAATCTCGGGCTAGATCTCGTTCTGTGCAACAAGCTGTGCATGGTGTGAACTGTATAATACTAGCAACGATATGTGATATTGGCTACGATGCGAGCTTGCTAGTTCGAACTGCAGAGCTCTCATGGGTTGGATGTTGATAACTTGGGCTTCGTCTGCTGGGCCACTTCATTGGGTTGACTCATTGAACTTCTACCAGACTGTTACTAGTCCACTAGCTGAATCCGAAAAATACCCATAACAGTTGGTCTTCTCCACTATTTTTACAATGCTTAGTTATTATAATTTTTTATATAAAATGATTTAAATTTTTAATTTTATTTAGTAATTTCTTCTTGTTATTATTATTGGTAATATAATTTGGTTACAATTTTTATTTCAAACTATATATATTAGATGCGTTGTTTTTTTTTTTTTTTTTTTTTTTTCATTCTTGAATATGTCATTTTCAATAATGTTTTTTAATTCAATAAGTATGAAATCCTTATTTTTAAGTGGAAAAAAAAAATAGATAGCCTTTATTCAATGGATCATAAACGATCATTGTTAGAGAACCTTAAAAATTAGGCAAACTCTTTGATTCAATTTTTTTTTTTTTTTTTATATATATGTCTGCTCATAAAATCGTATCACTTTATTATACCTTGTTGTAATTAGTTATTAATTAAATTTGTAACAAAATATGAAAATTATGTTTAATTTTCTCCATGAATTTTTTTGATATTTCATTTTATATTTTCTTTTAGTGAACTTTTTTTTTTAATTTATTACAAATTGAAAAGTTGAAGAAAAAGATCTGGCTTATATATATAATCTCATCAATGTACTTTAACACAATTACCACATAAATTTTTCCTTTTTTCTTTTATAGTTTGCAAACTTTTGTTTGAGTGACCAAATATTAGGTCCCTAATTTTTTAGGTTGTAGTACCATTTCGGTCTCTTGGTTCAGGATAGTCAACTGGAAAGGATTTTAATATTTTTTAACCTTTTTTTAAAAAAGAAAAAACTAAAAGCTAGAAGAACTAAACTAATTATACATACATACATATATATACATATATATATTTATATTTATATATACGCGAAAAATTAAAATATTTAAGAAAACAAAATATCACATTTTTAGTAAAAGGTCGAGACTTTCTTGCATTTTGAGTAGTTTCTTGTACCTGATGACTGGAAATTTCATCTGGATATGTTTGAATAGTGAGAAAATAAAGAAATATTCACAGAGTCCCCAGTCAAATCCGTCCCAACTCAACAACCGAGACAACACACATGAATCTTCCTTTGAGGAAATTCCATCATTCTTTGAGTGGGACAAAAATGAGAAATTTGTCATGGCAAAAAAAAAAAAAAAAAGAGAGAGAGAGAAATTTGTGTAAATCACAAAATATTTGAAATTTAAAGAAAAAAAAAACTTGAACTTATCTAGTAATTAACCTATAACCTATATTTTATATGACATTGGAATTCGGTGCCCCCTCACGTCTCAAAGGAAGACGAAAGAAAGTCTTTATTTATAAGCCAACAACCACTTATTGAAAGAAACCCAATGATAATCAATTATGACAATGTTGATTTGTTATTAATCAAATTGTATTTAGTATAGTAATGTACATATCATATATATATGATGCAACTGACTTCTGTTCGTTGTGAAAATATCTTGATTTGCAGCCAATCAGTTGATTGCTTTCATTCGCTTCCAATTTATTTACCTTCTTTTTTTTTTTTTTTTTAAATTGATATCAAACGGATCAAAGGTGTATCAAAATTTATTGATTGAGATTAATTATTACTTGTATAATCAGATATTTACTCCCGTAATTAAAAAATAAAAACTCATAAGCTTATATAATATATTTGATAGGAATTTAACCTTCATCACCATGGTTAATTAGGAGTTGCATAATCACTTGTATTAAGAGGTGATATACATTTACTTATAGTTTATTGTTGGAGGTATATCCAATAATTTTCTCTATTAATGTCCAGTAACATCAAACATATAAAACAAATCAACAGGGTCTTTAATTTTTAATATAAGTTTCTTACTAAAGACGTTTGCTTATTAAGACCTTTTTATTTTACTTAAATATCGACTCACTACTTTAGAAAAGTAATTATGTTCATATATCAATATTGCTTTTATTATTCTACATAAAATTTTATAGTAGGAAACTTCTCCTGTCATCAAATTAAATCTAAGTTTCACTTTTCAATATATTTTCCCCCTGCAAAAGATGATTACCTCATGTTAAATGATACCATATCAAAAGTAGGGGAAAAAAGAAAACTATAAAACAATCTATTATTGCAAATATTCATTTTCTTTTACTTACACTATGTGTTAGATATTAAATTTGAGATAATTTTTTATAGTATTAAAATTTGTGTGATTTTTGTAATTAACTTAATTATTAAAGTTGCCAAAAGTTCTTCCTTTGTGGAAGATTCGCTTTTCTTTTTTTCCTCCCTTTGTTCTTGATATTTTTTCTATGAACTATTTTCCTTTTTCAAGAATTATTATTTCCTCAGGCTCGGTTATATCTTGCACCTGTTTCTGTTTATTATTTTTTTTAGATCCATATTTTCAAACCAAAGTCTAGCCTTCTCCAGCTCAGTCTTCCATGCCCTCTGAAAGTGAAACTCAAGTGCATTAATCATTATTATTTTGTAGTTAATTTTTGTGTTTAATATATGTTCAGCAAATATTAAGTTAAAACATGATTACAAGATATCTGTTTCTTAGTAGTTCTGTAATAGATGCCTTCCACAGGTTTATAAATAAATCTCCACTGGGAAAAGAAGTTGTAGGATGAGTTTATTTTGGAGCACAATATATATATACGACATTGTTCGAGGCCACTGAGTTGTCACTAATCTGATCCAAAAGCCAAAATTCTTAAATAAGAAAAATGAGCATCCCATTGGTTATCTAAGCTAATATTTGAGAGTTTGAGTTGTTAAACATGAAGGTCGTGGGCAGCAGCTCTGAGAGGGAGAGGGAGAGGGAGAGAGAGAGATCAAATATGTTTTCAAGGTCTCAAATGTTCAATAATGCATTCTCACTCTCAATTACATGGAACAAATTCTTTACATCAGTTTCCAGCTTCAAGCACATACAAGTATAGAGATTCATTATTCATTGTAGTACAAACGATACGTAAAGTAAAGACCTAGCAACAGCTGCTTACAACACCTGAAAATTTATCACCAAGACGATCCAACAAACGACAATACATGTACCTCCATCTTCTGTTCACAATTAAAGGACCTATTACACTCCAGAAGCCCACCACAAACCCCAGTGCCATGCTTACATAGAACCAATTCACTTCATTGCCATTGTCATCTTGTAATCCACTTTCATCGTTGGGCGTAGGACTAGTCTCAGTGCAGTTCTTAAGAAGCGGAGGGCCACAAAGTTCATTACCGCCGAATGAGGATGCATCCAGGCTTTGCAGTTGAGTACTCAAAGGAATTTTTCCGGTCAAGTTGTTATTGGATAAATTCAAGTGGTTCAAAAATGTCAAATTTGAAAGACTTCGTGGAATTTCACCGGAAAGTTGATTTGCAGAAAAATCAATAGATTCTATCAATTTCATAGCTCCAATACCATCTGGTATTCTTCCGGTAAAAGAGTTGTGCGCCAAACTTAATGACATCAATGCTCCAAGTTTAGTCACTTCCTTTGGAATCTCTCCTGAGAAATTATTATAAGAAAGGTCGACGCTTCTTACCAAATTCAGTGTCCTGCTGTATCTATCTGATCTCCCTTTGATCACTAGAGATGCATCCTCAGAAAATTGATTCGGAGGAATACTTGAGTAGTATATAGCACTTGGAGAATTTTCCACAGTCACCATGGCACTGAAATTACTAATACAGCTTGGTATGGTTCCAAAAAGACTGTTATGGGCAATGTCCAGGATTTGAAGAGAAATTAGATAACAAAGTTCAACTGGTAGAATACCATGAAACTTATTTGAATGAAGGTTGAGAATCAACATACTCGAAAATTCTTTTCCAATCCATGTTGAAAGATTTCCAACTAACTTATTCTCACCAAAGTCAATTACCATCAATTTTGTACAATTTCTAAGTGATACAGGTACCATTCCAGAGAACTTGTTTTTGCGAATGTGGAATGATTGAAGATAACTTAAAGTTCCAATTGAGATTGGAAGTTTGCCACTAAATTTATTGTTCTCTAAATTTAGGGCCACTAAGGATTGCCAATTCACCCAACAATCAGGCAATTCTCCAGATAAAAAATTGTCCTTAAGATTGAGAATTCGAGTTTCCCTTGACTTGTTCATCCCATGACACAAAAATTGGAATATGGATCCTGACAAAGTATTATTAGAAAGGTCTAATTGTATCACTTTGGAGGATATGAGAGGCAGTGGACCTGATAAATTATTTGAACTCAAGTCAATGAACCCAAGTTTAGCATACTCATGCAAGTTAGGAATTTTCCCTGGGATTTGGTTGTAAGAGAGATTTACAAGTCCGTATTGGGAGAGAGAATCCCAAAACCATAATGGAATAGTTTCTGAAATTCCTGAATTTGATAGATCTAATTCAAATAACTGTTTTTGTGAATGAATCCAAGATGGAAATTGACGTCCTAAATGACAAGATCCCAATATTAAACTTGCAAGTTGAAAGGGAGGAACCCAATTTGGATAAACTTTCAATATCAATGCGTTTCCAGACGCAGAAAACCACAATAATCTTGTCATATTGATAAAGTGAACATGAGAAAGAGTTCCGTTCAATTTATTATATGAAAGATCTAGAGATTTTAATGACGAAAGTTTTCCTAAAGAAAAGGGAATAGGACCAAAAATACAATTGTCATCTAGTGCAAGATACCTTAGATTTTTAAATTTTCCAAGTTGATGGGTCAAATAACCAAAAAGACGACTGCTACTCAAATCCAAATGCTCCAACTCATCCGAAATACAAATGGAAAGAATATCTAATATTTCGGATATTTCTTGACTCAATGTAACATATTCTAAATAAATTGACCTCAAGTTGCAAAGTCTTCCAAATGATCTTGGAATTTTTCCTTCAAGTCTAGTGAGCGAGAGATCAAAATATTCCATGGAAGTGAGGTTTCCAACAGAGTCTAAAATGGTACCTTGCAAACCATAATTGGCTCTAAGAGAAAGGTACTCAAGACTGTTTAATCTGTACAGCCAATCAGGCAACGAAGAATTCAAGAGATTGATAGATAAATCAAGATGTTTTAGAAAAGTCAAGTTTTGAAGACCCATCGGAACTGGGCCTTGGAGATTAGTTCCATGTAGATCAAGAAATACTAAATTTCCAAGACCAAAAACCCATTTAGGAATCAAAGAATTATCAAATTGGTTGTTGGAAAGATCAAGCTTGGCAAGTGAGGAAAAATTTGCGATGTGCAGTGGAGGAAAGTGATAGAGTTGGCAATATGACAATTTTAAAACTGATAAAGCAGGAAGTTTATTTATCACCAGCAACCAATCAGAGACTTTGTTGAGATTCACATAACTCAAATCAAGGTATTCCAACAAAGAAAGGCTAGATAACCACCCAAAATTCTCAACATATCCCGAATAAATTTTTCCAAGATCAAGATACCGTAAATCAGAGAGATTTCCAAGTTGGTGGGGAATCATTCCCACAAATCCTGATCTAGAAAGATTAAGGTATCTCAAAGTTCCCATAGAACCAAGAAACTTAGGAATTGGGATGCCATCAAAATTATTATCACTCAAGTCCAGGTGAATCAAATGCTTAAGATCAAGCAAAGAGGGATTAATCTTACCTTCCAACTTTGAAGTCTCATAAGCCTCATATCCGATGCTTCATCTTTCAGATCAGGATTTCTCAGGTGCAGCTCAAGGACATTGCCTGTCAAGTTGTTGCAGATAACTCCAGCCCACTTGCAACAATCTCCATCACCAGTCCAAGAAGCAAGTCTGTTCAAAGGGTCTCTGACATCATGTTTGAACCTCAAAAGTGCTTGTCTCTCACTTTCAATGCAACCCACATGCTCAACTCCACTACAGAGGCTGGTTTTAATGGTTGCTATGGCAAGTAACTGGAGGAATAGAATAGAAATTATAGTCATTGTTGGTTTCATATATGAATATGTTATTCGTTACGTGCTATTTATAATGTCCTTAACCGTGTAAGTACAGAATCTCTATCATCATTCATTATTCAAACTCATCAGTATAGACAACGGAATCCAGTTTTGAAAAGTTCAATTGGAAAAAAACATGGAACTTCCATGCTCTGCTGCAGGAAATTTCCTGGATAGTTAATTTGTCTACCACAGAAGTTGATTTTTCTTGGAAAAATTGGTAGAATTGAAAAGTCGACGAACCTGTTGCTATAGATGGCGACATTAACAAATACCAAACTTTCTCATCCTAATTCAAACCGTTGACCATAAACCATTGAGCGTTTGACTTTACATTCCACCTGCACTTGTAGAAGAAAAGCGAAGGCCAACTAAAAATAACTAAAATTAGGACAGTGTTAATACACACATTAAAGATGTGAAAAAAAAAAATGAATAAAAAAGTTAGATTTATTTTTTCGAGACAGAGGAAAGTATATGTTAACTTAAGAATTGTTGGCTATTACGGAGTACAAATATAATCTTATTGGGACGTACTCTAGTTTATACCACAATTGTAAAATTAACCATATAACATAATATAAACGAAAATACAAAAATTAAAAAATAGTCAAGGCCTGTAAAAATACAATGTCCTTAAAATAGATTCTTGTCCCACCGTTTGTGTTGTGTGTCCATCTTACAAGATATAATGATTATCGTAAATTGACGAATCAATTTAAGTCAAAACTCTATAACATGAAGGAAGGATGAACTTTTAGAGAATAGAATATGGTGAGAAAAGCAATGCACTTTTTTCCAAATCAGAATATGGATGCCAATATATATCATTAAAAAATGTGAGATTTTAATTGTATATTTATTTCATCAATATGTTCATATATTCAGTTACAATCCACAATTAGACTGTCATTTAAAACTTAAATAAAATTATTTATTTCATTTAAAATTTGAATGAAATAATTAATTTATTAAACCAACAAATATTCATTATTTCATTCAAATGAAATCAATTGTAATTATTTATTTCATTCAAAACTGAAATGAAATAATTAAATAATTAAATAATTAATTCAATTAATTACAAAACTGATTTTAATTAATGGTTGCTATGGCAAGTAACTCGAGGAAAAGAATAGAAACTATACTCATTGTTGGTTTCATATATGAATATGTTATCAATAGCGTGCTATTTATAATGTCCTTACCCATATAATTGCAGCAAGGATGGACGTCAATGATCCATAGCATGCAGTCTCTATCATCATTCATTATTCATACTCACCAGTACAGAGTCTACAGACACGGAATCCAGTTTTGAAAAATAGTCAATTGGAAAAAAAAAAAAGGGACACTTCCATGCTCTGCTGCAGGAAATTTCTGATAGTTACATTTTCAAGAATTCAGAGATATTCAATTGCTATGTGCCCCACAGAATCAGATTTTTCTTGGAAAATTTGGCATAATTTAAAAGTCGACGAAACCTGCTGCTATAGATGGAGACATTGACAAATAGTGGTACCGAAATTCTCATCTATATTCAAAACCGTTGACTACATACCATTGACCACTTGTCTTTCTTCTGACGCAAGCGTCGGAGGACGAAGAGCACACACAACACAAGTCCCACAACACTTCGCTACAACTCAACCAAGCCCATCTGCCCATGGGATTTTCATCTCTGGTCTGACACATTCAAAGCGTCCACTTGCTTCTTTCGGTTACCGCTGGCAGCCTTACAAACATAAAGCACATAACATAAATTAATAGAGTTATTAAAACAATTTTTTCTCATTTTTAAATTTTAATTATTTTATTAGTTTACCATTTTGTCCTCAAATTTTAACACCGATTGGGTTTTTATAGGGGTGGCAAAACGGGTTGACGAATCAGGTTAAGCTGAATTTGATTCGATTTGTTTATGAATTCGATCAATTCGATACGAATTCGTTTAAGAAACGGATCGGCATTCTTGGATTTGACACGAATTCGTTTATAAATGAATTATTGTGTCGACACAATTAATTCGTTTAGTAATTGGATCATAGAGAATTCAAACTCATTAACCCGTCAGCCTATTAATTTGTTTAATTCATTTAATTCGTTTAACCCATTTAATTGTTTAACCTAAATAATATTTTAAAAACAAATATAATAATAATTCACAATTAAACATTTAAACCCTATTTCAACACATAAAAACTAATCCATTAAATCAACTACATAAAATTCCATATCATCCACAAAACAATGCTCCAACAAAATAAAAACCACATTTAACTCAATGCAAATCCATATAAATTAAAATTGCATAACATTATCATTCTCCAACATAAAACTTTTGTCACTTAAATTCTTCTCTTTTTGATTCCAAAGGGAACTCCAAGCTACACAAAAATCACAAGAACACAACATTAGATATCTTCATTTACAATCTTAAAATTAAGAAATATAATTAAGAGAATTTACCACTGAAGTTGGTTAAGAGTTTCAAAATCGTTTTGGGAGATAGAGGTCGATTTCCGGCGATGGATCTGGTGGTGAAGTCGTGGAGAAAGGGTGGCGGCCTTGAGGAGAAGTGGAGAAGGGGCGGTAATTTTAAGAAGAAGTGGAGAATGAGCGGCGATCGTGAAGGAGGATGGGAGAATGGATGACGATCAAGAAGGAGAAAGTGGTGACTGTGACGGAGAAGGTGGCGAGCATGAGGGAGAACGTGGTAACCAGACGACCACCAAAGGGAGAAAGTGGTGATCGTGAGGTGTGAGGGAGAAGTTGGTGATTGGATGGTGATCGAGAGTGAGAGGGAGAGGGAGAAGGTGGCAACTGTGGGGCGTGAGGGAGAAGGTTGTGACCAGACGAGGACCATGAGGGAGAACCGGAGAAGGGGGTAATTCATTGCAAAAGGGGTGACTGTCGAAATGAAGACAAGGAGTCCAAATGGGTTAGGTTTAGGGATTGGTCATATATATATATATATATATGTGTGTGTGTGTGTGTGTGTGTATAAATGCATAATTACACACTAACTCCTCTAATATGTTAAATTACAATTTAACCTCAATTTTTAATCGTGTGAACCCGCGATTTGTTTAATCAAACCCATTCGATTTGTTTAATAAACAAGTTAAACGGGTTGATATGATTACAACATGAATTCGTTTAGTTCCAATCTATATCCATTTATTTTTCACAAATTCGTGTCGATCCGTCGTGTCGCAAATTGCCACCCTAGTTTTTTAGACAAAAATGGACGAAAATTTACAACATCCGACAGATTGTTGAAGCAAATTTTACAAAATAACTGTTGAAGCAAAGAAGGAAATGAACGAAAATTTACAACATTTGCCAAATTGCATATTCTTTGTTGTAGTCATGATAAAACAATATTTTTTCTTCTCAAAAGCTTGATCTGCTCTATAAATCGTCGTACTTCATAAACATTTTCAACAAAGTAGTTTGGTACGGATCCTTACGGGAACAAATTTTCATTTTGAAAGAGAGAGCCGCACTATTTCATTTCAAAGCTTCGAAATTCTCAAATTATATATACATATATATGTATATATGTATATTCATTTTTTTTTTTTATCAAAATAGTTTCTTTGAATTTAATCAAAAAATTGATGTAAAATATAATCAAAAGTGATTAAAAAAAAAGT
The DNA here is from genome assembly GCA_019925255.1 of Litchi chinensis. Lineage (NCBI taxonomy): Eukaryota > Viridiplantae > Streptophyta > Magnoliopsida > Sapindales > Sapindaceae > Litchi > Litchi chinensis. The sequence continues at coordinate 30,511,960 of CM034462.1, read as the reverse complement.
TGGACAAATTGCATGAACTTACACGAACATTAGGCATAATTACACTTAGAACTTTTGCACTTAATTTTACGGAGTTTCCCACTTATTAGAGGATAACAATTAACTTTAATTGTTGACTGTTTTGTCCATATAAAAGGTTCAAAATGAACTTAATATTTATTTTGTAGTAATTAATTAATTAATTAATTTGAAAAATAAAAAAATCAACAAATAATTTTCTTCCTCTAGATAAATTTCCATCTTCAAGTAATTTCTAGACAAAGACAACCAATATAAAGACCAATTTGCTTCTTCTTCCAAACACAATCCCACAAATAACAAACATTAATAAATTAATTTTTAAAATTTTTTTATTAAAAAGAGAGAGAGAGAGAGAGAGAGAAGAATGGTAAGGGCTGCTATATTAGAGCTCTATTGATGAAGCAAACCTCAATCTAATTGAGTGACACTTTATCAGAGCTAATAAAGCTCAAGGAAACTTTGCCCAGTTTTAATTTTACAAGCTGTACACATCACCATCACAATTTCTCCATTTGACGCTAGTGTCCGAGGACCAGGGAGGACACACAACACAAGTTACGACCCAACGAAGCCTATGGGCATTTAATCTCTGGCCACACTTACAACGCCAGGCCATGGCCCAAAATACCGAGCTACATTCCCAGTTGACTACACCTAAGACAAGCCCACGTGCAAGTGTAACACCAATTGCTCTTTGTTTTAAACCCTGACTCCAAGCTAGCTCAAGGATTACATTCACATATGCAAGGATTTTAATTCAAATCCAAGGATGAAATCTTTTATCATAATAATTTCTCACTCTATGGAAATAATTTAGATACTTAAAATAATCGTCAAGAGTTTTATTCGGGAAATAGATCATAATGAATTTTCTATTAATCTAAGCTTTTCTTTTTTCTTTTTCAGAATGAATAGAATAATCTTCAAGAGGTTTTTTTTTTTTTTCATTTAAAATTTAATAGTGCTGAATTGTACTTATTAAATTATTTTCGTTTATTTTTTTAAGTAGTTAAACCACTTAAAACTACTAAAAAATAATTTTAAAAAATTATATAAAAATTTTAACTTTTCACTTAAATGCAAATCACTTAATGACATTTTAATGTTTTTATTTTCTCTCAAAAATAACATAATTTCAAATTTATCATAATTTTATATTACTCAATTTTTTTTTTTTTTTTTTTCTTGATACTTACAAAAACTATATTTAAAAAATAAAACCTAAATACATCCCAAATTATTTTAGAATTAAACTAATATATTTTAATTTAAAATTTAAACATATACATTTTTAATTGTTTTCTTAAATGTATTAATATATTTAAATATATAAATATAGTTAATGCTAATATATTTTTAATCATATTTTAATTGTGAATAAAATATTATTAATAAGTACATAAAAATGTTTTAGAATTTACTAAATTACTTATTTTTAGATGTTTATATTAAATTAATTTAATAAATAGTAAAAAAGGTATAAATATCAATTTACAAGGTTTTTAGACAATTTCAAATTAAAAAAAAATTATAATATATTTAGAAATAAGTGAAAGAGAAAAAAAAAAAAAACATGTTATTAAAATTTTAGGTTTCAATCACAATTCAGTTTTTAATCTTTAATAACACTGTTCAGTTTTGAGACAAAAAAAAACCTAGAAATAACTAAAATTAGGAATGTGTTAATACATAAATTAAAGATGTGAAAAAAATAAAGGGGTGATCTCACTTTCCCCCTTATGGTTTGACATAATCGCTAATAAACTTCCTATAATTTCAAAATTTCATTTTTTTTTCCTTGCCAATACTACCATTGCTAAAATAATTGAAATGACCAAAGTATTTCTATAGTTTTGTTATTCTATATTAATTGTCAAACTTTGATTTTTAAAGTCAATTTTAATGGTAAGGGGTTTTTTTGGACATTTCTATAAACTATAGGGTTATTTGATCTATTTCATAAATCGATAAGGGAGATATTAATAATTTCAAAATACCGGGGGATTTTGGTATTATGTCAAATTACAAAGGGAAAAATAGGATTATCCCAAAAATGAATACAAAAGTTATATTTATTTATTTTTTTTGAGACATAGGAACTTATGTATTAATGTAAGAATAAATATGAATTATTAAATGAATTATGGGTTTTTAACATATGTCCTCAAGGCACATGTTAACACTATCTATAAGAAAAATTTTAATTTAGTCCCTAACGTTTAGCAAAATATTACTTGTTTACTAATGTTTGCATTTTGAATTTCCGTCATCTTTAACGCTTTGGAAATGTATCAATTTAGTCTCTCCAACCAAAAAATTGATGGTCAAATGTGATAGAATTGGCCAAAAGATAGATAATTACCCTTGATATCATTTAAGATAATTAAAATGACATAATTACCCTTTTAAAAACCGATAATTGCAAAATAACCACTTTCATTATTACAAAATTGCTATTGACCATCTTCCAATCAAACTTTGAATCAATTTTTTTTAATTGAAAAATATGGAAGTACTATTGTTGACAGATTTGATGTGTGTTTACTCATATTATTTCATTTTTGTGCAATAATTTGGGTGTCATTACATCCGTAAAACTTGATTTTTGAAACCAACTAGGTTTTTCATCTTTAACTCAATCCAAAAAAAAAAAAAAAAAAAGGAAAAAAAATCATCAATTGTCTTCAACCTATAAAACTAACCCAAAAACAACTTGTTAAAAAAAAAAATTGAAAAAATATCATCAACTCAAAAAATTAAAAAAAAAAAAAAGCCATCAACTATCCATCTTCAACTTGAAATTAAAAAAAAAAAAAAAAAATCCCTAAATAATCTTCAACTAAATTCCCTAAATCATCATCCATCCATCATCATCAACATCAAGCTATTATCATCATCACTACCATTAGCATCACTAACAGAATCTAGGTTTCCAATGGAAACCTAAATTTGTGTTTCCAGGTTACCTGGAAACCCAGGTCCACAACATCACCACCTCTATTATCGTCCACAATATCACCACTCCATTACCACCAACAACCATTTGCCAATCCTCCTCTGCTCTTTTGATTTGTTAACAACCATTCATCAAACCCAAACCCCCCTTCGAACCCAACTAGATTGAAGCCAAACCATCAAACCCACAACCTAATTTGCCTTTTCAAACCCCTTTCTTTTCATTTGTGAAGGAGACCCAGGGATGATGGACTTTGTAGACAATGCTGCCAATGCTCCCGTTGTTTCAATTCAATCGCTCCAGCTAACTGAAGTGGATGGGCTGGGGAGGCTGCACCATTACTGCTATTGTGGAGAAGGAGGGAGTTAGGTGGACAATTTGTTGAAGAATAGGAGTTTGGTAAAGAAGAAGAAGAAGAAAAAGAAGAGTTTTGTGTTGAGGAAGATGAAGAAGAAGGGTCTAGATGCTTGTTTAACTTGGGCAAGATTTTTGTTTTTGTTTTGTTTTTTTTTTTTTAATTATTTATTCAATTTTATTTAAAAATTTTATTTTTTTATTTTTTTAAATTAATCTCTACCATTCATTCGAAGTTAGACAGTGAAGATCTAATAAATTTTAATTTTTTAATTTTTTTTCAAATTAATCTCCACCATCTATCTTAATATTGATGGTGGAGATTTGATTAATTTTTTATTTAGTTTATTTTAAAGTTTTAAAATTTATTTTAAAAGAAAAATAAAAACATTATAAATAAGGTCAAAAGACACATTTGCCTCTCAACTAGTTAACTTTAATAGTCATGGGTTAATGGTAGGGACTAAATTGATATATTTCCAAAACGTTAGGGATGATGAGAATTCGAAATGCAAATATTAGTAAAAATGTAATATTTTGCTAAATGTTAGGAACTAAATTAAAATTTTCACCTACGAATTTCAACAGTACCTATATAACTATTGAAGAGAGAAAAAAAAAAAAACCCAAAATCTATTATACATTTATACTTAAACAAAAATTCCTAACAAAGTGAATATTTGAAGCAATTACACGACAACTTACATTTGAAGGTTTTGGACTTGTGTATGAAGGAAGGGTTGGACTATTCCAATCCAAGTAATTTCAAATCAGAGGAGGATTCAACTTATAAAATCTTATAGATGGAAATCTAACTCACCTGAGCCAAATCTAACAATTGATCATGTTCTTTGTTAAATTCAGAGGAACATACTTTTATGATCCAGACGTTAGTCACAACAGTGTCTTAAAGACAACAATTTTATTATGAACTCATACATCAATTTCCCTTTTCAAGCACACGGAAAAATAAAAACTCATTATTTACTGTAATAAAAAACATCAGAGAAAATAAACATCTAACCATTTTGTGACACTCCCAAATTTGTCTCCGAGGCAATCCAAGAATGACAATTCATGTACCTCCATCTTCAGTTGACAACTAAACCTATGACATTCCAAAACCCACCAAAATCCAAGAGCCAAGCTTACATACAACAAATACATTTCATCACCATCGTGATAATCATTTCCTTTTCCATTTTAGGAAATGTAGTTGATGAAACAGGACATTTGTTAGGGAGTGGATACCCACAAAGTTTGTTGCCAATAAAGCTGGAAGCATCAAAACTTTGTAATTGAGTACTTGAAGGAATTCTCCCAGTCAATTGGTTGTTGGATAAGTTCAAGTAACTCAAAAACATTAGATTTGAAATACTTTGTGGAATTTCACTTAAAAGCTGGTTTACTGAAAAATCAATGGATTCAAGAGTTCTCATAGCGTTAATGTTCTCAAGAATTCTTCCAGTAAAATTATTGTGTGACAAATTTAATGATCGTAATGCTTCAAGATCAATCACTTCAATAGGAATTGTTCCTAAGAAATTATTTCAGAAAGGTCCATACTTCTTAGCAAATTAAGAGTAGAGGGAGTCATTATTGGTGGGGGCCTCTTGAGGCTGAGAAGATGGGTTTGAGGGTAGCGGGGGACTCGATTGGGAGTCCATATCGAGACCTAGAGAGAACGATGGAGGCTCGAAGTCCATCACCAAGTGTGAATTCGCTAACAATATATACGAACTAGCTCTGGTTACAACCTTTGTGGTGATGCCCATCAACATCCTATATGCTATGATCCCATCATTTATGGCTTTGTGTGTACGTCGTCAGGCTTTGGTCTGTTTAGTCAGCAGTTTCATGCATGGTCTCATTGCACGAAGAAGATGTTGTCACCACTGGTGGCAGCCCTGCAAGATGCTGGGGTGCTAATTTCGCGGTCTCAACATGCTGCCCACCAGAGGCGACCATATAACAATAATTACTGCATAGTAAGTGGAGCTTGCAATAAGTTTTTTTAAAACTATAAAGTGTTTGAAGCCCCGGAGAGGTTCTTATATTTCCAATTTGGGGTTCGACCCCGGTCCTGGAATATTGAACCCAGTTCTAAATATGATCCAATCAAGTGACTGAGACTCCATCGCATGTTAGGGTGAATTGATCATTTTTACCTTTTCTTTTCTGAGTTTCATAAGTTTATTTGCCAATAAAAGCTAAGTATATATTTTGTAAAAGGATTTGGTTCTTCAATAACTATCATTACAACTAATCCAAAGGTTAATATATGCATGTTTGAATATTTTCATGATAAATGTGATTTCAATTTTTTTTTTTTTTTTTAACTACTCCTTTCTTACACTGAGTGGGATTTTATCTTCTTCTTTTTCCTAATTTTTAAATATATTTGAAGTAGAATTATTTATTTTATCTGGACAAGTTGTATGATATGTGATGCTGGTGGGTACTCGAGGAATTGCAATATTGTAACAATTTATACGAAGAGATATTCTCCTTATCACAATCCAGTTTTATTTATTGACACTAAAAATATTTCATACCAAAAATTTGATTTTCTTTTTATTTAAAAATGAATCTAATGGCACTTTATTTTGTACAAAATTATTATTTTTTTTAATCTTCGGAGACTCTTATTATGAAAACAATCTATTGCAATTAAATTTCTAAAACCAATGTATATGTCTCCAAATTTTTGTCAATTTTATTTTTACCATCGGATGCCCTGTTAAATTCTCCGAAATTGGAAAAATGTTATTGTCACGACCCAGGCCCTAGGCCGTGGCAGAATTGTGAATATTAATTTATAAAAAATTTTCTCCGTTTAGATACTTCGGAGTCCCAAATTTAAAATATTAGGAAAAGTATAATGAAAAACTCCAAACGATCTAAAATAATTTCAGATGAAAACTCATCTCCACAGATATGTGAACACCTATTAGAATTCATGAATTCATAACCACAATAAAATCCTCAAATCAAGTGTTTAGAATACAAAGTTTTAAATACATCAATAAGAGTCTTCTCAAATTTGGGTTCAAAACATTCATCCATAAATATCCAAATAGGAAAAAGAAATAACTAAATAAATACATCACAAGCCAAGCACTTGGTTTCTTTAATCATCTACCTACTCCATCAGGTGGCCACCTAAATCACCCTGTACATTTCCTGGAAGGAGAAAAATAAAGGAGGGATGAGCTAATGCTCAGTAGGATTTAAATCCCAATATGGTTTCGAAAGCCACTTTCAAAATCATGATTAAAAATCGGCATGATCGACCGTCTCAACAAATCTTATAAATCATTTCATATAAAATATATATATATGTATATATGCTTGCTTCCAAGATAGAAATAAAGTAGAAACAAAACATCAAAAATTTTAAGTCAAGTCATAACATTTTTCCGAAGCAAGGTAGATCCCATCCCCTAGCCATATATTCGGTGGCCTATAATTTCAATAGATTATTTAAAACGTTTGGCGTACCGTGACCCTGGTAAGCATACTAGAAAAATACCCTGCGCAGTAATATCCTACGCAGTGACCCTGACATAAAGTCGTATTATGTGAATAGCTCATGATGCCATATACCCGGTGGCCTATAATTTCAATAAATTATTTAAAACAATGTTTGGCACACCATGACCCTGGTAACCATACCAGAAAATACCCTGCGCAGTGACCTCGACATAAAGTCGTATTATATGAATAGTTCATGATGTCATATACCCGGTGGTCTATAATTTCAATAAATTGTTTAAAACAACGTTTGGCGCACCGTGACCCTGGTAACCATACCAGAAAATACCCTGCGCAGTGACCTCGACATGAAGTCGTATTATCTGAATCATGATAGTCTCACATAATGACTAGGACGGTGGATCTTTACCTTATTCAAGTTACAAAACAATTTACATAAATCCATCAAGCAAGCAATACAATATATATATATATATATATAGATATTTTGAAAACCCTTCTTTATAAAAACAATTTCAGCAGCATAACAACTGCTAATTCGATAAACCAACCATTTTGCAAACCTGTAATAAACCAGGATATATTTCCACAATCCATAGTATATTTATAAAGCAATCCATAATACATTCTCATAATCCACAATATATTGCCACAATCCACAATATATTTCCAAGGCAATCCACAATATATTTCTCCACAATATATTTTCAAAGCAATCCATAATACATTCTCATAATCCACAATATATTACCAAGGCAATCCACAATATATTGCCACAATCCACAATATATTTCCAAGACAATCCACAATATATTTTCAAAGCAATCCATAATACATTCTCATAATCCACAATATATTGTCGAGACAATCCACAATATATTGCCACAATCCACAATATATTTCCAAGGCAATCCACAATATATTCTCAAAGCAATCCATAATACATTCTCATAATCCACAATATATTGCCAAGACAATCCACAATATATTGTCACAATCCACAATATATATTTCCACAATATATTTTAAGGTAATCCATAATATATTTTCAAATAATCCATAATATATTATCATAATCCACAATATATTGCCAAGGCAATCCACAATACATTGCCACAATCCACAATATATTTCCAAAGCAATCCACAATATTTCCACAAATAATTACTATGCTTTCGGAATTATAAAAATTCAATTAAACATCCACTTTAACATAAAAGAATTTGTAAAAGATTAGGAGTGAACCTCTACCTCAATATGGAGTATTAATCACTCCGAAGACTTTGATTTCCAATATAGCTATAGCCATTCCGAATCGAATCCTCGCCGTACGTGGTGGCCGACGGCGACGTTCCGGCGCGAATCCCGGCGACCACGGTGGTGGGAGGTGCACCCAAGCGAGTTTTGTTGTCCTCGACATGCTCATCACGAAAATAAGGTTAATCAAAGTCAAAATCGTTTGGTTTTGCCAAGATCTATGGAATCTACGTCGCACAAGCTTTCCAACGGTACCAAATTTGACTAAAACGGAGCTCGGACGAGATCGGAACGAGGAGTCAAAGTTGGGGTCGCAAGAAAAGGAAATCTGAAAAAAAATCTGGCGAGAGAGAGAGAAATGGTCGGCTGAAGGTTGAAGGAGATGATATAATCCGGCCAAATTTCCATTTGCCCCTCAGCTATTTACAAATTACGACTTTGAATTAAAATTCCAAAAATCTAACTTTTTAACCCTTACATTTTGATATAGCTTTCATAAAATTTTACAATTTCACCCTTAATAAAATTCAAGGTTTTACAGTTATAGGAACCCAACACTAGAGAAACGCCATTGTAAAACTTTAGCTAGAAACTTTCAAAGAAAAAAAAAATGCTCTTAGAAGAATAGATAGGATGTAATTGGAATTGAATTGGATAGAATTAATCAATTACAATATATTGTTTGGTGTAACTTGGGATTGAATTAAAATAATCCAATATTTTGTTTGGTTTGATTAATTTAGGATTGGACTGAAAATAAAGTGATAAAACATAAATTATTTATTAAAAGGACTGTAATTGAATTAAATGATTATCATATATAATCACTCCTCTAAATAAAAATAGATAAGTCGTTTAATCAATTTACATAGAAAATTATGAATTCTAAAGAATGTTTTAATGAAAAAATTGTCCGATCACTTCGATGAATGTAGTATATGTAAAATTTATCACTTGGCATGTACATACATATATATATATATATATATATATGTATATATATATGGAGTTTTACAAAGGAATTCGATATGGATATGTAAAGGAAACACAACAAAATTGTCAGTCCACTCATGCAATTATAGTAAGATAGAGTCTTAGTTACTTTCCTTTCGAAATCAGGTCCATTCCATGACGAAGTCGAACTCTGAATAAAATAAAAATAATAAATAACAAAACAAAACATCTCTTATGCTTCAAAACTATAACAATTACTCAAAAATTTATTCGAAAGTCCACTTGTTATGTAGCTATTCCTGTTATAAGGCCGCTAGTGATGAGCAGCATGTTTCGACCATAACAAACCAACTTGACAACACACTAACAAAAGACATGAGTTACATTTTCAGAGTGAACGAAGCAACCTTTCGTTGGTCAATTCATTTGAAAGTCGACCAACTAGCTAGCTCTTCACCCATTCAACAAAACTCATGAAATTGTTGTAGGAGCTTCCACCTTCTTTGATGCCATTGATGAGTTGTTCCTTAACATTCACAGCATTTGTTTTGTACATCTCATTTCCTAGCAGTTCCTCCAATTTATTTCCAATTTCTTCTCGAGTTATTATCCCTCTTTGGTCATCTGGTTTGAGCCCTAATCCAACCTTCAAGGAATTACATACATAGTCTTTATTGTGATGTTGATCACTCACATAAGGCCAACACAAGAGAGGCACTCCATTGCTCAGAGATTCGATGGTAGAGTTCCAACCACAATGGCTTAGAAAGCAAGCAATGGAAGCATGTGCCAAAACCTTTTGTTGAGGTGCCCAACTAATTATGTGCCCCAAAGTACCAACTTTTTCCTGAAACCCTTTAATGGAAGCACCCTCTAATTTATTTGCAATATCAGGACGTAGAGCCCAAAGGAACGGTCTTTTGGACAGTTCAAGTGCCATTGCAAATTCTTGGAATTGGGTTTGATCAAAAAGAGTTGTACTGCCAAATGCAACATATATGACTGATTGTGTTGGCTGCTGATCAAGCCATTTCAAACAACTCATGTCTTCTGGCCAGAAACTTCCTAGTGAGTTCTCTGCTCGGTTCCTTGCCAAAAGTGGACCTACTGGAAGGAATTTCGGATTTATTCCAAATGCTGCAGGCTCGAGATCATAAGCTGAATTGCAAAGCATCCACTCTGCCAAGTTTATTGATCTGTTTATCCTTAATGCAAATTCGAATAAGAAGTTCTCTAATTCCGGCCAAATGCCACGGTTGAACCAGAAAAGGTCTGATGTGCTTATGGCAGGCAAGGTGGGTGACAATTGAACCATTTGTTTCTTTACTGGATTTCCTGCATAGAATTATTTATCAATCAAACGACGGCAGGCTGTAAACAACTTAGGAGTAACACATAAAAGAATTAACTTTTCTTATATTTAAATTATTTTCTTGAAACTAAATCGATATCTCAATTTGTGGTGTTGTCACTGCTGCTCTACATGATTTGTTAAATATTTAAGATATTCACACAGTCATCATCACTAAAACCAAATTTATAAGTCTTTTGTTTTCCCAATTTTTTCCAAAATCTTCTGTGAAATTCTAAAGACAACATATTTATATTTTATTCTTTCTAGCAAACATTTCACCACTGTGATACTAATAATGGATTTTGCTAACTTATTAGTTGATAAGGTTACCCATCAATAACAATATTTGAATTGATTGTAAGAGTGGTTATTGAAGAATATTCAAGAATTATTATTGATAGACAACCTTCCTTAATCAGTAAATTTGTCAAACCCATAATATAAATAGTTTCAATACTTAAAATTATTTTAGATTGATTTTAATAACATCTGGATATATTGTGATATCACAGTATCACTGCACTTTTGTTAAAATTATAAGGAAATACCCTTAACTAACAGTGGACACAATGGACAGTTGCCTAAAAAAAACAGTTGACTCAGTATGGATATCACTATATTGTTAATTGTAGCGTTTTAGTCCATTAGCCCTCCTTATCAGGTTGTTGTGCCTCCTTTTTTTACTATAAAGAAAGCTAATGAATTCTCTATGTACAGAAATGAATTCCGTGAGTTCATTCTCCAACTAAATGAATTTTTTATACAGAAAATCAAATATTCTGGACATGATGAAAATTATTTTACGGTCTACAAATATAACATGCAAATTAAAAGTCAGCTAGTGATAGAAGATCTCACCATCATGACCAATAACTCCATCGTCAATCAGTTTTGGGATGCTGGATGCTGAGGTCAACAGTGTCGCTGCAAAGGGACAGAAGGATGCCCGTTTGATCCGCATCTCTGCTGCCATTTCCATGGCCCATGGAAGAATGTTATCTGCTACAATACAAGTGATCTTATCATCATCCTCTGATGCGTTGATTTGTTCAACGACCTTCTTCACTTTCCCTGCCATAGCCACGAAGATATCTTCGTCTTGATCCCCAGGAAATGAAACAAGATTAATAGAATCTGCTGTATCATCCTTCTTTTCTAATGCTTTGGAGACCAGCTTGTGAGTGAAATCTGTATTGACAACTGTAACTTTGATGCCGTGTTTAGCTATGAATTGTGAAAGCTGCATGGTAGGAATTATATGACCTTGATATGGAAGAGGTATAACCAGAACATGTGGATTTCCCATTTTGGTTCTTCGTTATTTTGCTTTTGCAGATTCTTTGGCAGACTTCTTGTGACTTTTATGGTGAAAATTTGGGTGCAAAACGAATTAAGGCCAATTTCAAGTCCTCATGCGTTCTTCGTTGTTTATTTATTTAGTACCCTTCTTTTTATGAAAAATATAAAAAATATCAATATGAAAATATGAAAATTCATTTTTAATTATATTTTAAAAATATTCATTTTCAGCTCTCCAAACAAATTAATTGCATTATATGCCCAAATTGCTTTTGTCTATCTTGTTCTCTTCTTTCATTGCTTATGGTATGCGATCTTTGATTTTTATTGATTGTTTGAGTTTTGCTAAGATTTTTTGAGTTTTTTAAATGATTTTTCGATTTTTTTTTAATGTTTTGCATGTTGAGTATTAGTGTTTAAAGTTACATTTTGTTAGATTTGATTGGATTTAATTTGAAAATTAATGTTTTCAATAAGATGCAACGTTAAAGACAATGATTGGATTGTATCGGGTTTTAATGGGACTTAAAACTCGATACCTAATTTTAAATCCTATTAAAACTCAATTAATAAAACCCGATTATAGGTATCGAGTTTAAATAACACTTCTTTTTTTTTTGAATTTAGGATCGTTTGATAAACTTGGGTATAAAATGAAAATAATTTGTTTGAGGGATTAAAAATAAAATTTTATTAAAAAATGGATAAAAACGAAAATTTTCATTTGTTTTGGATAAAAATGAATTTCTCCCTCTATTTTCTCAGTTCAATGAAATGGTTTGGTGAGTCATCGTAATGGTTGGTTGAATTTCGCTTTCAAATTATACTAAAGTAACATTTCTTATATGAAATTTCTTCGGTCATCAAACTAAAAATTTATTTTTACTTTTTTATATATTTTTTCTCCATCAAATGATACTTTTCTAATATTAAATGATACCATATTAAAAGTCAAGAGTAGACTATAACATAATTTGTCATTTCAAATATCCATCTTCGTTGTCATTTGGTCGCTGGCGCAGTTGGCGCCAGCAACCAAAACCCGTGCCTCCCTTTGCAAGAAGGCACGGGTGCGACACCTGGTATACCCCCCTCTATATGTATAATATAATAATATTATAATAATATAATTAATATTAATATATATAATATGATTCTTAATTTCCCACCATTTGTGTGGGTCGACCTCCCACCCCAGTGTGGGTCTCTCTCCCACCTCCGTGTGGGTAGATCCCTCCCAATTTGGGAGTAGCCCCTTGGGCCGTGCTATCAGGGTCATATCTAGGTTCCAAGGTCCCGGATGCCCCCTGGGTTTATCCCAGATACCATTGTTGTATTAAAAAATATATATATCCATCTTCGTTTACTTGTTCTACACGTTAACATTTAGTTTTTATGAAAAACAAATGTTGGACTTTGTAAGCACCGAACAATCTTATGAATACATCTGGTAAAGAATAGAATAGAGACAACTGTTGTTGATACCTAGAGAAGTAAAAAAATAATAATAAAGTTCTCCCATTTTTATATATGGATATTACTCTCTCACCCTTATATGGATCTTTCTTCTACCTCCATGTGGCTGAATCCCTCTTATATGGGAACAATATCTTGGGTTATGTCACCAGTGCTCCTATTTTGATAAGTGCTAGTAGTCATCTAAATCAATCTTAGTTTATAAAAAAAAAAAAAAAAAGAAAAAAAAAAGATGTATGTTAAAAGATATTATTATAAATAAAAACTTGTACTAAAAATCAGTTTATGAACTGAAAGTTTTTGAAGAATTGGAGGTGATCTTGTTTTTCAAACTATGGGGATATTTGTTTTTTTCCCTAAAAGTCCTTTTTTACACTTAAATCTTAATTTAATTTATAATTTATTTATTTTTCTGCTTATATTTTAATTTAAGTAAAAATTTATCTTTTTTAAAAAGTCAAATTATCTAACTTATATCTTAATGGAAAAGACTTTTACTAATAAATATACATTAGTTTCATATAACATAATAATAATAACAATAATAATAATAATCAATGCAATGAAGAGCGGTCCTAACAATTTAAAAATTAGAACGTATTAATAATATAAACTCCATAATAGATTTAGGTAGTCCAAAATGGTTCATTTACAGAATTGATCACACATCAATAATGATAAATTTTAAATTGAAATAACTAAAAGGATCACATTAAATTAGAATCATACTATTAGATCTAGGTATACTAAAATGGGTCTTTTGCAGAATTGATCACACTTCAATACTCCAAAATATTTGATATTGACCAAGTAAATCCAAATTCAAAAAAGGGTGATTGTGCTGATCCACATAAATAGGATAAAAATAAAACATTATTTGTAATTCCACTTCTTATGCAACAATTCTTGTTATAACGCCACTAGAGGTGTGTTTCGACCATTACTAACCAATAGCTTAAGGCATATATAGCAGCCTGACAACACACTAACAAATACATGAGTGACATTTTCACACTAATTGTTTTGTAATTCTTTTCTTTAATTATTTCATGCCAAATCATCAAAGTGGGAGAAGAAACCTTCAACTGGTAGATTCAATTTGAAGCTTCAACAACTACAGCTTCAACCATTCAACAAAATTCTTGAAGTTATTATAGGAGCTTCCACCTTCATTGATGCTATTGTTGAGTTGTTCCTTAAGATTTATGGCATTTGTCCTGTACATTTCATTTCCTAGCAATTCCTCCACTTTATTTTTAATCTCTTCTCTTGTCACTATCCCTCTTTCATCGTCTCGTTTGAATCCCAATCCAACCTTCAAAGGATTACATATATAATTTTCATTGTGAAACTGATCACACACAAAAGGCCAGCACAAGAGAGGGACGCCATTGCTCAGAGATTCGATGGTGGAGTTCCAACCACAATGGCTTAGAAAGCAAGCAATGGAAGTATGTGCCAAAACCTTTTGTTGAGGTGCCCAACTAACTATGCACCCCAAAGTACCCACTCTTTCTTGAAATCCTTTAATGTAGGCATCATCTAGTTTATCTGCAATATCAGGACAAAAAACCCAAAGAAATGGTCTTTTGGATAGCTCAAGTGCTGTTGCAAATTCTTGGAATTGAGTTTGATCAAACAAAGTTGTGCTACCGAATGCAACATATATGACTGATTGTGTTGGCTGTTGATCAAGCCATTTCAAACAACTCAAGTCTACCGGCCAAAAACTTCCAACTGAGTTCCCTGATCGGTTGCTTGCCAAAAGTGGACCTATTGGGAAGATTTTTGGATTATTTTCAAATGCTCCATGCTCGAGCTTGTAAGCTGAATTGCAAAGCGTCGACTCTGCCAAATTTATGGATTCATTTATTCTCAATGCATATTCAAATAACATATTCTCATAATCACAGTTACCACGATTGATCCAAAAAAGATCTAATATGTGTATAACAAATAAAGTTGGTGACAACTGAATAATCTGTTCCTTTGTTGGAGTTCCTGCAAAGAATTTCTCAATTAGATTGCCACATGATGTTGTGTGCCTACAATACTTTTGGATTAACATATATAACATCTAAAGCATTGTTAAACTTGAATGATTTTCTAAAAAGTGTGAATTGATGTGTTGATTTTTGTGGCATTGTCACTATTGTTGTTTATGATTTATTAATATAAGATATGTTTCTATTGTCATAAGTGAGAAAACCGAATTTATGAGTATTTATTTTTTGAATTATCGTAAATTTTTTTGTGAAATTCTAGTGACAATATATGTATGCTTTAATTCATACTTTTTGTCATGCATTATTTTCCACCAAGTGATATACTAATAATTTTAAAAATATCATCCATTAATATTATGTGTTAGATTTGGTTACCTTACTGGCTAAGTAACCTTATCCAACAATTACGATCATTGTATTGACTTCAATAATCATTCTTACAATCAATTGAGTGAATGTAACTAATGAGTAAAATTACACAATTAGTAAGATAATCAAATTTATTTGTTATATTAATTCCATATTGTTATATCCATTTTCTCGTTCGGCCTAAATGGGCCAGAACAGGCCTTATTAACTTGAACAGAAGTAAGGGTCTAGGAGGCCCAAGATTGGAACTGGCGGTTATAGGCCCAGTTCGTGAGGCCGTTCAGGTCGCAAGCTAGCAACAGTTCCTAGATCTCCCGCGCATGCCTCCTGCCCGCACCTTCAGCTCGTGGAGCTCGCGAGGTCGCCCAGGTCGCTAGCTCGCGGGAACCTCCAAACCGCCTTACCTCTCCTCCTGGTCACGTCGGCTCCCTTCCAGTGTGCATCACCTGGCTGATCAGAGGGCTTACTCAGGAGATATCGTGTATAGCAAGTCAACAAGGTCACCTACTCCCATGGTTTCCCACCAGAGACTGTTTACACCATAACCAAGACACATCCGATGCGACGGCTCTGCATTTAATGAAGAGAAGACTTCTCCAGAAGCATTAGATGCAGACGTGTGCATGCAAGAAGGAATGATGGTTTCGCATTTAAGACAGCATGACTGTGTCATGATTAGTTGAAATAACCATCAACTGTACCTTATTTTTGTATTTTTTATTGTTTTCTTTGTATCTCTCCCCTCCATATATAAACAGGGGAGACCTTTACTGTAGAGAACAAACTGAAAATACTAGAGAACTGTCACTCTGTCGGATTTTGACCTGAGAGTGGCCGTGGATGTAGGCGCAGTCGCTGAACCACGTAAAAATCCTTGTGTGCTGTATCCTTCTTCCTCCTATCTTTATTGTTTATCTGATTGCATTTATTCAACCACCGCGACCAACATTCCCTCGCCTTAATTAAGCTCCACCAACCTTCAAACTTTATTTAAAACTTCATTTATCACCTACCCAACACCGTAACTGTTCCTTAATTACCTTGTTCGCCGTCTGGGCCCCAGAATCTCTGGGTTGACCGTTTCTGAACATCAACACATATATATATGAATAATTATCATATACGACACAAAAATAAATAATAAAAATTCCGGCACTAGATAATTGAATTGAGTGTTTCAAACACTACTAGTTTATGCGCATAATTTGTAGCTTTCGCAAACTAACAATAATTTGGAAAAAAAAAAAAAAACACTCACACAGCCTTCACACGCCAACAAAAGTTTACAAAAATAGTTTTCATAGGCGTTGTGAACAAATAATAGTTCATGTAAAAAAAAAAAAAAAAAAAAAAACTGAATTAAGTTTTCCAACGATCCTTTCAAAACTCGTGTTCTGTTTGTGCTTGAATTAAAATTAAAATAATAATAATAACAATAAAATACATAGCTTGATCGAAAAAGTTGGCTAGTGATAGATAACGCCATCTTCAGTCAGTTTTGGGATGCAATATGCTGACGTCAACAGTGTTGCTGGAACGGGACAGAAGGACGTCCGTTTGATCCCCATCTCTGCTGCCACTTCCATGGCATATGGAAGAACGATATCTGCAACAAAACAAGTGATCTTATCATCATTGTCTGATGAATTAATGTGTTCAACGAGCTCCTCCACTTTCCCTGTCAAGGACACCAAGAAGATATCTTCCAATCGATCCACAGGAAATGAAACGAGGTGAACAGAATTCTTTGCATTAACGTTGGTTTCCAATGCATACGCCACCAACTTGTGAGTAAAATCTACATTGACTACTGTGATTTTGATGCCGTGTTTTGCTAAGCGTTGTGCAAACTCCATTATAGGAATTATATGACCTTGAGCTGGATTAGGTATAATCAGAACATGTGGATTTCCCATTTTGGTTCCTTTTTCTTTTGCTTCTGCAGGTTCTTGTGACATTTATGGAAGAAAATTTGGGTGCAAAAGGAAATAAGTTAAAGCCAAATTTCGAAGTCCTCACTCTCTGTTTTTTTAATTAAATGAAATGTTTTGTAATTGGCCCCTTAATTGTGGAAATTGAGCGTCGGTGCAATCCATAAATGTAGGTATCATACTAATCGCTCTAAAAATCTCATCTTCCTTTCATTTTCTGTTTTCATACATGCTTAATTACTGTATTTCTGTTTTCTCTACAATAATATGTTAAAAATTTATGATTAGAGACGGTGAACTTTCATATATTTGGGTTAGAATCATGTAATCTATCTCTTTCATGTGATTTCCAGCAGGTATCTTTCACCGGGTCATTGATAATTATGGTGATGTCTCAGCACCATTTTTTGGTCCACAAAATGAAGATTTTCAAGGCCATCACAACGAGCCATGGGCCATCACCAATTGCCAATTTGCTAACAATTTACCTGCTTTGGCTCGTGCTGCGACATTCACAATGCTACCTACAAACATCCTCTCCAACGATCCAATCATTCATGGCTTGGTTGGTATGTGGATAGGCTGCCTTATGTTCAGCCAACGGTTTCATGCATGGGCTCATTGCTCAATGAGCAAGTTGCCACCGCTGGTGGTGGCGCTACAAGATGCTGGGGTGCTTCTCTCTCCGTCTCAACATGCTGCTCACCACAAGCCGCCTTATGACAATAATTACTGCATAGTGATTGGAGTATGAAATAAAGTTCTGGATAATGCTAAGGTCTTTGAAGCCTCGGAGAGGTTCTTGTTTTTCCAATTTAGGGTTCGAACTGGTTCGTGGAATTAACCTTGATCAAAACCTTCAATTTTTATATTTATGCGTGCATGAGTGTATGTCAGACTAGTGTTTGATTAATTTTACTATTAAAACTATCAAAAACAATCTATATACATTTGGTAAATTTTATGTTAAATGATGTAAATTTATAAATAACTAAAATAGATAAAAATAAAATATTTTAATTTATATTTAGTATAAATATAATTCAATATAATGAAAATTGAGATATAAAGATTTTTTTATTAAAATTAATGAGTATAATTTCGACATTAAAAAAAAAATCATTAAATCCCACATATTATCTAATTTTCACTTTACAAAAATAACCTCAATTGTTTCTTAACCGTTTTCAAATCTAGTTATATTAAATAATCACTTTTGGAAGTTTTACCTAACATCTTTCTTATGTCAAAATTATTAAATAATAAGATTTTAACTTCTTAAAAATAATATCAAACGAACCTTATACAATATATGGAGCCTTCTTATCCTTCTTAAATTAAAGTTTTAGGTAGTGTTCTCAAAGGCGCTAGCTGCTAGTCGGGGTAGTAGCTTGATGCTTAGCTGCTAGTCGGGGTAGTAGCTTGATGCTTAGCTCGTAGAGTGTAGGCAATGCCTAGAATTTCTCATTTGTTAGATGAGCAAAAGGAAATCCCCTTTCCTTCATTAGGTGGATTCCATACAAAATCATGAATTAAATTGCCTTCAGAAAATGAATTTAATTTCCTTCTCCCAACTAAGAAATCAAGTTTCGTACCTTGATGCAATTTCCTATGAAACTTGATATATATGCCTGATCAGTGAACGTATCTTAAAAGTTAATATTAAACATGCAATAACAATATCTCATTACAATTTGCCTACAAGTTGATATAAACCACACAATATGCCAAATCACATATTCACAATGTCCAAATCAAGATGAACATAAAACAAACAGTAGACTAAAAGTTTGAATATATAATTAAAAGTTGAAAAATTAATATTAACTTCTGATTGTGATCATTAAATGATTTTAAGATCTCTTCATGAACTCATATTGTGGAGAATCTGATAGTAATGGTGGAGCGAAGCGATATAAAAGGAAGTGTTTAATAGAAAATAATAGTTTAATACATTTTATGCATTCAAATCAGTATGGTATCAACCAAAAAAAAAACCTTTATTTGACCACTGAAATACACAGTACAAAATATGAAAAATTAATCTAGCAAACATTTTCTTACAAAACTACCAAATTTATCCCCTAAGCAATCCAAGAAATGACAATATGAAAGCCTCCATCTTCTGTTGAAGAGTAGGAGGCTAATTACACTGCAGAAGCCAACCACAAATCCAAGTGTGATGCTTACATAGAACCAGTCTACTTCATGTTCATCATCATCTTCCCCTTCTCCAATTTCAGGCTCTGAAGTCTTGGTGTAGTTCTCAGGAAGTGGAGATCCACAAAGTTCATTGCCGACAAAAGAGGATGCATCAAAGGTTTCTAGTTGAGTACTTAAAGGTATTTTCCCATACAAGTTGTTATAGGATAAATTCAAGGTACTCAAAAATGTCAGGTTTGAAATACTCTGTGGGATTTCACCAAAAAAATTGGTTTATTGAGAAATCAAGCGACTCTAGAGCTATAATAGCCCCAATTCGCTCAGGAATTCTTCCAACAAAATAATTGTGCGACAAATTGAGCGATTGTAATTTTTCAAGATCTGTCACTTCCTTGGGAATTTCTCCAGAGAATTTATTTTTGGAAAAGTTTATACTTCTTAGAAAACGAAGATTGGTGGTATATTTATGCTCCTCACCTTTAAGAACAAGTAATGCATCCAAGGAAGTTACCACAGAAATGCCATATACAATATTAAATCCAATAAGCTCATGGTCCCATGTGGCTTGGCTCTGTGTCTTCATGGCAGTGATGTTATTAATACATCTTGGTACTTCTCCAGAGAAAGCATTATGAGAAAGGTCTAAAATTTGTAAAGAAGATAGATGGCAAAACTCGGCTGGCAAAGGACCATGAAACTTATTTTTAGAAAGGACAAGAACAGATATACTTGAAAATCTTTCACCTATCCATTCTGGAACTTTTCTAGAGAACTCATTTTCACCAATATCAAGTTTCCTCGACTCTGTCAAATTCTCAAGTGATGTAAATATTGTTCCAAAAAGACCATTTTTTCGAAGGTTCAATGACCAAAGAGCCTTTAAAGTTCCCATTGAGGCTGGAATTTTACCAATGAATTTATTGTTTCCTAAATTTAGGACATGTAAAGATGGTAAATTCATCCAACAATCAGGTAACTCCCCAGATAAAAGATTCATATCAACTTTAAAAATACTCATTTTCAGTAACTTATTTACCTCACCACACAAAAAATGAGAAATTGGTCCAGAGAATGTGTTATTGGAGAGATCTAGTACATTTTGATGGGAGAAATAATAAATACTAACAAATCATACAACGAAACTTTTTCTCCCCCTGAATGAATCCTATGAAAAACCACTAAGTAACGCACAAATCCACCTTAATATGTATATACCATCACTAATCAAATAATGAGTAGATAAAATCACTACCACATGCACAAATAATACAAGCCAATTTTTACGTGGAAAACTTCTCCAATGCGAGGAGTAAAAACCACGGGATCGTAGTCCACCCAAAAATATCCACTAATAATCAAATGTGAGAGTAACAAACTGTTTTTACATCAAATAGGAACCAAAATCGAGCAACAATTATCTAGGTTCCCTAGTAACACGAATTTAAGTTTAAATAATAAGTGAAGAGAAAAACACAAACTCAATAAAAGGTTCTGGACTGGGTCGCTCATCACTGGGACCTTCAAATCCGATCTCCACCGTCCAGAATTTAGAATCACGAGTGCTGAGTATACTGTACAAATTTGAGCTCGATCCAACGGTAAACGAAAGAGATATTGTTCTTACAAAAATACTGCACAGACAGTGATGAAAAACCTGACAGCTCTGTTACAGGCTGTATATCACACGAACGACACCTCTGTTTCCGATCTCCACCGTTCAGAATCAAGGTCCAGAAGAGATCAATGTGATGTCCAAATTTCAGCACGATCCAACGGTTAACGAAAGAGATATTGCAGTAACTCCAAAACTTTGCGGGATGAATTTCCTTGCAGAAAACTCACTCTCTTGTTTCCTTCTCTCTTCCACACGAATTTCACTCTTCACAATTGATTTTTCTGCCTCAAACCTCTTAACTCTCACAATCACAAAATCCTAGCCTCCAATTAATAAAGGAAATCAAACTTAAATAGGTTATGATTCTTAATCACACTGGGATTTCCATATGAGCTCAATTTAACTTGTTGAGACTTGTTGGACATCTACATAAGAGGGAACCCAACCCAACAAATCTCCCCCTTCCCGATTATGTGAAAGGGTTCGCCATTTCGGCGATCATCCTACAGGCTTCAAGCGTCTTCCTTGGTAATACCTTTGTAAACATATCGGATCCATTGTGATCTGTATAAACTTTGTCAAGTTCCAATAGTTTATCATTCAACACATCTCTAATCCAATGATATCTCACGTCGATATGCTTTGATCTTGCATGAAAGGCTGAATTCTTTCCAAGGTGAATTGCACTTTGACTATCACATAATAACACATATCTCTGTTGCTCGAAACCAAGCTTTACTACAAACTTTTTCATCCACAACTCTTTACAAGCTTCAGTTGCTGCAATGAATTCTGCTTCTGTGGTAGAAAGTGCAACACATTTCTACAATCTCGATTGCTAAGCTACAGCACCACCTGCAAAGATAATCAAATAACTAGACGTTGACTTATGAGAATCCATATCTCCTGCTATATCTACATCTGTGTAGCCAACTAGCAGTGGCTTCTCACTACCAAAACCAAGTCTCAAGCTGGAAGTACCTCGAAGATATCTCATGATCCACTTAACAACATTCCAATGCTCTTTTCCAGGATTAGACATGAATCGACTAACAACACCAACAGCATGAGCTATTTCTGGTCTCGTACATACCATTGCATACATCAAACTCCCGATTGCTAAAGCATATAGAACTTTTTCGATGTCATTTTTCTGGACATCTGTAGGAGTACACTGCTTCATACTCAACTTAAAATGTGCACCAAGTGGAGTACTAACTGCTTTAACTTCATTGTTCATTGCCTAGAAACCAAACCTCAAAGCACAAAGGATTTTGTGGCTTTTAGAACTTATCAATAGAATCCCAGCTCCAGCCCTCTGCTCGCTACATGATCCGTCAACATAAAGCTCCCAGATCAGACTTTCAGAAGATTCGGCCTCATCATCTACAGGTCATGTAAACTCTGCAATAAAGTCAGCTAGGGCTTGAGCCTTGATAGCCGTCCTTGGCTTGAACTGGATATCAAACTGTGCGAGTTCTACTGCCCATTTCAATAAACGGTCTGAGGTGTTTGCTTTCTGTAAAACTTGCTTCAGTGGGTACTGGGTAAGGACTTCAATTATATGAGCTTAAAAGTAAGGCCACAGCTTTCTTGATGCGATCACCAAGTAGTAAACGAGTTTCTCCATCTGCGAGTACCTGGTTTCAGCATCTTGCAGCCTTTTGCTTATGTAATATACTGGAAGTTGCGTTCTTTCTTCTTCTCTCACCAATGCAGCAATCAAAGCTTGTTGAGACACTCCTAGGTACATAATCTACTTTTCTCTCTCTTTGGGCTTAAAAATGAGTGGAGCTCGCCCCATGTATTCTTTCAGTTGCTAGAAGGCTTCTTCACACTACTCGGTCCACTCGAAGCTTTTTGTCTTCTTCAAAGTATCAAAAAATGGGATACATTTATCCGTAGCCTTCGAAATAAACCTACTTAATGCTGTGACCTGACCATTAAGGCTTTGTACATCTTTCACCCTGGTAGCAGATCTCATATTGATCAATGCTTTGATCTTCTCGGGGTTAGCTTCAATACCCTTGCTATTTACCATGAAACCCAGAAACTTCCCAGAAGCTATTCCAAATGCGCACTTGTGCAGATTCAGCTTTATTTGGTAGCTCCTCAGAATCTGAAACATCTCTTCTAGGTCGGGCACATGCTCACCCATCTGCTTGGACTTTACCAGCATATCATCAACATAAACCTCTATGGTCTTTCCAATCTACTCTTCAAACATCTTGTTTACCAAGCGCTGATAAGTTGCTCCTGCGTTTTTCAGCCCAAAGGGCATCACCTTGTAGCAGTATAAGTCACGATATGTCATAAAAGAGGTGTGCTCTTCGTCATCGGGATTCGTTAGAATCTGATTGTAAGCCGAGTAAGCATCCATAAAACTCAGGAGCTCGTGTCCAGCTGTAGCGTCCACGAGCTAGTCTATCTTTGGCAGAGGAAAGATATCTTTGGGGCACGCCTTATTCAGATCAGTGAAGTCGATACAAGTCCTCCACTTTCCATTCTTCTTTTTTACCAGAAATGGATTGGCGACCCAGGTTGGATAGTAGGCTACTCGGATAAACTTGTTTGCCAACAGCTTATCTACCTTTTCTTTCAGTGCGAGATAGCGCTCCCTTGTCATCAGTCTTCTCTTCTGGCGAACTGGTTTGTGGTGAGGATCAATGTTCAACTTGTGCGACATCACCTTAGGATCTATCCCCACCATGTCTTCATGGTTCCACGCAAACACATCCAAGTTTGCCTTCAAGAAGTTAGCGAGCTGGGCTGTTAGGTCTGGGGCCAAACTTCTTCCCAGCTTCAGGCATCTCTACGAATCTACTTCGCTGACCTGGACGTCCTCCAACTCTTCCACAGGCCCAGTAGCTCGTTCTGCATCCACTTCACGGGGATCAAGATCGTGACTAACTCCCTTTTCTGTCATAGCTCGTGGTTCGCCCCCAGAAACCACATTCACTTTCTTTCCTCTCACGTCCATCTTGACAACATCTTCATAGCAGCGTCTGACTAAGTGCTGCTCTCCCCGAACACATCCAACGCCATTAGAAGTTGGGAATTTAACTGTGAGAGTCCTGGTTGAAGTAACCACATCCAACTCGTTCATAGTTGACCTTCCCAAAACCATGTTTTACACTGATGGGCAGTCAATTATCAAAAAATCTGCCAGAGTTGTTGCCCGATGACCTACCTCCCCAAGAGTTAGTGGCAGTTTGATCTGGTCCACTGGTACTACAACATCTTCAGTGAAACCATATAGAGGCTCTAGGGACAGTCTCAGTTGCTCTGCTCGCAGCCCCATCTGATCAAAATAACTCATATACATCACGTTCACCGAGCTCCTAGTATCAATCATGATGCGCCAAACTTCTATGTTGCTAATTTTGGCTCGTATAACTAGCTCATCGTTGTGCGGCCAGATTACCCCTCTAGAATCTTCATCAGTGAATACAATCTCGTCCGAGGTCGTTTTCGCTCTTTTTGCTGGTCCATCCGACCCACTGAGCTGAAAAGAGTGATTTGCCTCTCGGACGTACCTTTCGTGTGACCTGTTTGAAGCACCTGCGATATGGGGGCCAACATGAATTGTAAAAATAGTCCTTACCACAAGCTCGTGCTCAGGCTCGGGAGCTCGCTGGGGCTGCTGTTGTACTGGCTGCTATTGCTGAGGTCGTTGCGACGGTCGCGAGTCTGCAGGCCTCACCACATAATCTTTCAAGCGACCTTTCTTGATCAACTTCTTAATGACGTCCTTCAACGCCCAACAATCTGAAGTATTATACCCGACCTTATTATGATAGGCACAAAATTTGCTTCTGTCTCTTTGCTGAACAGAGGCCCTTAAAGGGGTAGGTCTCCCAAAATCTTCCCTGTTTCTCTCTGCTACAAAGATCCTGTCCGGAGAGTCCGATAGGACACTATAATCTCCAAAGCGACCCTGACGTCGAGGTCGCTCACTCTTTGGCTCTCTTCTCGTCCTTTTAGCAATCTGATTATTCGAGCCACCGCTTTTTCCTTCTCTTTTGTTCCTACCATTGTTTCTTTTCCTCATGTGGTTGGAACTGCCCGTTTCATTTCTCTGATTGGGCGTTTTCAGGCTAAAAGTCTCTTCCCACCTGATCTCCTTTGTAGCTCGCTCGTAGAACTCTCCCAAATCTTTCACCGGGGACTTGTAAATGCTCTCATAAAGTTTCCCATCCTTACGTAATCTAGCTGAGATCGTTGTCAATATGCTTTCATCTGATGGATTCTCAACATTAGCGACCTCGCGTCTAAACCTGGTGATGTAATCTTTCAATGACTCACCCTGACGTTGGAAAATAGTTGCTAAGTGGTAGGATGGAGCGAGCTATCTTCTCAATGCTTTATACTGACCAACGAACTTCTGTTGGCATTCTTCCTAACTACCCACACTGCGAGCTGGGAGATTCTTGAACCATTTTCTTGGAATATCGCCCAAAGTAGCTAGGAACACGCAACACTTCACCATAGGATTATCCGTCTGTAGGTCTATCTGAACATTAAAAGCATCAAGATGATCATAGGGGTCACTGTCCCCATTATACTGTTGAACATTTGGCATCTTGAACCTCGGAGGGAGAGGCTGCGTCTCAATTTCCCTCGTGAATGGGTTCATTTCCCCATAATGTCTGCGCTGCTCTAGGGCTCGAGGTCGCGCTTCTAGTTATTGAACCCTCTGGAGGAGCTCCTCTACTTATAGATCTTGGAGCTCATATCTTCTCCTGTGATCGTGACTTGGAGAAGGGTGCTCGGGGTCATACTCCTCATCTCCTCTGAACGAACCTTCAAGCTGGAGGGGTCTTGCAGGTCGCTCATCCATTCTATCCATATGCCGAGCTGCATTTCGAGTTCCACCATGCCCAGCTTCTACTCGTCAGCCATCGTCCTGGCTTAATCTTACCACTAGGTTTGTTGGGCATGCGACCTCCCTTTCCTCACGGACAGCGTGAACCCCAGCTCTAGATCGCACATTGGAGGAACGAGCTGAGCCTGTAGGTTGCGGTATCTCTCTAGTCGGCCTTTCGAGCACCTGCATCATTTCATGTTGCTGCGACACATGCCTTGGTACCTCAACCTGAACCCTTGATGCGTTCTGTGCCTGAGCCTGCACCAACATATTGACAGCTTCTATAAGTTGTCTGACCGTGTTCTCCAGCGTCTCTTGCCTTTGATACCACGCATGCTGCCCTTTAACCATTAGGGTGATTGGGACTGGTTGGCGAGGAGGCGAGAAGGCAAGGATGGCATGCCTGCTGCAACACTGATCGCCTGGCCATAAGATATGCCTGCTGCATTCATGAGTACGTCTTCTGCAGGCTGCACGTTCTGTTGCGACTGGTTTAGATGACTTTTTGCCTGGTCATCGTCTTCAACGTATCTGGTTGTTCTAGTTCTTGTCATATTGTCATAAATCACAGAACTTGTAACAAAAAAATTGCAGTTTGGGCCCTCCTTCTAGTGTCAAAATGTCGACGTTGAAATTCAGTCGACGAGAATTCAATGTCCAGTTACCTGCAATCAATATGAGAAAGCACAAAATCCAAGAAAAGACAACCAAGAACTAAGAACAACACAAAGAACACAGGGAATTTAACGTGGTTCAATAATAAATAGCCTATGTCCACGACCGTTTCTCTTGATTTCTGCAGAGTGACAGTATATTATTGAATCTCTCTCTTTTTTTGTTACAATAATTTTAACCTCTATTTATAGGGGAAAAAACGTTACAAATTAGGTAACAATCAAATAGGAAGAGAATTATGAATTAATTACACTTCCTAAACAGTTAGAATAAAATTAGGAAACTGTTCCTTAAAATCCGAGATAATGTTGATTGAGTTTGAATTTGAATTAACTTTCATATCTGATGAGAGAATCACGATCAGACTAGGTAACTGCATGTTCTGAAAGATATTGTATTAACTGCACTCTGGGTGAACTGCCGTCTATGACGACCTCAAGCTGGAACTCGCTGAGAAGCGAGCAGCGAGCTGTGCCTGTGGTGAATTATAGAATGAGCTTTAACCTGGTTACGAGCTCGTTGCTGCGAGCTGAAGAGATACTGGGCAAGCTGCAAAACTTGTTTAGCTCGGTTGATATTTGGGCCTTGTCTGATGGGTCTCTATGTTGAGTTGACTTCATTGGGTCCTTTATTGGACCTAGGCTGGGTTTTTACCAGTCCATTTTATGAATTCAGAAAATACACATAACAATTTCCTAATATCAACATCTAATGATACAACATAAAAACATTAAAAAATAATAAAAGATGAAGAATAGGACGAAGAAGAAAACGAAGCTCTCCAGATCAGAAGACATCTTGGTTGGTCTTCTCCATTATTTTTACAATACTTAGTTATTATACTTTTTAATATAAAATTATTTAAATTATTTATTTTATTTAGTAATTTCTTCTTGTTATTATTATTGGTAATATAATTTTGTTACAATTTTTATTTCAAACTATATGTATTAGATGCGTTGTTTTTTTTTTTTTTTTTTTTTATTTCTTGAATGTCATTTTCAATAATCAACTAATCATGTTTTTTTAATTCAAAAAGTATGAACTCCTTATTTTTAAGTGGAAAAAAAAAATAGATAGCCTTTATTGAACAGATCATAAACTATCATTGTTAGAGAACCTTAAAAATTAGGCAAACTCTTTGATTCAATTTTTTTTTTATCTATATATCTGCTCATAAAATCGTATCACTTTATTATACCTTGTAGTAATTAGTTATTAATTAAATTTGTAACAAAATATGAAAATTATGTTTAATTTTCTCCATGAATTTTTTTGATATTTCATTTTATATTTTCTTTTAGTGAACTTGTTTTTTTTTTTTTAATTTATTGCAAATTGAAAAGTTGAAGAAAAAGATCTGGCTTATATATATAATCTCATCAATGTACTTTAACACAATTACCTCATAAATTTTTCCTTTTTCCTTTTATAGTTTGCAAACTTTTGTTTGAGTGACCAAATATTAGGTCCCAAATTTTTTAGGTTGTAGTACCATTTCGGTCTCTTGGTTCAGGATAGTCAATTGGAAAGGATTTTAATATTTTTTAACTTTTTTTAAAAAAAGAAAAAACTAAAAGCTAGAAGAACTAAACTAATTATACATACATACATACATATATATACATATATATTTATATTTATATATACACGAAAAATTAAAATATTTAAGAAAACAAAATATCATTTTTAGTAAAAGCTCGAGACTTTCTTGCATTTTGAGTGGTTTCTTGTACCTGATGACTGGAAATTTCATCTGGATATGTTTGAATAGTGAGAAAATAAAGAAATATTCACAGAGTCCCCAGTCAAATCCGTCCCAACTCAACAACCGAGACAACACACATGAATCTTCCTTTGAGGAAATTCCATCATTCTTTGAGTGGGACAAAAATGAGAAATTTGTCATGACAAAAAAAAAGAGAAATTTGTATAAATCACAAAATATTTGAAATTTAAAGAAAAAAAAATCTTGAACTTATCTAGTAATTAACCTATATTTTATATGACATTGGAATTCGGTGCGCCCCTCGCGTCTCAAAGGAAGACGAAAGAAAGTCTTTATTTATAAGCCAACAACCACTTATTGAAAGAAACCCAATGATAATCAATTATGACAATGTTGATTTGTTATTAATCAAATTGTATTTAGTATAGTAATGTACATATCATATATATATGATGCAACTGACTTCTGTTCGTTGTGAAAATATCTTGATTTGCAGCCAATCAGTTGATGCTTTCATTCGCTTCCAATTTATTTACCTTCTTTTTCTTTTCTTTTTTTTTAAATTGATGTCGAACGGATCAAAAGTCAATCGTAATTTATTGATTGAGATTAATTATTACTTATATAATCAGATATTTACTCCCGCAATTAAAAAATAATAATTCATAAGCTTATAAAATATATTTGATAGGAATTTAACCTTCATCACCATGGTTAATTAGGAGTTGCATAATCACTTGTATTAAGAGGTGATATACATTTACTTATAGTTTATTGTTGGAGGTATATCCAATAATTTTCTCTATTAATGTCCAGTAACATCAAACATATAAAACAAATCAACAGGGTCTTTAATTTTTAATATAAGTTTCTTACTAAAGACGTTTGCTTATTAAGACCTTTTTATTTTACTTAAATATCGACTCACTACTTTAGAAAAGTAATTATGTTCATATATCAATATTGCTTTTATTATTCTACATAAAATTTTATAGTAGGAAACTTCTCCTGTCATCAAATTAAATCTAAGTTTCACTTTTCAATATATTTTCCCCCTGCAAAAGATGATTACCTCATGTTAAATGATACCAATACCATATCAAAAGTAGGGGAAAAAAGAAAACTATAAAACAATCTATTATTGCAAATATTCATTTTCTTTTACTTACACTATGTGTTAGATATTAAATTTGAGTTGATTTTTTATAGTATTAAAATTTGTGTGATTTTTGTAATTAACTTAATTATTAAAGTTGCGAAAAGTTCTTCCTTTGTGGAAGATTTGCTTTTCTTTTTTTCCTCCCTTTGTTCTTGATATTTTTTCTATGAACTATTTTCCTTTTTCAAGAATTATTATTTCCTCAGGCTCGGTTATATCTTGCACCTGTTTCTATTTATTATTATTTTTATATCCATATTTTCAAACCAAAGTCTAGCCTTCTCCAGCTCAGTCTTCCATGCCCTCTGAAAGTGAAACTCAAGTGCATTAATCATTATTATTTTGTAGTTATTTTTTGTGTTTAATATATGTTCAGCAAATATTAAGTTAAAACATGATTACAAGATATCTGTTTCTTAGTAGTTCTGTAATAGATGCCTTCCACAGGTTTATAAATAAATCTCCACTGGGAAAAGAAGTTGTAGGATGAGTTTATTTTGGAGCACAATATATATATGCGACATTGTTCGAGGCCAATGAGTTGTCACTAATCTGATCCAAAAGCCAAAATTCTTAAATAAGAAAAATGAGCATCCCATTGGTTATCTAAGCTAATATTTGAGAGTTTGAGTTGTTAAACATGAAGGTCGTGGGCAGCAGCTCTGCGAGGGAGAGGGAGAGAGAGAGATCAAATATGTTTTCAAGGTCTCAAATGTTCAATAATGCATTCTCACTCTCAATTACATGGAACAAATTCTTTACATCAGTTTCCAGCTTCAAGCACATACAAGTATAGAGACTCATTATTCATTGTAGTACAAACGATACGTAAAGTAAAGACCTAGCAACAGTTGCTTACAACACCTGAAAATTTATCACCAAGACGATCCAACAAACGAAAATACATGTGCCTCCATCTTCTGTTCACAATTAAAGGACCTATTACACTCCAGAAGCCCACCACAAACCCCAGTGCCATGCTTACATAGAACCAATTCACTTCATTGCCATTGTCATCTTGTAATCCACTTTCATCGTTGGGCGTAGGACTAGTCTCAGTGCAGTTCTTAGGAAGCGGAGGGCCACAAAGTTCATTACCGCCAAATGAGGATGCATCCAGGCTTTGTAGTTGTGTACTCAAAGGAATTTTTCCGGTCAAGTTGTTATTGGATAAATTCAAGTGGTTCAAAAACGTCAAATTTGAAAGACTTTGTGGAATTTCACCGGAAAGTTGATTTGCAGAAAAATCAATAGATTCTATCAATTTCATAGCTCCAATACCGTCTGGTATTCTTCCGGTAAAAGAGTTGTGCGCCAAACTTAATGACATCAATGCTCCAAGTTTAGTCACTTCCTTTGGAATCTCTCCTGAGAAATTATTGTAAGAAAGGTCGACGCTTCTTACCAAATTCAGTGTCCTGCTGTATCTATCAGATCTCCCTTTGATCACTAGAGATTCATCCTCAGAAAAATGATTCGGAGGAATACTTGAGTAGTATATAGCACTTGGAGAATTTTCCACAGTCACCATGGCACTGAAATTACTAATACAGCTTGGTATGGTTCCAAAAAGACTGTTATGGGCGATGTCCAGGATTTGAAGAGAAATTAGATAACAAAGTTCAACTGGTAGAATACCATGAAACTTATTTGAATGAAGGTTGAGAATCAACATACTCGAAAATTCTTTTCCAATCCATGTTGAAAGATTTCCAACTAACTTATTCTCACCAAAGTCAATTACCATCAATTTTGTACAATTTCTAAGTGATACAGGTACCATTCCAGAGAACTTGTTTTTGCGAATGTGGAATGATCGAAGAGAAGTTAAAGTTCCAATTGAGATTGGAAGTTTGCCACTAAATTTATTGTTATCTAAATTTAGGGCCACTAAGGATTGCCAATTCACCCAACAATCAGGCAATTCTCCAGATAAAAAATTATCTTTAAGATTGAGAATTCGGGTTTCCCTTGACTTGTTCATCCCATGACACAAAAATTGGAATATGGATCCTGACAAAGTATTATTAGAAAGGTCTAATTGCAGCACTTTGGAGGATATGAGAGGCAGTGGACCTGATAAATTATTTGAACTCAAGTCAATGAACCCAAGTTTAGCATACTCATGCAAGTTAGGAATTTTCCCTGGGATTTGGTTGTAAGAGAAATTTACAAGTGCGTATTGGGAGAGAGAATCCCAGAACCATAATGGAATAGTTTCCGAAATTCCTGAATTTGATAGATCTAATTCAAATAACTGTTTTTGTGAATGAATCCAAGATGGAAATTGATGTCCTAAATGACAAGATCCCAATATTAAACTTGCAAGTTGAAAGGGAGGAACCCAATTTGGATAAACTTTCAATATCAATGTGTTTCCAGACGCAGAAAACCACAATAATCTTGTCATATTGATAAAGTGAACATGAGAAAGAGTTCCGTTCAATTTATTATATGAAAGATCTAGAGATTTTAATGACGAAAGTTTTCCTAAAGAAAAGGGAATAGGACCAAAAATACAATTGTCATCTAGTTCAAGATACCTTAGATGTTTAAATTTTCCAAGTTGATGGGTCAAATAACCAAAAAGACGGTTGCTACTCAAATCCAAATGCTCCAACTCATCCGAAATACAAATGGAAAGAATATCTAATATTTCGGATATTTCTTGACTCAATGTAAGAGATTTTAAATAAATTGACCTTAAATTGCAAAGTCTTCCAAATGATCTTGGAATTTTTCCTTCAAGTCTAGTGAGTGAGAGATCAAAATATTCCATGGAAGTGAGGTTTCCAACAGAATCTAAAATGGTACCTTGCAAATCATAATTGACTCCAAGAGAAAGGTACTCAAGACTGTTTAATCTATATAGCCAATCAGGCAACGAAGAATTCAAGAGATTGATAGATAAATCAAGATATTTTAGAAAAGTTAAGTTTTGAAGACCCATCGGAATTGGGCCTTGGAGATTAGTTCCATGTAGATCAAGAAATACTAAATTTCCAAGACCAAAAACCCATTTTGGAATCAAAGAATTATCAAATTGGTTGTTGGAAAGATCAAGCTTGGCAAGTGAGGAAAAATTTGCGATGTGCAGTGGAGGAAAGTGATAGAGTTGGCAATATGACAATTTTAAAACTGATAAAGCAGGAAGTTCATTTATCACCAGCAACCAATCAGAGACTTTGTTGAGGTTCACATAACTCAAATCAAGGTGTTCCAACAAAGAAAGGCTAGATAACCACCCAAAATTGTCAACATATCCCGAATAAATTTTTCCAAGATCAAGATACCGTAAATCGGAGAGATTTCCAAGTTGGTGGGGAATCATTCCCACAAATCCTGATCTAGAAAGATTAAGGTATCTCAAAGTTCCCATAGAACCAAGAAACTTAGGAACTGGGATGCCATCAAAATTATTATCACTCAAGTCCAGGTGAATCAAATGCTTAAGATCAAGCAAAGAGGGATTAATCTTACCTTCCAACTTTGAAGTCTCATAAGCCTCATTTTCAGCATCCGATGCTTCATCTTTCAGATCAGGATTTCTCAGGTGCAGCTCAAGGACATTGCCTGTCAAGTTGTTGCAGATAACTCCAGCCCACTTGCAACAATCTCCATCACCAGTCCAAGAAGCAAGTCTGTTCAAAGGGTCTCTGACATCATGTTTGAACCTCAAAAGTGCTTGTCTCTCACTTTCAATGCAACCCACATGCTCAACTCCACTACAGAGGCTGGTTTTAATGGTTGCTATGGCAAGTAACAGGAGGAATAGAATAGAAATTATAGTCATTGTTGGTTTCATATATGAATATGTTATTCGTTACGTGCTATTTATAATGTCCTTAACCGTGTAAGTACAGAATCTCTATCATCATTCATTATTCAAACTCATCAGTATAGACAACGCCAATTTCCTGGATAGTTAATTTGTCTACCACAGAAGTTGATTTTTCTTGGAAAAATTGGTAGAATTGAAAAGTCGACGAACCTGTTGCTATAGATATTGCTTGTACGAAACTTTCTCATCCTAATTCAATTGCTATAGATGGCGACATTAACAAATATTGCTTGTACGAAACTTTCTCATCCTAATTCAAACCGTTGACCATAAACCATTGAGCGTTTCACTTTACATTCCACCTGCACTTGTAGAAGAAAAGCGAAGGCCAACTAAAAATAACTAAAATTAGGAGAGTGTTAATACACACATTAAAGATGTGGAAAAAAAAAATTGAATAAAAAAGTTGGATTTATTTTTTCGAGACAGAGGAAAGTATATGTTGACTTAAGAATTGTTGGCTATTACGGAGTACAAATATAAACTTATTGGGACGTACTCTAGTTTATACCACAATTGTAAAATTAACCATATAACATAGTATAAACAAAAATACAAAAATTAAAAAATAGTCGAGGCCCGTAAAAGTACAATGTCCTTAAAATAGATTCTTGTCCCACCGTTTGTGTTGTGTGTCCATCTTACAAGATATAATGATTATCGTAAATTGACGAATCAATTTAAGTCAAAACTCTATAACATGAAGGAAGGATGAACTTTTAGAGAATAGAATACGGTGAGAAAAGCAATGCACTTTTTTCCAAATCAGAATATGGATGCCAATATATATCATTAAAAAATGTGAGATTTTAATTGTATATTTATTTCATCAATATGTTCATATATTCAGTTACAATCCACAATTAGACTGTCATTTAAAACTTAAATAAAATTATTTATTTCATTTAAAATTTGAATGAAATAATTAATTTATTAAACCAACATGATTGCAAATATTCATTATTTCATTCAAATGAAATCAATTGTAATTATTTATTTCATTCAAAACTGAAATGAAATAATTAAATAATTAATTCAATTAATTACAAAACTGATTTTAATTAATGGTTGCTATGGCAAGTAACTCGAGGAAAAGAATAGAAACTATACTCATTGTTGGTTTCATATATGAATATGTTATCAATAGCGTGCTATTTATAATGTCCTTACCCATATAATTGCAGCAAGGATGGACGTCAATGATCCATAGCATGCAGTCTCTATCATCATTCATTATTCATACTCACCAGTACAGAGTCTACAGACACGGAATCCAGTTTTGAAAAATAGTCAATTGAAAAGAAAAAAAAAAGCTATGCTGCACGAAATGTCTAGATAGTTACATTTTTGAAGAATTCAGAGATATTCAATTGCTATGTGCCCCACAGAATCAGATTTTTCTTGGAAAATTTGGCATAATTTAAAAGTCGACGAAACCTGCTGCTATAGATGGAGACATTGACAAATAGTGGTACCGAAATTCTCATCTATATTCAAAACCGTTGACTACATACCATTGACCACTTGTCTTTCTTCTGACGCAAGCGTCGGAGGACGAAGAGCACACACAACACAAGTCCCACAACACTTCGCTACAACTCAACCAAGCCCATCTGCCCATGGGCTTTTCATCTCTGGTCTGACACATTCAAAGCGTCCACTTGCTTCTTTCGGTTACCGCTGGCAGCCTTACAAACATAAAGCACATAACATAAATTAATAGAGTTATTAAAACAATTTTTTCTCATTTTAAAATTTTAATTATTTTATTGGTTTACCATTTTAACCTCAAATTTTAACACCGATTGGGTTTTTATAGGGGTGGCAAAACGGGTTGACGAATCAGGTTAAGCTAAATTTGATTCGATTTGTTTATGAATTCTATCAATTCGACACGAATTCGTTTAAGAAACGGGTCAGCATTCTTGGATTTGACACGAATTCGTTTATAAATGAATTATTCGTGTCGACACAGTTAATTCGTTTAGTAATTGGATCATAGAGAATTCAAACTCATTAACCCGTCAGCCTGTTAATTTATTTAATTCGTTTAACCTGTTTAATTCGTTTAACCTAAATAATATTTTAAAAACAAATATAATTAATAATTCACAATTAAACATTTAAACACCTATTTCAACACATAAAAACTAATCCATTAAATCAACTACATAAAATTCCATATCATCTACAAAATCATGCTCCAACAAAATAAAAACCACATTTAACTCAATGCAAATCCATATAAATTAAAATTGCATAACATTATCATTCTCCAACATAAAACTTTTGTCACTTAAATTCTTCTCTTTTTGATTCCAAAGGGAACTCCAAGCTACACAAAAATCACAAGAACACAATATTAGATTTCTTCATTTATAATCTTAAAATTAAGAAAATTTACCACTGAAGTTGGTTAAGAGTTTCAAAATCGTTTTGGGAGACAGAGGTCGATTTTCGGCGGTGGATCTGGTGGTGAAGTCGTGGAGAAGAGGTGGGGACCTTGAGGAGAAGTGGAGAAGGGGCGGTAATTTTAAGAAGAAGTGGAGAATGAGCGGCGATCGTGAAGGAGGATGGGAGAATGGATGACGATCAAGAAGGAGAAAGTGGTGACTGTGACGGAGAAGGTGGCGAGCATGACAGAGAACATGGTAACCCGACGACCACCAAGAGGGAGAAAGTGGTGATCGTGAGGTGTGAGGGAGAAGTTGGTGATTGGATGGTGATCGAGAGTGAGAGGGAGAGGGAGAAGGTGGCAACTGTAGGGCGTGAGGGAGAAGGTTGTGACCAGACGGGGACCATGAGGGAGAATCAGAGAAGGGGGTAATTCGGTGCAAAAGGGGTGACCGTCGAAATGAAGACAAGGAGTCCAAATGGGTTAGGTTTAGGGATTGGCTATATATGTGTGTGTGTGTGTGTGTATGCATAATTACACACTAACTCCTCTAATATGTTAAATTACAATTTAACCTCAATTGTTATTCATGTGAACCCGCGTTTCGTTTAACCAAACTCCATTCGATTTGTTTAGTAAACAAGTTAAGCGGGTTGATACAATAACAACATGAATTCATTTAGTTCCAATCTATATCCATTTATTTTTTGCGAATTCGTGTCGTGACGCAAATTGTTAACCCTAGTTTTTTAGACAAAAATGGACGAAAATTTACAACATCCGACAGATTGTTGAAGCAAATTTTACAAAATAACTGTTGAAGCAAAGAAGGAAATGGATGAAAATTTACAACATTTGGCAAATTGCGTCTTCTTTGTTGTGGTCATGATAAAACAATATTTTTTCTTCTCAAAAGCTTGATCTGCTCTATAAATCGTCGTACTTCATAAACATTTTCAACAAAGTAGTTTGGTACGGATCCTTACGGGAACAAATTTTCATTTTGAAAGAGAGAGCCGCACTATTTCATTTCAAAGCTTTGAAATTCTCAAATTATATATACATACATATGTATATATGTATATATGTATATTCATTTTTTTTTTTATCAAAATAGTTTCTTTGAATTTAATCAAGAAAATACGATGTAAAATATAATCAAAAGTGATTAAAAAAAAAGTTGGACAAATTGCATGAACTTACACGAACATTAGGCATAATTACACTTAGAACTTTTGCACTTAATTTTACGGAGTTTCCCACTTATTAGAGGATAACAATTAACTTTAATTGTTCACTGTTTTGTCCATATAAAAGGTTCAAAATGAACTTAATATTTATTTTGTAGTAATTAATTAATTAATTAATTTGAAAAATAAAAAAATCAACAAATAATTTTCTTCCACTAGATAAATTTCCATCTTCAAGTAATTTCTAGACAAAGACAACCAATATAAAGACCAATTTGCTTCTTCTTCCAAACACAATCCCACAAATAACAAACATTAATAAATTAATTTTTAAAATTTTTTTATTAAAAAGAGAGAGAGAGAGAGAGAGAGAGAGAGAAAACAAACAAAGAATGGTAAGGGCTGCTATATTAGAGCTCTATTGATGAAGCAAACCTCAATCTAATTGAGTGACACTTTATCAGAGCTAATAAAGCTCAAGGAAACTTTACCCAGTTTTAATTTTACAAGCTGTACACATCACCATCACAATTTCTCCATTTGACGCGAGTGTCCGAGGACCAAGGAGCACACACAACACAACACAAGTTACGACCCAACGAAGCCTATGGGCATTTAATCTCTGGCCACACTTACAACGCCAGGCCATGGCCCAAAATACCGAGCTACAATCCCACTTGACTACACCTAAGCCAAGCCCACGTGCAAGCGTAACACCAATTGCTCTTTCTTTTAAACCCTTACTCCAAGCTAGCTCAAGGATTACATTCACACATGCAAGGATTTTAATTCAAATCCAAGGATGAAATCTTTTATCATAATAATTTCTCACTCTATGGAAATAATTTAGATACTTAAATAATCCTCAAGAGTTTTATTCGGGAAATAGATCATAATGAATTTTCTATTAATCTAAGCTTTTCTTTTTTCTTTTTCAGAATGAATAGAATAATCTTTAAGAGGTTATTTGGTCTTTTATTTAAAATTTAATAGTGCTGACTTGTACCTATTAAATTTTTTTTATTTATTTTTTTAAGTAGTCAAACCACTTAAAACTACTAAAAAATAATTGAAAAAATTAAATAAAAAATTTTAATTTTTCACTTAATTGCAAATCACTTAATGATATTAATTTTTTTTATTTTCTCTAAAAAATAACATAATTTCAAATTTATCATAATTTTATATTACTCTTTTTTTTTTTTTTTTCCCCTTGATATTTACAAAAACTATATTAACAAATAAAACCTAAATACATCCCAAATTATTTTGGAATTAAAATAATATATTTTAATTTACAATTTAAACATATATTTCTAATTATTTTCTTAAATATATTAATTTATTTAAATATATAAATATAGTTAATACTAATATATTTTTTAATCATATTTTAATTGTGAATAAAATATTATTAATAAGTACATAAAAATGTTTTAGAATATACTAAATTACTTATTTTCAAATGTTTATATTAAATTAATTAAAATTACATAATAATAAATAGTAAAAAGGGTATAAATATCAATTTACAAGGTTTTTAGACAATTTTAAATTTAAAAAATAAATAAATTTATAATATATTCAGAGATAAGTGAAAGAGAAAAAAAAAATATTCTTCAAATTTTAGGTTTCAATCATTATTCAGTCTTCAATATTTAATAGCACTGCTCAATCTTCAGACAAAAAAAAACTAGAAATAACTAAAATTAGGAATGTGTTAATACATAAATTAAAGATGTGAAAAAATAAAGGATGATCTCACTTTCTCCCTTGTGGTTGGTTTTACATAATTGCTAATAAATCCCCTATAATTTCAAAAAATTCCATTTTATTCCCTGCCAATACTACCATTGCTGAAATGATTGAAATAACCAAAGTATTTATGTAGTCTTGTCCTTCTATATTAATTGTCAAACTTTGATTTTTAAAGTCAATTTTAATGTTATAGAGTTTTTTTTTGGACATTTCTATAAACTATAAGGGTTATTTGATCTATTTTATAAATCGATAAGGCAGATGTTAATAATTTCAAAATACTGTGGGATTTTGGTATTATGTCAAATTAGAAAGGTAAAAATAGGATTATCCCAAAAATGAATACAAAAGTTATATTTATTTATTTTTTTGAGACATAGGAACTTATGTATTAATGTAAGAATAAATATGAATTATTAAATGAATTATGGGTTTTTAACATATATCCTTAAGGCACATGTTAACAATACCTATAGGGAAAATTTTAATTTAGTCTTTAACTTTTAACAAAATATTACTTCTTTACTAATATTTACATTTTGAATTCCTGTCATTTTTAACGCTTCGGAAATGTATCAATTTAGTTCTTTTAATCAAAACATTGACGGTCAAACATGACAGAAGTGACAAAAAGATAGATTTACCCTTGATATCATTTAAGATAGTTAAAATGACATAATTACCCTTTTAAAAATCGATAATTGCAAAATAACCACTTTCATTATTACAAAATTGCTATTGACCACCTTCCAATCAAACTTTGAATCAATTTTTTTTAATTGAAAAATATGGAAGTACTATTGTTGACAGATTTGATGTGTGTTTACTCATATTATTTCATTTTTGTGCAATAATTTGGGTGTCATTACATCCGTAAAACTTGATTTTTGAAACCAACTAGGTTTTTCATCTTTAACTCAATCCAAAAAAAAAAAAAAAAAAAAGGAAAAAAAATCATCAATTGTTTTCAACCTGTAAAATTAACCCAAAAACAGCTTGTAAAAAAAATTGAAAAAATATCATCAACTCACAACACAAAAAAAAAAAAAAAAGCCATCAATCATCTATCTTCAACTTGAAATTAAAAAAAAAAAAAAATCCCTAAATAATCTTCAACTAAATTCCCTAAATCATCATCCATCCATCATCATCAACATCAAGCTATTATCATCATCACTATCATCAATATCACCAATAAAATATAGGTTTCCAATGGAAACCCAGATTTGTGTTTCTAGGTTACCTGGAAACCCAGGTCCACAACATCACCACCTCTATTATTGTCCACAATATCACCACTCCATCACCACCAACAACCATTTGCCGATCCTCCTCTACTCTTTTGATTTGTTAACAACCATTCATCAAACCCAAACCCCCCTTTGAACCCAACTAGATTTGAAGTCAAATCCTCAAACCCACAACCTAATTTGCCTTTTCAAACCCCTTTCTTTTCATTTGTGAAGGAGACCCAGGGATGATGGACTTTGTAGACAATGTTGCCAATGCTCCCATTGATTTGATTCAGTCGCTCCAACTAATTAAAGTGGATGGGCTGGTGAGGTTGCACCATTACCGCTGTTGTGGAGAAAGAGGGAGTTGGGTGGACAATTTGTTGAAGAATAGGAGTTTGGTAGAAGTAGAGAACAAGAAGAAGAAGAAGAAGAGTTTCGTGTTGAGGAAGATGAAGAAGGATCCAGATGCTTGTTTAATTTGGGCAAGATTTTTGTTTTTGTTTTTTGTTTATTTTTTAATTATTTATTCAATTTTATTATTTATTTTTTTTAAAAAATCAATCTCTATCATTCATCCTAAGGTAGACGGTGAAGATCTGATAAATTTTTAATTTTTAATTTTTTTTTTCAAATTAATCTCCACCATCTATCTTAATATTGATGGTGGAGATTTAATTAATTTTATTTATTTAATTTATTTTAAAGCTTTAAATTTTATTTTAAAAGAAAAATAAAAAACATTATAAATAAGGTCAAAAAACACATTTGCCTCTCAACCAGTTAACTTTAATAGTCATGGGTTAATGGTAGAGACTAAATTGATATATTTTCAAAAGTTAGGGATGATGGGAATTCGAAATGCAAACGTTAGTAAAAATGTAATATTTTGCTAAATGTTAGGAACTAAATTAAAATTTTCACCTACCAATATTAGCAGTACCTATATAACTATTGGACAATTGAAAAAAAAGAAGCCAAAATCTATTATACATTTATACTTAAACAAAAATTCCTAACAAAGTGAATATTTGAAGCAATTACTCAACAACTTACATTTGAAGGTTTTGGACTTGTGTATGAAGGAAGGGTTGGACTATTCCAATCTAAGTAATTTCAAATCAGAGGAGGATTCAAGTTATAAAATATTATAGATGGAAATCTAACTCACCTGAGCCAAATCTAACAATTGATCATGTTCTTTGTTAAATTCAGAGGAACATACTTTTATGATCCAGACGTTAGTCACAACAGTGTCTTAAAGACAACAATTTTATTATGAACTCATACATCAATTTCCCTTTTCAAGCAGACGGAAAAATAAAAACTCATTATTTACTGTAATAAAAAACATCACAGAAAATAAACATCTAACCATTTTGTGACACTCCCAAATTTATCTCCGAGGCAATCCAAGAAATGACAATACATGTACCTCCATCTTCAATTGACAACTAAACCTATGACATTCCAAAACCCACCAAAATCCAAGAGCCAGGCTTACATACAACCAGGGGCGGACCCACCGTTGGGCGAGGGGGGACATGTGCCCCCCCTGAAATTTTTAAAAAGTTAATTAAATAATTTCAATATCATAATGTTACACATTCAAGAATTGGTGTGGCTGGTTGCTTTCACGCTAAACTTTCTCTCATTTTGCCCGGGTTCAAATCCAAGCGGCGTACATGTTTATGCTTTTCTCTTTTCTAGTCATTTATATATTATATAAATAAATTGCAAAAATCAAGCATAATCACATAATGGCTTTGATGGTTGTGCTTTCTTTCTCT
The DNA here is from genome assembly GCA_019925255.1 of Litchi chinensis. Classification (NCBI taxonomy): domain Eukaryota; kingdom Viridiplantae; phylum Streptophyta; class Magnoliopsida; order Sapindales; family Sapindaceae; genus Litchi; species Litchi chinensis. Next base: position 30,470,074 of record CM034462.1, on the reverse strand, counting down.
TTTTAGGAGCAACCAGGGTTCAATACCCTCTCACCCCATTAATGTGTGTGTGTGGAATTATATTGTTTTTATCTTTATTTTTATTTTACTTTACTTTATTATAAATCACATATATTTATTAGATAAAAACTATAAATGTAGCTTTATTAATGGACATATATTTATTAGTTTGATTACATACATTTATTAGTAATCTGAATAGCAATTATCGTCATAAAACAGATATATCCCTAAATTAAGTTTTTATTTATTTTTTAGTAATATGAAATTTGAACTTCTCTCACTAAGAAAAATAGAGTTAGTGCACAATCAATTTATAATTAGTATGCTTTTATTTTTATACTTGTATTAAGAATATTATTTTAAAAAAATTTTACTTACAATATTGTAAGAGGTAAAATTATATATTCTCTACTGATTATATATTTTAACTATTTTTATTTCATATAATGTTTTTTTAGCAATTGAAAGAAATATTACAAAAAAAAAATCATATATAAAAGTGCCCCCCCCACATAAATTTCTGGGTCCGCCACTGCATACAACAAATACATTTCATCACCATCGTGATAATCATTTCGTTTTCCATTTTAGAAAATGTAGTTGATGAAACAGGACATTTGTTAGGGAGTGGATACCCACAAAGTTTGTTGCCAATAAAGCTGGAAGCATCAAAACTTTGTAATTGAGTACTTGAAGGAAGTCTCCCAGTCAATTGGTTGTTGGATAAGTTCAAGTAACTCAAAAACATTAGATTTGAAATACTTTGTGGAATTTCACTTAAAAGCTGGTTTACTGAAAAATCAATGGATTCAAGAGTTCTCATAGCGTTAATGTTCTCAAGAATTCTTCCAGTAAAATTATTGTGTGACAAATTTAATGATCGTAATGCTTCAAGATCAATCACTTCAATAGGAATTGTTCCTAAGAAATTATTTCAGAAAGGTCCATACTTCTTAGCAAATTAAGAGTAGAGGGAGTCATTATTGGTGGGGGCCTCTTGAGGCTGAGAAGATGGGTTTGAGGGTAGCGGGGGACTCGATTGGGAGTCCATATCGAGACCTAGAGAGAACGATGGAGGCTCGAAGTCCATCACCAAGTGTGAATTCGCTAACAATATATACGAACTAGCTCTGGTTACAACCTTTAGTCAGCAGTTTCATGCACGGTCTCATTGCACGAAGAAGATGTTGTCACCACTGGTGGCAGCCCTGCAAGATGCTGGGGTGCTTATTTCGCGGTCTCAATGCCCACCAGAGGCGACCATATAACAATAATTACTGCATAGTAAGTGGAGCTTGCAATAAGTTTTTTTAAAACTATAAAGTGTTTGAAGCCCCGGAGAGGTTCTTATATTTCCAATTTGGGGTTCGACCCCGGTCCTGGAATATTGAACCCAGTTCTAAATATGATCCAATCAAGTGACTGAGACTCCATCGCATGTTAGGGTGAATTGATCATTTTTACCTTTTCTTTTCTGAGTTTCATAAGTTTATTTGCCAATAAAAGCTAAGTATATATTTTGTAAAAGGATTTGGTTCTTCAATAACTACCATTACAACTAATCCAAAGGTTAATATATGCATGTTCGAATATTTTCATGATAAATGTGATTTCAATTTTTCTTTTTCTTTTTTTATTTTTATTTTTTATTTTTAACTACTCCTTTCTTACACTGAGTAGGATTTTATCTTCTTCTTTTTCCTAATTTTTAAATATATTTGAAGTAGAATTATTTATTTTATCTGGACAAGTTGTATGATATGTGATGCTGGTGGGTACTCGAGGAATTGCAATATTGTAACAATTTATACGAAGAGATATTCTCCTTATCACAATCCGGTTTTATATATTGACACTAAAAATATTTCATATCAAAAATTTGATTTTTTTATTTAAAAAAGAATCTAATGGCACTTTATTTTGTACAAAATTATTATTTTTTTTAATCTTCGGAGACTCTTATTATGAAAACAATCTATTGCAATTAAATTTCTAAAAACAGTGTATGTGTTCTCCAAATTTTTGTCAATTTTATCTTTACCATCGGATGCCCTGTTAAATTCTCCGAAATTGAAAAAATGTTATAGGAACCCAACACTAGAGAAACGCCATTGTAAAACTTTAGCTAGAAACTTAAAAAAAAAAAAACTGTTAGAAGAATAGACAGGATGTAATTGGCATTGAATTGGATAGAATTAATCAATTACAATATATTGTTTGGTGTAACTTGGGATTGAATTAAAATAATCCAATATTTTGTTTGGTTTGATTAATTTAGGATTGGACTGAAAATAAAGTGATAAAACATAAATTATTTATTAAAAGGACTGTAATTGAATTAAATGATTATCATATATAATCACTCCTCTAAATAAAAACAGATAAGTCGTTTAACCAATTTACATAGAAAATTATGAATTCTAAAGAATGTTTTAATGAAAAAATTGTCCGATCACTTCGATGAATGTAGTATATGTAAAATTTATCACTTGGCATGTACATATATATATATATATATATATATATATGGAGTTTTACAAAGGAATTCGACATGGATATGTAAAGAAACACAAAAAAATTATCAGTCCACTCATGCAATTATAGTAAGATAGAGTCTTAGTTACTTTCCTTTCGAAATCAGTTCCATTCCATGACAAAGTCTAACTCTGAATAAAATAAAAAATAACAAAAACAAAACCTCTCTTATGCTTCAAAACCATAACAAATATTACTCAAAAATTTATTCGAAAGTCCACTTGTTATGTAGCTATTCCTGTTATAAGGCCGCTAGTGATGAGCAGCATGTTTCGACCATAACAAACCAACTTGACAACACACTAACAAAAGACATGAGTTACATTTTCAAAGTGAACGAAGCAACCTTTCGTTGGTCAATTCATTTGAAAGTTGACCAACTAGCTAGCTCTTCACCCATTCAACAAAACTCATGAAATTGTTGTAGGAGCTTCCACCTTCTTTGATGCTATTGATGAGTTGTTCCTTAACATTCACAGCATTTGTTTTGTACATCTCATTTCCTAGCAGTTCCTCCAATTTATTTCCAATTTCTTCTCGAGTTATTATCCCTCTTTGGTCATCTGGTTTGAGCCCTAATCCAACCTTCAAGGAATTACATACATAGTCTTTATTGTGATGTTGATCACTCACATAAGGCCAACACAGGAGGGGCACTCCATTGCTCAGAGATTCGATGGTAGAGTTCCAACCACAATGGCTTAGAAAGCAAGCAATGGAAGCATGTGCCAAAACCTTTTGTTGAGGTGCCCAACTAATTATGTGGCCCAAAGTACCCACTTTTTCCTGAAACCCTTTAATGGAAGCACCGTCTAATTTATTTGCAATATCAGGACGTAGAACCCAAAGGAACGGTCTTTTGGACAGTTCAAGTGCCATTGCAAATTCTTGGAATTGGGTTTGATCAAAAAGAGTTGTACTGCCAAATGCAACATATATGACTGATTGGGGTGGCTGTTGATCAAGCCATTTCAAACAACTCATGTCTTCTGGCCAGAAACTTCCTAGTGAGTTCTCTGCTCTGTTGCTTGCCAAAAGTGGACCTACTGGAAGGAATTTCGGATTTATTCCAAATGCTGCAGGCTCGAGATCGTTAGCTGAATTGCAAAGCATCCACTCTGCCAAGTTTATTGATCTGTTTATACTTAATGCAAATTCGAATAAGAAGTTCTCTAATTCTGGCCAAATGCCACGGTTGATCCAGAAAAGGTCTGATGTGCTTATGGCAGGCAAGGTGGGTGACAATTGAACCGTTTGTTTCTTTATTGGAGTTCCTGTATAGAATTAATTTCTCAATCAAATCATGGCAGCCTGTGACTATAAATAACTTAGGAGTAACACATAAAAGAATTAATTTTTCTTATATTTAAATTATAATCGATATCTCAATTTGTGGTGTTGTCACTGCTGCTCTACATGATTTGTTAAATATTTAAGATATTCACACAGTCATCATCACTAAAACCAAATTTATAAGTCTTTGTTTTCCCAATTTTTTCCAAAATCTTTTGTGAAATTCTAAAGACAACATATTTATATTTTATTCTTTCTAGCAGACATTTCACCACTGTGATACTAATAATGGATTTTGTTAATTTATTGGTCGATAAGGTTATCTATCATAACAATCCTTCAATTGGTTGTAAAAGTGATTATTGAAGAATATTCAAGAATTATTATTGATGGGTAACCTCCCTTAATCAGTAAATTTGTCAAACCCATAATATAAATAGTTTCAATACTTAAAATTATTTTAGATTAATTTTAATAACATCTTGATATATTGTAATATCACAGTATCACTGCACTTTTGTTAAAATTATAAGGAAACACCCTTAACTAACAGTTGACACAATGGACAGTTGACTAAAAAAAACAGTTGACTCAGTATGGATATCACTATATTGTTAATTGTAGCGTTTTAGTCCATTAGCCCTCCTTATCAGGTTGTTGTGCCTCCTTTTTTGACTATAAAGAAAGCTAATGAATTCTCTGTGTACAGAAATGAATTCCGTGAGTTCATTCTCCAACTAAATGAATTTTTTATACAGAAAATCAAATATTCTGGACATGATGAAAATTATTTTACTGTCTACAAATATAACATGCAAATTAAAATTCAGCTAGTGATAGAAGATCTCACCATCATGACCAATAACTCCATCTTCAATCAGTTTTGGGATGCTGGATGCTGAGGTCAACAGTGTCGCTGCAAAGGGACAGAAGGATGCCCGTTTGATCCGCATCTCTGCTGCCATTTCCATGGCCCATGGAAGAATGTTATCTGCTACAATACAAGTGATCTTATCATCATCCTCTGATGCGTTGATTTGTTCAACGACCTTCTTCACTTTCCCTGCCATAGCCACGAAGATATCTTCGTCTTGATCCCCAGGAAATGAAACAAGATTAATAGAATCTGCTGTATCATCCTTCTTTTCCAATGCTTTGGAGACCAGCTTGTGAGTGAAATCTGTATTGACAACTGTAACTTTGATGCCGTGTTTGGCTATGAATTGTGAAAGCTGCATGGTAGGAATTATATGACCTTGATATGGAAGAGGTATAACCAGAACATGTGGATTTCCCATTTTGGTTCTTCGTTATTTTGCTTTTGCAGATTCTTTTGTAGACTTCTTGTGACTTTTATGGTGAAAATTTGGGTGCAAAACGAATTAAGGCCAATTTCAAGTCCTCATGCGTTCTTTATTGTTTATTTATTTAGTACCCTTCTTTTTATGAAAAATATAAAAAATATCAATATAAAAATGTCAAAATTCGTTTTTAATTATATTTTAAAAGTATTCATTTCCAGCTCCCCAAACAAATTAATTGCACTATATGCCTAAATTGCTTTTGTCTATCTTGTACTCCTCCTTCATTGCTTATGGTATGCGATTTTTGGCTTTTATTGATTGTTTGAGTTTTGTTAGGATTTTTTGAGTTTTTTAATAATTTTTCGATTTTTTTTTTAATATTTTGGATGTTGAGTATTAGTGTTTAAAGTTATATTTTATTGGATTTGATTGGATTTGATTTGAAAATTGATGTTTTCAATAAGATATAACGTCAAAGACAACAATTGGATTATATCGAGTTTTAATGGGACTTAAAACTCGATGCCTAATTTTAAATCCTATTAAAACTCGATTAATAAAACCTGGTTACTTGGTATCGAGATTAAATAACAATTTTTTTTTTATTTTTTGAATTTAGGATCGTTTGATAAACTTGGGTATGAAATGAAAATAATTTGTTTGAGGGATTAAAAATAAAATTTTATTAAAAAAATGGATAAAAGCGAATTTTTTCATTTGTTTTGGATAAAAATGAATTTCTCCCTCTATTTTCTCAGTTCAATGAAATGGTTTGGTGAGTCATTGTAATGGTTGGTTGAATTTCGCTTTCAAATTATACTAAAGTAACATTTCTTATATGAAATTTCTTCTGTCATCAAACTAAAAATTTATTTTTACTTTTTTATATATTTTTTCTCCATCAAATGATACTTTTCTAATATTAAATGATACCATATTAAAAGTCAAGAGTAGACTATAACATAATTTGTCATTTCAAATATCCATCTTCATTTACTTGTTCTACACGTTAACATTTAGTTTTTATGAAAAACAAATGTTGGACTTCGTAAGCACCGAACAATTTTATGAATACATCAGCTAAAGAATAGAGACATATGTTAGAAGTCAATGGCAGTTGGCGCCATTGGTTTAAGCCTCAGCTGCCATTGATACCTGGAGAAGTCAAAAAAATAAAGTTCTTCCATTTTTATGTATGGATATTATTTTCTCATCTTTATGTAGATCTTTCTCTTACCTCCATGTGAGTGGATTTTTCTTATATAGGAATAGTATCTTGGGTTGCGTCACTAGTGCTCCTATCTATGTAAGTGCCGGTAGTCCTCTAAATCAATTCTAGCCCGTGAAAAAAAAAAAAAAAGATGTATGTTAAAAGGTATTATTATAAATAAAAACTTGTACTAAAAATCAGTTTATGAACTGAAAGTTTTTGAAGAATTGGAGGTGATCTTGTTTTTCAAACTATGGGGATATTTGTTTTTTTCCCTAAAATGTCCTTTTCTACACTTAAATCTTAATTTAATTTATAATTTATTTATTTTTCTGCTTATATTTTAATTTAAGTTAAATTTTATCTTTTCTAAAAAGTCAAATTATCTAACTTATATCTGAATGGAAAAGACTTTTACAAATAAATATACATTAGTTTCATATAACATAATAATAATAATAATAATCAATGCAATGAATAGCGGTCCTAACAATTTAAAAATTAGAACGTATTGATCATATAAACTTCATAATAAATTTAGGTAGTACAAAATGGTTCATTTACAGAATTGATCAAACATCAATAATGATAAATTTTAAATTGAAATAACTAAAAAGATCAGATTAAATTAGAATCACACTACTAGATCTAGGTATACTAAAATTGTTCATTTGCGGAATTGATCACACGTCACTACTCCAAAATATTTGATATTGACCAAGTAAATCCAGATTCAAAAAAGGGTGATTGTGCTAATCCACATAAATAGGATAAAAATATAACATTATTTATAATTCCGCTTCTTATGCAACAATTCTCGTTATAATGCCACTAGAGGTGTGTTTCGACCATTACTAACCAATAGCTTAAGGCATATATAGCAGCCTGACAACACACTAACAAATACATGAATGACATTTTCACACTAATTGTTTTGTAATTATTTTCTTTCATTATTTCATGCCAAATCATCAAAGTGAAAGAAGAAACCTCCCACTGGTAGATTCAATTTGAAGCTTCAACAACTACACCTTCAACCATTCAACAAAATTCTTGAAGTTATTATAGGAGCTTCCACCTTCATTGATGCTATTGTTGAGTTGTTCCTTAAGATTCATGGCATTTGTCCTGTACATTTCATTTCCTAGCAATTCCTCCACTTTAGTTTTAATCTCTTCTCTTGTCACTATCCCTCTTTCATCGTCTCGTTTGAACCCCAATCCAACCTTCAAAGAATTGCATATATAATTTTCATTGTGAAACTGATCACACACAAAAGGCCAGCACAATAGAGGGACGCCATTGGTCAGAGATTCGACGGTAGAGTTCCAACCACAATGGCTTAGAGAGCAAGCAATGGAAGTATGTGCCAAAACCTTTTGCTGAGGTGCCCAACTAACTATGTGCCCCAAAGTACCCACTCTTTCTTGAAATCCTTTAATGAAGGCATCATCTAGTTTATCTGCAATATCAGGACGCAAAACCCAAAGAAATGGTCTTTTGGATAGCTCAAGTGCTGTTGCAAATTCTTGGAATTGAGTTTGATCAAAAAAAGTTGTGCTACCAAATGCAACATATATGACTGATTGTGTTGGCTGTTGATCAAGCCATTTCAAACAACTCAGGTCTACTGGCCAATAACTTCCTACTGAGTTCCCTGATCGGTTGCTTGCCAAAAGTGGACCTATTGGGAAGATTTTTGGATTATTTTCAAATGCTCTAGGCTCGAGCTTGTAAGCTGAATTGCAAAGCGTCGACTCTGCCAAATTTATGGATTTACTTATTCTCAATGCATATTCAAATAACATGTTCTCATAATCACAGTTGCCACGATTGATCCAAAAAAGATTTGATATGTGTATGGCAGGTAAAGTTGGTGACAACTGAATAATCTGTTCCTTTGTTGGAGTTCCTGCAAAGAATTTCTCAATTAAATCGCCACATGATGTTGTGTGCCTACAATACTTTTGGATTAACATATATAACATCTAAAGCATTGTTAAATTTGAATGATTTTCTAAAAAGTGTGAATTGATGTGTTGATTTTTGTGGTGTTGTTACTATTGTTGTTTATGATTTATTAATATAAGATATGTTTCTATTGTCATAAGTGAGAAAACCAAATTTATGAGTATTTATTTTTTGAATTATTGTAAAATTTTTTGTGAAATTCTAGTGACAATATATGTATGCTTTAATTCATACTTTTTGTCATGCATTATTTTCCACCAAGTGAGATACTAATAATTTTAAAAATATCATCCATTAATATTATGTGTTGGATTTGGTTACCTACTGGCTAAGTAACCTTATCCAATAATTATAATAATTGTATTAACTTCAATAACTATTCTTACAATAAATCGAGTGAATGTAATTAATGGGTAAAGTTACACAATCAATAAAATAATCAAATTTATTATATTAATTCAACATATATATGAATAATTATCATATGCTACACAAAAATAAATAATAAAAATTCCAGCACTATATAATTGAATTGAGTGTTCCAAACACTATTAGTTTATGTGCATAATTTGTAGCTTTTGCAAACTAACAATAATTTGGAAAAAAATATATATACATTCACACAGCCTTCACGCGCCAACAAAAGTTTACAAAAATAGTTTTCATAGGCGTTGTGAACAAATAATAGTTCATGTAAAAACAAAATAAAAAAAAACCCTGAATTAAGTTTTCCAACGATACTTTCAAAACTCGTGTTCTGTTTGTGCTTGAATTAAAATAAAAATAATAATAATAACAATAAAATACATAGCTTGAAAAAGTTGGCTAGTGATAGATGATCTCACCATCATGGTCAATAACGCCATCTTCAATCAGTTTTGGGATGCAATATGCTGACGTCAACAGTGTTGCTGGAACGGGACAGAAGGAGGTCCGTTTGATCCCCATCTCTGCTGCCACTTCCATGGCCCATGGAAGAACGATATCTGCAACAACACAAGTGATCTTATCATCATTGCCTGATGAATTAATGTGTTCAACGAGCTCCTCCACTTTCCCTGCCAAGGACACCAAGAAGATATCTTCCAATCGATCCACAGGAAATGAAACAAGATGAATAGAATTCTTTGTATTAACGTTGGTTTCCAATGCATCCGCCACCAACTTGTGAGTAAAATCTACATTGACTACTGTGATTTTGTTGCCGTGTTTTGCTAAGCGTTGTGCAAACTCCATTATAGGAATTATATGACCTTGAGCTGGATTAGGTAAAATCAGAACATGTGGATTTCCCATTTTGGTTCCTTTTTCTTTTGCTTCTGCAGGTTCTTGTGACATTTATGGAAGAAAATTTGGGTGCAAAAGGAAATAAGTTAAAGCCAAATTTCGAAGTCCTCACTCTCTGTTTTTTTTTTTAATTAAATGAAGTGTTTTGTAATTGGCCCTTCAATTGTGGAAATTGAGTGTCGGTGGAATCCATAAATGTAGGTATCATACTAATCGCTCTGAAAATCTCATCTTCCTTTCATTTTCTGTTTTCATACATGCTTAATTACTGTATTTCTGTTTTCTCTACAATAATATGTTAAAAATTTATGATTAGAGACGGTGAACTTTCATATATTTGGGTTAGAATCATGTAATCTATCTCTTTCATGTGATTTCCAGCAGGTATCTTTCACTGGGTCATTGATAATTATGGTGATGTCTCAGCGCCATTTTTTGGTCCACAACATGAAGATTTTCAAGGCCATCACAACGAGCCATGGGCCATCACCAATTGCCAATTTGCTAACAATTTAACTGCTTTGGCTCGTGCTGCGACATTCACAATGCTACCTGCAAACATCCTCTCCAACGATCCAGTCATTCATGGCTTGGTTGGTATGTGGATAGGCTGCCTTATGTTCAGCCAACGGTTTCATGCATGGGCTCATTGCTCAATGAGCAAGTTGCCACCGCTGGTGGTGGCGCTACAAGATGCTGGGGTGCTTCTCTCTCCGTCTCAACATGCTGCTCACCACAAGCCGCCTTATGACAATAATTACTGCATAGTGATTGGAGTATGAAATAAAGTTCTGGATAATGCTAAGGTCTTTGAAGCATCGGAGAGGTTCTTGTTTTTCCAATTTAGGGTTCGAACTCGTTCGTGGAATTAACCTTTTCAAAACCTTCAATTTTTATATTTATGTGTGCATGAGTGTATGTCATACTAGTGTTTGATTAATTTTACTATTAAAACTATCAAAAACAATCTATATACATTTGGAAAATTTTATGTTAAATGATGTAAATTTATAAATAACTAAAATAGACAAAAATAAAATATTTTAATTTATATTTGGTATAAATATAATTCAATATAATGAAAATTGAGATATAAAAGATTTTTTATTAAAATTAATGGGTATAATTTTGACATTAAAAAAAAAATCATTAAATCCCACATATTATCTAATTTTCACTTTACAAAAATAACCTCAATTGTTTCTTAAAACCATTGTTAAATCTAGTCAGATTAAATAATCACTTTTGGAAGTTTTACCTAACATCTTTCTTATTTCAAAATTATTAAATAATAAGATTTTAACTTCTTAAAAATAATATCAAACGAACCTTATACAATATAAGAAGCCTTCTTATCCTTCTTAAATTAAAGTGTTAGGTAGTGTTCTCAAAGGTGCTAGCTGCTAGTCGGGGCAGTAGCTTGATGCTTAGCCCGTAAAGTGTAGGCATGCCTAGAATTTCTCATTTATTAGATGAGTAAAAAGAAATCCCCTTTCCTTCATTAGGTGGATTCCATACAAAATCATGAATTAAATTGCCTTTGGAAAATGAATTTAATTTCCTTCTCCCAACTAAGAAATCAAGTTTCGTACCCTGATGCAATTTCCTATGAAACTTGATGTATATGCCTGATCACTAAACATATCTTAAAAGTTGATATTAAACATCCAATAACAATATCTCATTACGATTTGCCTACAAGTTGATATAAACCACACAATATGCCAAATCACCGATTCACAATGTCCAAATCAAGATGAACATTAAACAAACAGTAAACTAAAAGTTTGAACATATAATTAAAAGTTGAAAAAATAATATTAACTTCTGATTGTGATCATTAAATGATTTTAAGATCTCTTCATGAACTCATATTGTGGAGAATCTGATAGTAATGGTGGAGCGAAGCGACATAAAAGGAAGTGTTTAATAGAAAATAATAGTTTAATACATTTTATGCATTCAAATGAGGATGGTATCAACCCAAAAAAAAAAAAAAAAAAAACCCTTTATTTTGAAAATGGAGAAACAAGGGTTTTTGATAAAATAATTAAAACTAAGAAAAGCAGAGAAGCTGCATTCTCTGAGATATTTGTTTCTCACTATACATCCTCTGAGCTGTACATGTATTTATATACAAAAAGAATTCTAGAATACTCCACCAATAGCTGGCAATCAATCTAACAAATTATAAAATCAATGGCTGGATTTTAATCAAGCAATAACCAACTCTAACAAATAATTCTTCTACCATCTTCTACTATTTTCTACCAGATGCTGGTAGATCATCCTTCTGAGTAAGCTGAGTGTGTTGTAATGTGCTGACATGGAGTCAGTTAGGAGCTGTCATGGCATTGCTGACGTGGAGAATTTCTGGTTTTGTTATCCTCTGTTTTGGTTTCTTCTTCTTTCTTTACATTCCCCTTCAAACTGAACCGTGGATGTTGTACAAGGTTCAGTTTGAAAGCTAATTCCCAAAAACGAGCAGTGGAGAGTGCTTTGGTGAAGATATCGGCGACTTGATCAGTTGAGCTGATATATCGAACATCGAGAGATCTTGCAGCTATTTTATCTCTCACAAAGTGAACATCGATTTCGATATGCTTAGTACGTGCATGAAAAACAGGATTGAGGGCTAATGCTTTTGCTCCTGTGTTATCGCACCAGAGCACAGGACAATGAGAAGGAGAGAAACCAGGTTCATGGAGTAAGGAGGTTAGCCAAGTGATTTCAGTGGACGCTTGAGCAATGGATCGATACTCGGCTTCTGTGCTTGATCGTGCCACTACAGTCTGCTTCTTGGAGGACCATGAAATGAGATTACTTCCAAGGAAGATGCAATTGCCACTGGTCGATTTTCGATCATCCAAGGAACTGGCCCAGTCTGCATCACAGAAGCCATGAAGTTGAAAAGGAGTGGAGGACGGTTTAAACCATAAGCCATATTGAGTTGTTCCTTTCAAGTATCGAAGAACTCGTTTACAAGCCAACCAATGCTGATGTGTGGGCTTAACCAAGAACTGACTTAATTTGTTGACAATAAAACTGATATCAGGTCGAGTGTTGGTCAAGTATTGCAGGGCTCCTATTACACTCCTGTAGAGAGTAAGATTGGAGAAGACTTCACCCTCATGGAGTGACAATTTTGTTCCTTTGCTGATTGGTGAGGAGCAAGGTTTGCATTGAGACATATTTGTTTTGCCAAGAAGATCTGTAATGTACTTGTTTTGAGTGAGAAAGAGTCCAGAAGAATTTCGAAAAGCTTCAAAACCAAGGAAGTAGCTGACTGATCCCATGGCTTTGAGAGCAAATGTTGAGTGCAATTGCTTGATGAAGTGTTGAATCAATTTGTTGTCACTTCCTGTGATTAATATATCATCAACATAAACAAGTAACAAGATGATATAATTGTCAGTCTTATAGTAGAATAAGAAAGTATCTGAAATGGAATTCACAAAGCCCCACTGAACCAATGCTGATTTTAGTTTGTGGAACCAAGCTCGAGGTGCCTGTTTGAGGCCATAAAGAGCTTTGTTCAATTTGCAGACATAGGAGGGAAACTCAGAGCTGATAAATCCCTCAGGCTACTGCATAAAAACCTACTCTTGAAGCTCACCATTCAAAAATGCATTGTTAATTTCGACTTGTTGTATGTCCCACCCTTGAGTCACAGCTAAAGAGAACACTACTCTGATTGTAGAAGCTTTTACAACAAGGCTATATGTGTCAAAATAATCTATTCTAGGAGTTTGATGGAAACCTTTGGCCACTAGTCTAGCTTTATATTTGGCAACAGTTCCATCTAGCTGGTACTTTGTTCTAAAAACCCATTTATGGCCAAGAACATTCATGTCAGTGGTATAGGGTACTAGGTCCTAGGTTCTGTTGTCCTCTAAAGCTCTATACTCTTCACACATTGCTAAATACCACTCTTTACTATTCAAAGCTTCTTTGACAGATTGTGGTTCAGAGGAAGGCAAGGCAACATGAGCAGAGGTGTAAACTTTGGGTTTGAGATTACCTATTTAAGAACGAGTTTGTATGGGATGTTTGATAGGTGCAGGCATTTGAGTAGGCATTTGGTCTGGTTGAGATGGCTTAGTTTGTCCAGTGAGATCAACTACCAAGTCAATGCTTGTTGGTGAGCTTTGTGGTGCATACTTTGTGCAAGAGGAACCTAAACTTAGAACTGGTGTTGAAGCAAGGGAATTTGTGATGCTTGATGAAGCCTTGTGACCTGCAGAAGCAAACTGAAGAACAGACAAGGGCAGGCTGGGTTTCTGCGTTGAGGTTGATGAATTTTTGGTTGAAAATAACAATTGATAGGGAAATTCTAATTCATTAAACTCCACATGTCTAGACACAAAAATTTTTCCTGATTTATTCATGCATTTGTAGCCTCTATGCATAGGACTGTATCCAAGAAAAACACACTTTGTTGTGTGAAAATTTAGTTTGTGCTGAGAGTAATACCTAAGATAAGGAAAACAAAAGCAGCCAAATATCTTGAGAAAAGCATAGTTGGGCTTCCTATGATACAGTTTTTCAAATGGTGAAGTGTGGTTGAGCAAAGGTGTTAACAGATTATTTATCAGGAAGGTTGCAGTGGTGAATGCTTCAGTCCAGTAAGTTAAGGGCATTTTAGCATGGGCAAGAAGGGTTAAGCCTATTTCCACCACATGTCTATGCTTCCTTTCAGAGACACCATTTTGTTGGTGTGTGTATGGGCAACTAAATCTAGGCTGAATGCCTTGGCTAGTTAGATAGGGTAGAAAAGCTGTAAATTCCCCTCCTATATCTGAGTGAAATGCTTTGATCTTTTTGTCTAACTGCCGTTCTATATTGGTTTTGAAGTTGATAAAGGTTTGTAAGGCTTCTGATTTCAGTTTCAAAGGGAAAAGCCATGTGAATCGTGTGAAGGCACCAATGAATACTATGTAATATCAGTGTCCTGTAGTTGAAGGATATGGAGAGGGTCCCCAAAGATCTGAGTGAATAATCTCAAGTGTTTGTTTGGCAGTGATATTGTGTGTGGTGAAGGGCAATTTATGAAGTTTGCCAAATTTGCATGAATCACAGAAATCAATGGGATCAAGCTTAAAGTTAAACTTCATTGAATCTAAAACTTGTTTCAGAATTGACAAAAATGGGTGTCCTAGTTTTGCATGCCATAAATTGATATAAACTCTAGTTGCTACATTGATATCAAATTTCCTCCTAATGCTAGAATTTTGATTACAAGAGACTTTGGGTTTATTTACTACTGCTCTTGCTAGAAAAGTGCTGGTACTAGTACTGGTATTGGCTGCTGTAGATGACTGTTTACTGGGTATGATGGTCATGAGAGACTGCTTGGGGCTTGGTTGTGAAGAGTTTATGATGTCAAGGCTGTACAGGCCATCCTTGAGCTTCCCTTGCAGCAACACCTTCCCTGTATTCTTGTCCTTAAAGATACAAGCATCAGTAGAAAATTCAGCCAACAGATCATTGTCCTTGGTTAGTTTAGAAATGCTAATCATATTTTTGGTAGTATTAGGAACATGTAGGATTTGTTTCAAAGAAATGGCTCTATGAGGTAAAGTTTGTGTGTTAAGTTGTGAGTTACCAATGTGTGAGATAGAGAGTAAGTTGCCATTACCTACTGCCAATTTGTCCTTACCCTTGTATTCTGAGCTTATGGACAAGTTACTCAAGTCTGCTATAACATGATTGGTGGCGCCACTATCCACATACCAGGTAGAGTCATTGACCATTTCGGGTGTTGCATACATGGCCGAGGCTTGTGCAAAGTGAGCTTGCTGGTTGCCATTGGAATTTGACTGATTTGAGTTTTGTGGTTGTGGTTTTTTATTTTGACTCCCTTGCCAGGTTTGATCAAACCTTTTGTAGCATCTGAGTGCATCATGTCCAAGCTTCTGACAGACTTGGCAATAGATTCTCTTATTGTTCCATCTTCCACCTCTTCCTCGTCCATTTCTTCCTCTTGGACCTCCCCTTCCACCTTACTGGTTGCCTCCTCTTGTGCTTGATCCATTTTCCTGATGTGCAGCAAAATTGACTGAAGTGAGATGAACTTGTGCAGCTGTGTTGAGTTGTTCTATTCTTTGCTCATGCATCATGAGTGTGTACTGCACATCTTGGATTGTAGAGTTCTTTGCATTATGTGACACAAAGACCACCACAGGATCATATTCATAGCCTAAGCCATTTAGAGCACTCATTATTAACTCATGTTCAGGAACATCACACCCAGCTACAAGTAAGGCATCTCCCAAGTTCTTAGTTTTCAACATATAGTCACTAATGGATAGTAAGCCTTTTTGAATGGTTGCTAACTGGTTTTTGAGTTGTAGAATCCTAACCATAGATGTTTGGGCATACATTCTCTCAAGAGTTTTCCAGACTTCAAGGGAAGTTTTGGACTGGTTTACTTGGCCTATAACTTCTTCTCCAATAGTAGAAAGAAGCCAACACAAAAGAAGTTGATCTGACCTTCTCCAAGTTCTGAACTCTGGGTTAGGCATGAGTGTAGTGGTGGTGCCTTCTTGAGTTTCAATGGTACTTTGTGGTGGAGGGATTTGATCTGAAATATATTATTCAAGCTCAAGAGCTCGAATGGCTACCAACACTTGTGCTTTCCAATTGACATAATTAGTTCGGTCAAGCTTGATGGGAAGATTGAAGTTTAGTGTTTTGGCAAGGGCCTGAAAATCAAGGGAAGAGGATGACGAAATCTGATTAGCATCAGGTTGCTTTGATGTTGAGCTTTGTGAATCAGAGGCCATAATGACGTTAGTCTAGAAAGGGCTCTGATACCATGAAAATGGAGAAACAAGTGTTTTTGATAAAATAATTAAAACTAAGAAAAGCAGAGAAGCTGCATTCTCTGAGATATTTGTTTCTCACTGTACATCCTCTAAGCTGTACATATATTTATATACAAAAAGAATTCTAGAATACTCCACCAATAGCTAGCAATCAATTTAACAAATTATAAAATCAATGGCTGGATTTTAATCAAGCAATAACCAACTCTAACAAATAATTCTTCTACCATCTTCTACTATTTTCTACCAGATGCTGGCAGATCATCCTTCTGAGTAAGTTGAGTGTGTTGTAATGTGCTGACATGGAGTCAGTTAGGAGCTGTCATGGCATTGCTGAAGTGGAGAATTTCTGGTCTTGTTATCCTCTGTTTTGGTTTCTTCTTCTTTCTTTACATATTTGACCACTGAAATACACAGTACAAAATATGAAAAATTAATCTAGCAAACATTTTCTTACAAAACTACCAAATTTATCCCCTAAGCAATCCAAGAAATGACAATATGAACACCTCCATCTTCTGTTAAAGAGTAGGAGGCTAATTACACTGCAGAAGCCAACCACAAATCCAAGTGTCATGCTTACATAGAACCAATCTACTTCATGTTCATCATCATCGTTCCCTTCTCTAATTTTAGGCTCTGAAGTCTTCGTGCAGTTCACAGGAAGTGGAGATCCACAAAGTTCATTGCTGACAAAAGAGGATGCATCAAAGGTTTGTAGTTGAGTACTTGAAGGTATTTTCCCATACAAGTTGTTATAGGATAAATTCAAGGTACTCAAAAACGTCAGGTTTGAAATACTCTGTGGGATTTCACCAGAAAGTTGGTTTATTGAGAAATCAAGAGACTCTAGAGCTATCATAGCCCTAATTCGCTCAGGAATTCTTCAAACAAAATAATTGTGCGACAAATTGAGGGATTGTAATTTTTCAAGATCTGTCACTTCCTTGGGAATTTCTCCAAAGAATTTATTTTTGGAAAAGTTTATACTTCTTAGAAAACAAAGATTGGTGGTATATTTACGCTCCTCACCTTTAAGAACAAGTAATGCATCTAAGGAAGTTACCATAGAAATGACATTTACAATACTAAATCCAATAAGCTCACGGTCCCATGTGGCTTGGCTCTGTGTCTTCATGGCAGTGATGTTATTAATACATCTTGGTACTTCTCCAGAGAAAGCGTTATGAGAAAGGTCTAAAATTTGTAAAGAAGATAGATGGCAAAACTCGGGTGGCAAAGGACCATGAAACTTATTTTTAGAAAGGACGACAACAGACATGCTTGAAAATCTTTCACCTATCCATTCTGGAAGTTTTCTAAAGAACTCATTTTCACCAATATCAAGTTTCCACAACTTTGTCAAATTCTCAAGTGATGTAAATATTGTTCTAAAACGACCATTTTTTTCGAAGGTTCAATGACCAAAGAGCCCTTAAAGTTCCCATTGAGGCTGGAATTTTACCAATGAATTTATTGTTTCCTAAATTTAGGACAAGTAAAGATGGTAAATTCATCCAACAATCGGGTAACTCCCTAGATAAAAGATTTATATAAACTTTAAGAATACGCATTTGCCAGTAATTTATTTACCTCACCACACAAAAAATGAGAAATTGGTCCAAAGAATGTGTTATTGGAAAGATCTAGTACATGTACCCTAGAAGACACAAGAGGTAATTGACCTAATAAATTATTTGAATTCAAGTCGATTGAAAGAAGATTAAAAGCTTTATTTATATTTGGAATCCTCCCATGGAATTGGTTGTGAGAGAGATTTAAATATATAAGTTGGGAAGCAAATTCCCAAAACTCAATAGGAATAGTACCTGAAATTCCAGTAGAAGATAAATCCAAGTAATTTAAATTTTTTAGTGAATAAATCCATGATGAAAACTCCAACCCTAAGATGCAAGATCCCGATCCTAATGATTCAAGTTGTCGAGTTGGAGCCCACTGGGGATTAACTTTCAACATTAGTGAATTTCTAGAAACAAAAATATTCACTAATCTTGGATTAACAAAGTGAGTTTCAGAAAGAGTTCTATTGAATTTGTTATTAAAAAGATCTAAATATGTCAAGGGCGATAGCTGTCCTAAAATCAATGGAATTGGACCAACAATGAAGTTGTAACTCAGATCAAGAAAGTTAAGGTTGTTAAATTGCAAAAAGTGATAAGTCAAATGACCAGAAAGTTCACAATTTTTCAACTTCAATAACTCTAATCTATATGAAATCCATCCTGAGAAGATATTCAAGACTTTGGATATCTCCTCGCTCAATTTTACACCAACCAAAGCAATTGATCTCAAGTTACGAAGTTTTCCGATAGATGTTCTTAAAGATTCAAAACTTATTTTATGTATTGGAGTGCTACTAAGATCAAGACGCCTAAGATATGTGAGGTTTTGAAGTCCATCAAAAATTGAACCTTCAAAACCAACACTTGTTAAACTAAGACCGACCAAATCACTGAGACCAAAATTCCAACTAGGGATGGTGAAGTTAAATCGGTTCGTGGAAAGATCAAGCGTCTCAAAAGATGAGAAGTTTGCAACGGGTAGTGGAGGAAAATTATTGAGTTTACAATTTTGCAATTTCAACACTTTGAGAGAACGGAGTGTATTTATCTCCAGCAGCCAATCAGAGGCTTGGCTGAGGTCTGTACGAGACAACTCAAGCTCCTTCAACAAAGAATGGCCAGATAACCATGACAAATTCTCAACATACAAGTAGAAGCCAGAAGCACTCAAATATTCAAGATTAGAGAGATTACCCAACTGGCTAGGAATCCTTCCACCGAATCTAGAATAAGAGAGATTAAGATATCTCAAACTCACCATGGAACCGAAAAAACTTGGAATTTGAGTTCCTATAAAATTGTTAGAGCTTAAGTCCAAGTGAGTCAAATGTTTAAGATCAAGCAAAGACGGATTTATCTTACCACCCAAGCATGACCTCTCATCAGAATATTTAAAGAAATCACCGTTGGGATATTTGAAGTTGAGTTGAAGGACATGGCCAGTGGAATTGTCGCAGACAACAGCAAGCCAAGTGCAACAATCTCCATTTGTTCTTGTCCAAGAGGCAAGCCGGTTTGAAGGATCTATGAGGTCTTGCTTGAACCTTAAAAGTGCTTCTCTCTCGCTTTGGATGCAGCTCACATGAGTGCTTCCATTGCAGAAGGTTATGTCGATTGTTGCCAGAGCCAATAACTCAAGGAAAATAATTGCAAAAACATTCATGGTTTTAGCTAGAAATTATCGAATGAAGGAAAGGTGAGTGAGGAAAGTTATTATTTTGGTTCTATTTATGGTGCCGTTTTGTTGCTGTAGATGATCTTCAGGAAATCAAAATGTCCTCGATGATTAATAGATTCCAAGCAGTCTCAATCAGGCCACATACCAACCAAGAAGACCATTAATTCTCATAAAGAATACAAAAATAGTAAAGTTTCACTTTTATAACACCACCCGATCCCTTTCAAAAATTTTATACATCATCTAAGGAAAATGAAACAAATATATATTCAACCACCGATTCACTGATTTAGAAAAGTAATATTGATATATTAATATTGTTTTTTTTTTCTTTATAAAATATATTGCTTTCCAGATTGGCAATATCAATGGCCAGGATCAAAGTAAATCAATGGTGAGGATTGACACATCTGTTAGTGGTTTTGCTGACCACGTGGAACAGTATGGACTTAGCTTCCGAACTGGATCTTTCTTCACTTCCAGTTGTAGCTAAGATACTTGAGCTTGATTATAACTTGGTCTAACAACATAATGATATATATATATATATATATATGTGCCAAGGTTCATATTGAAGTTTCTCTCTTAAATGGGTGGTCTCTTATGGATACCGAGATGAGTTTATAACTTTACATGCATTGAGATACTCAAAACAAATTGATACCATCCAAGAAGGAGCTGGATAGATAAATTACACAAGTCATTCTCAAAATATCACTTGCATTAATTTATACATATTAAAATTTGAAATACCAATCCAAGCTTCAAAATTTTCTCCTTAATTTACTTTAAAAGTCCTTTTAATTTATTTGATACCCAAAGTGGGACATATAGCAATTGACATTATTGAAATTTTGATATAAAATCGTGATTGATCAAAAAAATTAATTTCCTACCATTTTCATTAAGAAAAACTTAGAGATTGTTTATTTTTCTCACTTATGATTTAATAATATTGAATTGCACTTATTACGTTGTTTGCATTTGTTTTTTTTTTAAATGGTCAAACCATTCAAAACTATTCAAAAATAACCAAAAAAAAAAGTAAGAATTTTTAACTTTTTACTTAAATTATAAATAATTGAAAAATATATAAAAATTATATTTCAAATCTATGCTTCCCAAATTAATATATTTCTAAATTTATCTTAATTTTATATTACTCATTTTTTTTTCCATTACTATGACCGGAAACCAATTAGGAATGGTGGTATTAGCTGTTAAATTCGTTTATGGAAAGATCAAGTGTGTCAAGGAGAAGAAAAATTTGCAACAGGTAGTGGAGGGAAATGATACAAACTACACCCTGACAATTTTAACACTTTTAAAGAAGGAAGTGTGTTTATCTCCAGCAGCCAATCGGATGCTTGGCTGAGTTTTGTCTCAGACAACTCAAGTTCCTTCAACAAAAAGAGACCTGATAACCATGACAAATTCTCAAGATACAAGTCGAAGCCACCAACAACAAGATATTGAAGACTAGAGAGATTACCCAGTTGGCTAGGAATCATTTCCTCAAAGCCAGCAAAAGAGAGATCAATATATCTCAAATTCATTAAAGAACCTAAGAAACTTGGAGTTTGAGTTCCTGCAAAATTATTAGAGCTCAAGTCCCAAGTGAATCAAATGTTTAAGCTCAAGTGAATTAATTTATTGTGTATTAAAATCAATTTATTTCGTTGCATTATGTACCTTGCTGTGTTTAGGACAAGTTGGTTGACATCAAGACGGTTAAAAGAAGTATTAGAAAGTCTTTGCGTTCTCTACAACATCAACTCAGTGATAGATTGCATTTGTATTAAGAAACTAGGCAAGTGTGGTGTAGTTATGTACAAAGCTTGTAAAATATTGGTAGCTTTTTCCTTAATGTAGCTTGATGTGTGGCTGAATCTACACATCAGTCAACCTACTATGCAATTAAAACTGTTAGGTTACTTCTCCTTATGTTGAAATTATGTGTATTGAAGATTTCTATTCTATATATATATGGTTGTTAAATCTACATACCTTGTACCAAGTCAGCCAAACGTAGGCAACCTCCGCCCTTTCTCGAGGATCTGCAATATTGTCACTGGTTTATAGACAAAGGAAAAGTAGAAATAAAATCATTCCAACCATTCTCTTGTGGTGGCGTGTTATACGTCATAAGATTAGGATAAAGGGTAAGTTAGGATAAAGCTTAGGTTCACCACCTTATATTCTGATGTTCACCTAACAACCTTGATAACAAGCTTATGCAGCAAACAGTAATAGCAATATTGACCAGATGGGGAATCCGAAAATAACGTAGGAAAACGTGTAAGGGATCAAAACACGTACAAGCATGTTGCAAAAACTAGATTCAATATACAAAATGGGAACAAAATAACAAACACAAACATTGGCACTTAGGGACGGCTTTCTAACCTGGAGGTAGGGATCCCTACCTATTGGTTGTGATCACAACCTGGAGGTAGGGATCCCTAATTTAATGTTGGGATCATCCCTTAATATTGAGAACAAAGCTCCAAATTGGATCCCAACCTGGAAGTTGGGATCCCTACCTAAAGGTTTTGATCCCAACCTGTAGCTAGGGATCCCAACTTCAAGGTTGGGATCATCAGTTTATTTAGCATCCATCACCCAGATTTGATCCCAACCACAGAGTTGAGATCCCTACCTCAAGGTTTTCTATCCCAACCTGAAGGTTGTGATCCTTACCTTCAGGTTGTGATCAAACGAACCTCAGGTTACAAATCCCTACCTGCATGTTGTGATTCCTAACCCTGAGGTTGGGATATTTTTCTACTTCCAACGATGTCTAGGGTGGGATGCCAAACCTGTAAGTTGGGAATCCCAACTTAAAGGTTGGGAAAGATTGGGTCTCAACCTTGAGGTTGAGATTCCCACCCTTCGGGTTTGAATCCCAACCTAGAGGTTAAGAACCTACCTAACCTTTTTGTTGAGATTCCCAACCTTTGGGTTGGGAATCCCAACCTCTAGTTGGAAATCCCAACCACAAGGTTGGGTGGGAATGTGGCAGTTCTATTCCCAACTCGGAAGTTGGGAATCCCAACCTAGGGGTTGGGAATCGTATCCTGAGTTTGGAAAGGTTCCCAACCTTTGGGTTGGGAATCCCAACTTTCGGGTTAGGAATCCCAACCCTTTGGGTGGAAATCCCAACCACAAGGTTGGGTGGGAATGGTGGCGATTCCATTCCCAACTCGAAAGTTGGGAATCCCAACCCAGGGGTTGGGAATCGTATCTTGAGTTTGGAAAGGTTCCCAACCTCTAGGTTGAGAATCTGAACCTTTGGGTTGGGAATCCCAACCCAAAGGTTGGAAATCCTAACCACAAGGTTGGGTGTGAATGGTGGCAGTTCCATTCCCAACTTAGAAGTTGGGAATCCCAACCTAGGGGTTGAGAATCGTATCCTGAAGTTTGTAAAGGTTCCCAACCTCTGGGTTGGGATTCCTAACCCGAAGGTTAGGAATTGTGTATCTAGGTTTGGAATTTAGTACTCTTTTTTGTACTTTCAATAATTCTTGGATAATGAATATCAAAACCCTTCCAGTTGGGAGCACCCAAGTTGGGGTCATCATTTTCCTTTTCCTTTTCTTTTTATTTTCCGTTTCATGTTCATATTTTCATTGTTTAATTCATTAGCCTAATTTCCCAACTGAATTATATTGTGAATGTCACATTAGCCTAATCACAACTCAAATAATAGAAATACTAAAGCAACAACACACATGAAATCTTTTACAATAAAACGTAACCTGATGACATATTGAGATAATATTTGCACAATAATAATAACGTAATTGCATAATAATAATAATAATAATAATGTGACAGTATACTGAGTACACTATTTACATGAACAAGAATAATAATAATAATATGCCACTTTCTTTTTACAAGACATCAACACCACAAGACCTTTTCATCATTCACAAAATATTAGAAAATAATTACTTTCCACAAGATACCCAAAATTCCAAACCATGCACAAAATGGCAACATTGCTCAAGGAAAGAACCCCCAAAACATTCAATGTTTTCCAAAACAAACCTTCATCTGGTTATTAGATGAGTGGGCAGAGGAAACGTTCCTCTCAAGGTTTTGACGCTGTAACTGCAAACTAGATGCATGTTCTGCCAGTTGTTGGTTTTCTTGTAAGAGACTAGTCCTAGATTCTTCCAACTCTGTCACCTGCCAGACTTGGTTTTAATTTCCATATCAGAACAAATAGAGAATCATGTTGTATAATGGCCTCTTTTAATTCACTTGACATGTAATTTGCTAGATTCTAATATGGGAAACCAAATGATAATAAACTTAATTTAATTACCCTATCTACCTGCATCTACAGTCGTGCGATATCATTACTCAGGCTAGCAATAGTTTCTTTCGATATGCTCTGTCAAAGTTAAAATATCCAAAAATAGACACACGTAAGGAAGGCCTTTATATTTGAATACTCATAATAAAAAAAGATGAAAATAAAAATTGATTGAAAATAACAAAATATGATTTCAATGGAAGTTGTTACAAGATGTGTCAATATGAGATTCACAACACAGTATAAATAAGAAATTTAAACAGCTTTAACTCATACCTCTCCAGGATGACGTGTATTCATTGTTTGCACATCAAGTTTGTAGTTTTGCTACCGAATTAACTGTGAAGCATCCGAAGACTCCGCTTCAATATTCTGCAATAGCAAAATGATGGTATTAACAGTTAAGTAATAGAAGATACTTTATTAAAGTAAAAGCAATTTAGAGAAAACATTAATTTAAGAGTCACCTCACTCTTTCTGCTCCATCGAAGTGCACCATTTCAACCACCAAATGCATAAAATGCAAAATTTCGTAAATTCACAGTTCCAAAGTTATCAGCAGCCTACACATACAGTACTGGCATTTTTTCAGTTCATTCATCAAAAGTTCATCTTTATACAGTAGCTTAAATAAGGAAAGAAAACCAAAACAATAATCATCTCATAATTTCACCGAAGTGGTAATCATCTTAAACCTTTGCAGAGAACATTGTAGTTTGTCATATACTCCAAAAGTTGTAGTAGAGGCTCTATTTCCATTAGAAGCAACAAACCTATCAAAGAGCATTATTTAATTTTTTAATAGCTTTCCTAAGAGCATTCATGCAAAGGTTATTTTTGTGAACAAGATATTAATACAGTAATCATATCGTGTAGCTATTCTGCTCATCTGAGAATATGATAAAAAATCCACTCACTTTGTTTAAGGCTCATTGCAGATATCATATCAAATGCAAAGGCAACCTACATCTATGCTATTCCAATGATAGAAGCTATAGTATGGCTTACCTCAAATTTTGCAGGCCTCACCACAAACAGTAAAAGAATTTAGAGATGAAGTCCCTAGATGTAACAATGCCAGACTCAATAGCCTGTGTGTAGATTCCAAAATTGAATCCTGCACTATTATCTTCTTCAGCAGAACACTTACTACCTAGGATGTCTTAACTGACACTTTGCCACTCCTTATAAGCATCAGTATTCACAGTTCCACGATATAAGAAACTCACATCGCAGTTCCTACTGTCTCTACAAGCTCTTTGCCAGCATGTTGCGTTACGTTCAACAACTAGTAAGTACCACAAAGCCCATGCTATCTGTTAAGTTTTATCCAACTATGAGCTTCAATGCATCTGTATAATTCGTACGTGTCTTTTTAAGAGAAAAAAAATGTAAGAGAAATTGAGATATAAACATATGTTTCTTGTGTTGCAATTTTGTAAGCTGAGCCTTAATTTTAGACTAATTATGCATATTCTATTATTCAAGACTAGGAAGCAATAATATTCAATTACTAAATATGAAAAGTAAAGTAAGTGGTGATTTCAATTCGATTTTGCCATGGCAACTTACATGACTAGCAAGCAGGTACCAAAGCAGATAGTATGTGGCACCAGTCACGGTACTTTCAGCAAAAACACTCACAGACTTCTTTAGATCAGAAATTATAAGCAAAAGGCGAACGAACCTAGGAATAAATTGAAAAAACACAATATTTTGCAGTGCCTCCTTTGTGGACAATACCTCTGCACCTTCTCTCTGAAGAAATATCCAAACCACAATCTGCAGACAGTTAAAGAAGAGTTAAGAATTTTGTTTCTCTGATTGAATATGTGAACTAGTCCTCCCAACGGTAAGAGTCAAAACAACTCTATCATGTGCCAACTACGTTGTTTCTACAGGATATTAAACAAATTTAATATAAATGACAGAACAGCACATCTCATAAGGCATGAAAATGTAAGTTGAGCAAAGAAGTATAAAACATAATTTTTCAGACCTGTGGTAGGGGCAACACAGCAAGAAAATAAACAATGAAATGATGGCGTAGATATCGTGTAGCTATTTGTGCAGGATCTATCACAAGTTCACCACGTCCAAAAACTCGTGAAGATGGTGCAATATAAGCTGTGCGAAACTGTAAAGCCATGCGAAGTAAGTATAAGACATCATTTACTATCCGTAGAGTTGTAATTGTCACCGCTAACTTAATATCCATGCCTATGCAAGCAAGTTTGCCATATTATTAGTAGTTGTGCATACAAACTCCCTCAATAAAGAACAAAACAGAAATGAAGGTCCTGTTACCTTTTATTTTCCTTGCAAACTTAACTCATATTGAACAGCATGCATAATTCCATTGTTAAATCCATCCTTTTTAGAGAAGGCACCATTATGTATAATTCTTCAATAGCAACTCAATCTATCAACCAAAAAATTCTCAACTTTCAAGCAAAAAACCCAAGTCATTATTCAAATCTAAACCCAAATCATGTTCGAATGCAAATGTCCAGTAAAATAAATTATATGTCATAAATCATCATTCAAACCCAAACCTAAACTCACATATTACATCAAACAATCAAAACAACACTTTATCATACCAAACTCACAGCCCCTGAGATAGATTATCGATGGCATAAAATTGATTGACGACAAGAAAGGTTTGTTGTCAGCGGCGTGAGAGTGGAGAACCAACGGTCCAACGACGGTGTGACGTCCAATCGAAGGATGTGTGGTAACATGCGAATCTGATGGCGACAACCAAAAAAAAAAAAGAGAGAGAAAATAAAGGAAGTATAAGAACAAAATAAGAGGAAGAAGAAAAGAGAAGAGGAAGACCTCACCTGCCGGTGAACTACCGTCGATAGCATTGTGGTAGAGAGAGGTTGGCATATTTCTGATAGTTAAGAATCGACAGTGAGAGAGGAAGACCGATGGGTGGGTCGGGTTTCCAATGTATTTCGATGGGTTTGGTCGGTGGTGGGTTGAGGTGTGACGGTGAGGTCCGATGGCGAGGAGATGCGATGGTATGGTAGGATTCCTAGAGAGAGAATGAGAGAAAAAAGTTTGGTAGAGAGAGTGACCAGTTGGTGAACGTGACAGACAACAGGGGTGATGGGTTAGTGGTAATTGGTAGAGTAATCAAGGTATTTTTGTCCAAAAAATGTCAATCTGAAATGACTTACCAAAAAAAGGTTGTTTTTCAGTTGGGTCATTAGAAAAATGTTAGTTTTGGTTAAAACCCTAATTTAAATAGTTAACGAATTTTCAATTTATATTTGTAATATCGGGTTGGGTTTCTGTTATACATGATGTGCGAGAGCAATCTCATTATATTGTGAAAATACATATATCCTTAAATTTGTGAGAATAGATTAATGAACCTTATATGTAAGGTTTAAATTTGACAGACTTCATGAGATTTCTATCAATTAGCGTTTGATTACCTTTTACACACACACACACATATATTTGATAGACTTCAGAAGATTTTTATCAATTAGTGTTTGATTACACATACACACATATATATTTGACAGACTTCAAAAGATTTTTATCAATTAGTGTTTGATTACCTTTTATAATATATATATATATATATATATATAAGTAAAATAAAAAAATAAAAAGATTTTAGCATATGAATTTTTAGCATGTTTGTAGCAAATCTTACTAGATGTGTTTTTAGAATTTAAAAACAAAATAAAAGGAACTGTTTTCATTTTCTTTCTTTCTTTCTTTCTTTCTTTTTTTTATTTAAAAAAAAAAAGAAAAAATGAAAAATACCCATACAAACTAGCCATAAGTTGTTAAATTGAAGATCCACATAGCAACAACTTTGATTTTCTATAACGAAGACAAATATACTGCACATCAGAAAACAAACTGATACATCTACAAATATAAAGCCATGATCCACATTAAAAATTTAATAGTACAAATTTACTTCATTATGAAATGTCAATATTGGAAGTAAAGTTCACATGATTTTCTTAATTATAAAACAAATACAGCTGAAACAGAACTTACAAATAAAACCAAGGGGAAATTTTAATTAGTCATTAACGTTTAATAAAATATTACTTTTTTACTAACATTTGCATTTTGAATTCCCGTCATCCCTAACGTTTCAAAAATATATCAATTTAGTCATTTTGACCAAGAAATGACAGTCAAACATGACAGAAGTGGTAAAAAGATAGATTTACCCTTTTATATAATTTAAGATAGTTAAAATGTCATAATTACCCTTTTAAAAATTGATAATTACAAAATAATCATCTCTATTATTATAAAATTGTCATGGACCACCTTCAATCAAATTGTGACACATCATCGAATCAATTTTTAAATTCAATTTATAATTAGTAAATATTTTAATTAAAAATAATATTTTTAATATTAAAAAAAAAAAAAACTCCTTCATCTTCCCCACTCCAATTTCATTTTCTACAATCATCAAAATCATCATCTCCACCATTTCCATTAAACCAAAGTTACCCAAATTAAATATCAACATCAAACCAAACATCTCCCAAATCTGAAAAAAGAAATGCTTATGTAAATTAAAAAAAAAAAAAAGTTTACACAGATGTTTAAAAAAAAAAATCTTCAATCAATCTCCACCATCGGAGACTGGTCTCTGACGATGGAGACCGTCTGGTCTCCTCGCTAGAGACCAGATGGAGACTAGGCTCCATCGTGTCTCCGGTGATGGAGACCAGTTGGTCACCATCGCTGGAGACCTGGTCTCCATCATGGAGACCAGGCCAGAGATGAGTTTTCGGCTTAGTCTCCACTCCGACATGGGGGACCAACTCACCGGAGCAAGTAGGTCTCCCGGTCTCCCGTCCAGATCTTTTTTTTTTTTTTAATTAATTTTTTTTTTTTTTATATATTAAATTTAAAAATGTAGAAATATATATTATATAAATATATATATATAAATATATAAATAGATTCAAGCTAAAATGACTAAACTAACCCTTTTCCTGTTAAGGTTGACTAACATTTGACTAACAGAAAGACTAAATTGATACATTTCTGAAACGTTAGGGATGACGAAAATTTGAAATGTAAATGTTAGTAAAAAAGGTAATATTTTGCTAAACGTTTGGGACTAAATTAAAATTTTCCGTAAAACTAAAATGAACCCAACTGATGGATCTGCGGGAATAGAAGTTCATAATTAATGTTATGACGTATGAATATTTTCGATGGGACCTAAACAAATGAGATGTTATCAGATCTTCTATTCATACATATCTATAGGTATCCAATAATTTATAATACAGTATTAAAGTCACACAATTTTAACAATGAAAGCTTTATTTTAAAAAAAAAATGTCATATACGAAACACTAAACATTTTAATTGCAATTAACATATTGAAAAGATAAATAATTATCATAATAGTAATTTCTTATTGACATAAAATAATATAATTATTGTATTTATCATACATACATTTAATAAATGAAAAAGCAATCGACTGAAGTATGTTTTTCGATTTCCCAAAATTTAAGTTTCTTAATCATGTCTATGGAAATTTTGATTTAAACCTTGACATTATTAATCAACACGCAATTTATTTTTACTGCAATCAAGCGCATTAAGCAAACAAGGACCCTAATGTATATAATGCAGAATAGAAAACGTGAAAATAAACCGATCACTGTAACCTAAGATGGATTCTCAGTCACTTCAGAACCAGGTTCATTCCAGGACCGGGCTGGAACCCCAAATAAGAAAAACAAGAACCTCTCCAATGCTTCAAACACGTTGTAATCATCCAAAAACTTGTTCCAAGCTCCACTCACTACCCAGTAACTCTTGTTATAGGGCGACTTGTGGTGGACAGCATGTTGAGACCTCGAAACAAGCACCCCAACCTCTTGCAGCCACGCCAGCAGTGGTGGCAACGTCTTCTTGGTGCGATGAGACCATTTGTGAAACTGCTGGCTAAACAAACCACAGCCTGGCAACACACATACAAAGCCATGAACGATGGGATCGTCACAAAGGATGTTAATAGGCATCACTATAAAGGTCACGGCTTGAGCAAAGGCGTGTGTCCTGTTAGCAAATCCGAACCCGGTGATTCTCAGTGACTCTTTGTGGTGTCTTTGGAAACCGTCAATCTGGTCACCGAAAAGCGGTGTTGACGCATCACCATAATTGTCAATAAGCCAGCGGTAGATACTGGACATCAGATCAACTACCAGATAGCCAATGTAGCATGCTAGCATGGGTCCGAGCCAGATACGAGACTTGGCTGCACCCACTATGGACTTGAATAGAGAAGTGAGCACTGTGGTGCACCCAGTTGCCACCCACACACGGTGATACCATGTTGATTGCAAATTTGGGTCATTGATCGTGGTATGATCGCTAATAGTGGGTGAGACAAGGGCAGCCATTGAAGATTCGAAGGAATTGCTTCTAGTATAAATTAAAAATGCACTTATTATAGAGGTTACATAAATTGGTTACATACAGAGTTTTCCTCTTGTGTGAACGTCCAACATCTAATAAAAATTTGGATGTCATATCTATAGAGTTAGATGAATTGGTTGATAATAATATTCTGCCTCTTCAATAAATCAATGGAAAAAAAAGTCTTATTCAAGAACTAATATTAACAACATTCAAATACTGTTTTTAGGAAAAAATGAAAAATTTGAATGTCATAGCTACACAGTTAGATGCATATGGTTGATAATTTATTTTGTGCATTTTTATCGTGCCTACCCAATAAAACAGCTAAAAAAAATTAAATAGTCTCATTTTAGACCTAATATTAACAAATTTCAATATTGTTTACATGGATATAAACAAGGTAAAGAATTTATTATTTATTGAAATAAATAACTGCATTGATAAGAAAAAATCTTCAATATACCAAATACTTCCAACCACTGAAAATTGGATAAATGGCAAAAATAAGCTTTTATGCAAGGGGATTTAAAAAAAAACAAAACAAAACAAAACAAACCTTCTTGCCATATTGAATCCTATTTGATTCACCTAGTTAATGGACCATTTTCTTGTTAGGAAATTGGCAAAAACAAAATTGGTGCCAATCCTATATTAGAAACAAACAAGGGTTGATGGTATTTTGAAGACTATAAAAGAAGCTCAATATCTTGGTTTCAAATTGCCCTAATCAAATACACTTTAAACATTATATTTGATTCTAGTTAAAATTCATTTCTTATTTCTCTTAGTTTAGAATGTACAAAAGTATGAGTCAATGTATGCTTTGAAGAGTGTGTATGTATTGGGGTTGTGGGTTATGGGAGAATGGTCTGTGTGATTGTAAGAATTTTTCACATAGTGAAGTTCTCTTTAAGGGCTGTGATTTTTCTTCTATTTTGAAGTTTTCCACGTAAATTCTTGTGTTATGGTGATTATTATTGTTTTCTATTTAATTTCTCTATTATTTATAATATTCTTACAAGAGACAGGTTTTTAGGGGAGGTCTTGGGGGGTGAAATTTTTTCTCAATAAATGGTATCAGAGCTTGGTTGCCTATTTGATAAGGTATCAGATGTTTTAGAAAATTCTTCGTATGCTCTATGGTTGCAGCATTGTCTGATCTTCCACATCAGAAAAAAATTGTTCTTGCTTGTTGAAAAGAAGTGTAGTAGTGTGGAAGTGCATATCTAAAAAAAGTTCTTGCTAAGGAAAGACTTGGTATTTAATCATGTTCATTATGATCGACCTCTCTTTCCTAAGAACTTACTTGGTATACTGTTTACGGACTACGTGCACTATTCTAGTATACAGTTATGTCGAAGTTTTCAAGCCCTATGAGGTTTGATGTGGAGAAATTTGATGGAAAGATTAATTTCAACTTGTGGCAAGTGCAAGTCAAAGATGCATTGATACAATCCGAGTTATAGAAGAAGTTAAGGAAGAAATCAAACCCTGCTCTTAATGAAGATTCTAGCAAAGACAAAGATTCTAGGAAGTCTAGTATGAGTGATGAAGATTGGGAAGATCTGGATTTGAGAGCTGCAAGTGCGATTAATCTGTGTTTGGCTAAGTATGTTCTTGCAAACGTGCATGGAATAACAATAGCCAAGAAACTCTGAGAGAAGCTTGATAGTTATATCAAGCGAAGGGCATCTCAAATCGGTTGTACCTGAAAGAATAGTTTCATACTCTACGTATGGATAAAGGTATGAAAATATCAGATCATCTGAGTATACTCAATGGTATCATCTCTGAACTTAAGAAAAATGAAGTTAAAATTGAAGATGAGAATAAAGTGTTAAGGCTTAACTTGTCTCTTTCATCTTCCTATAAGCACATGAAACCTATTTTGGTGTATGGGAATGAGACTATGAATTTTGCAGAAGTTACCGATAAACTTCTTTCTGAGGAGAGAAGGCTGAAGAGTGGAGATCACACTTTATTAGCAGACTCAATGTTGGTAACTAGAAACGAGAGTAACCGAAAGAAGAACTCTGAGAAGAATATAATTTGTTAGAGGTGTCGACAATCTAGGCATGTTAAGAAAAATTGTCAAGGTGGAGCGGTTTTGGTAAAAGGCTTCGAGACAGAAGCTAGTAGTATGTCTCTCATGGGAGAAAGTGATCTCCTTTGAAAAATGAGAAGTACATCGTTATGGTATGTCCGCGTTACCATGGAAAAAGATGTGGTATTGTTAGCGGATCCATAATTGCACATAGGCATTGGTTTGACATTGATGCAAGGTGTGTGGTGGAATGTATGTCGATGGCTGATGAACTTCTAGTAAAGTCAAACATGGAAGTTGCACCAT
Organism: Litchi chinensis; assembly: GCA_019925255.1. Taxonomy (NCBI): domain Eukaryota; kingdom Viridiplantae; phylum Streptophyta; class Magnoliopsida; order Sapindales; family Sapindaceae; genus Litchi; species Litchi chinensis. The sequence goes on along the minus strand of CM034462.1, from coordinate 30,437,268 downwards.
AAATTTTCAACAGGTTTTTCGACATATGCCAAAGTGAAATTCTTATAATGTGGTGATTCTAAGTAAAGTGTACCCTTTTCTGGTGGCGAATGATAGTTCTTTGGATTGAGAATTATAATTGTCAATATAGACAATGATTGTAGCAGATGTTTCTTTTATTTTACCAAAGTGGAGTTTGTTAGGAAATTGGCAAAAATAAAATTGGTACCAATCGCACGTTAGAAACAAATAAAAGTCTATGGTATTTTGAAGACTATAAAAGGAGCTCAATATCTTGGTTTCAAATTGCCCCAATCAAATATACTTTAAGCATTGTATTTGATTTTAGTTAAAATTTATTTTTTATTTCTTTTATTTTAGAGTGTAGAAAAGTGTGATTCAGTGTATACTTTGGAAAGTGTGAGGGTGCGTTTACTTCATTTGAAGGAATCGGAATAGAAATCAAAATGATTTGAAATCGGAATGACTTGGAATCGAAATGAAGTATCGGAATCAGAATAAGTTGTTTACATCAACTACAGGAATCGAAATCGAAATCAGCAGTATTACCATTTAATTGTTTATTTTGCTCTGGAATCGAAATGAATTAATTATAAGTTACAAAAATGCCCTTAATTAAAATTATGGATTAATTAATAATGCGCAATTTTTTATTATAATATGTATTTTTTTTTTTAATATCAAATAAAAAACTCCATATTATAATAAAAATTATGTATTATTTTAATAGTCAACTACCCTAATGTGCAATTTTTTATTATAATATACAATTTTTTTTTAAATATCAAATAAAAAATTATATATTATAATAAAAAAACTGCATATTATTTTAATGGTCCACTATGATAATTAAGAAATTGGTGATGAAAAACTAATGATGTGCAATTTTTTATTATAATATACAGTTTTTTTTTTAATATCAAATACAAAAGGTTTTTTTTTATTATTATTTTTAAAGAAGGGTATAAGAGACATTTTATCCTAACAAAAGGAATGGGAATGAGATTCTCAAGTAGGTTGGGGGAATGGGATTCTCATTCTACAATCCCAAATTGATGTGGGGTCTACATTTTCATTCCCATTACGGAATAAATTTTAAGCAAGTAAACACTATCAATCGATCTCATTCCCTAATCCATGAAGTAAACACACCATGAGTGTATTGAGGTTGTGGGTTATAAGAGAATAGCATTTGTGATTGTAATAATTTTTCACATAGTGAAATTCTCGACTGTGGTTTTTCTCTTATTTTAGAGTTTTTCATGTAAATTTTTGTGTTGTAGTGATTGTTATTATTTTCTATTTTATTTTTCTGTTATTTTTTATATTCTTATAGGAGGTAGGTTTTTAGGAAAAATCTTGGGAGGTGAAATTTTTTCTCAACATTTCTCCGTTGATAGACTAACGAATTGAAGAAAAATATTGCGGTTAGAAAAGATTGTGTTTGTCGTACAGTACGGGTCTTAATTCCCTTAATATAAATTGCATTAAATGAATTTGTAATTTATTAATATATTCCCTGCATTATGGATTTTTTTTTTTTTTAATGGCGATTATGGATCTTGTTTAATGCTTTGTATTGTACTTTATTAGAGGTTAAAAAATGCATTAAAATAGGATAATGTTATATATTTTAAAAATTTATCCAAAAATTTTACCGTAACAAATTGATTTGTAACTAATCCATTAATTTTGAAATGATATATTGATAATGTAATAATTACATATAAGCTAGTTACGTCAGTTAGATAATAAATTTGAATAAATTTTTTTAATAATGTAACATTATTCATTGAAATAATAATGTAAAATTACATGGTTTTACTGCAGGGTACAGGCCAGTTTGTATTTTGTTGTTTCTGTTTGTTTGACAGGATTTATCTTCTCAAATATTAAATTTCCATAATTGTCTTCAGCTGTCAACAACCCAACATCAGCTATTAATTTAAAAAACTTCCATCAAATTAAAGTAAATTGAATAAATATTTAAAATTTATTTTCTTTTTTTTTTAAAAAAAAAGAAAGAAAGAAAGAAAAGAAATCGTGGAGGCCTGCCTGGTCCAGCGGCTACGTCACTCTCCTGCTGCACCAAAAATGAACTTCACAGATATTACGGAAACTTTCAGATAAAGAAAATCATGGTAATAAAAAAAACATGGAAACCATAACTTTCGTCAAAATATTAGTCTTCCACCAAAAATAAAGAAAACAACTGAGAAAAATATGAAAAATAAAGGTTCATAAGAAAACCATGGAAATTAACCACCTCCATTACAACTTCAGCTCCTCATCAGAGGAACCTCAAAAAGAATAACTTTCACCCACCTAAATAATATCTCAACCATTTTTTTTCTTTTTTAACCCAAAATCACTTAACAATCTCAATCATCTTCACAAAGCGTTCAAAACCAACAGTAGAGTTTACTTGAAAATGCCACTTTTGCTCCAATAAATTGCCACTTCGAATTTCACCGATGAATTCTACAAGTAAGCTAGCAAGTAGAACCGTATGCCCTTTTTTTTTTTTTCAATAATTTAGGTAATAATAAGGATGTCCTTATTTACACATAATCACAATAACTTGGAATCAGAATGATATATTTGAATTAAAATAAATTGTTTACTTTAATTGCTGGAATCAAAATCACAGCAATATTTTTATTGAAATGTTTACTTTTGTTGAAATAAAAATAGATTAATTACAAGTTACAAAAATACTCTTGATTAAAATTATGTATTCTATAATAATTTTTTTTAAGGGGTACAAAAGATTTTTTAACTTATAAAAAGAAATAAGAATGAGATTTCCAATTAAGGTGGAGGGAATGAGATTCTCATTCCACAACACCAAATTCATGTCAAACTCATAATTTCATTTTCATTACGGATTGATTTCAAAGTAAGAAAACACCAACAATCATTCACATTCTCTATTCCTCATTCTCATTTCCTAATCTATAAGTAAACACACCATTTAATATATCAAGTAAACACACCATTTTTAAATGGAATGACAGCCTTCCAGTTTGTAATTTATTTTCCCTCAAAAAAGTTTGTAATTTATTGGATGTATTGAATTTTTCATAATCAATACTTAGTTATTATTTATTCATATGCTAGCTACAATTATTTATTCATAAGCTAGCTACAAAGATTTTTGCCACTGTTGTTAAGTCAAACAGGAAATGTTAACAAAATTGAAAATGAAACAAATCCTATAATTGACAACTGGGACACAGGTTATGTGACACGCACCATCTCGCGAGATCCTGCGGATCCAAATTCATTGCTTAAGTTGTAGGGAAAACGTTAATAAATTAAAATTACTTATTCATTCAATGCAATTTATGCTAAGGCAATTGAGATTTAAGACCCACATGGTACGATGAACACAATCTTATGTTTAATTTACCACAATATTCGTCTTGACGGGACGAGCATAATGGGGGCTAGGGTAGGCAACCTAGCTCAACTAAAATAATTTACATTATAGTTATTTTAAATTTTATAAATATATTTACATATATATAGATATATATATTTTATTTAATAATTCTTATGATATAAAAACTACATATTTATTCCAAACTTATTATGTATATTTTTTTATTTATATTTATATTCAACTATTACAAATATAATAACTTTGTTTCATACATTAAATCTAAAATTTCACTTAAGTTTTCCATATTTTATCATTTTTTTATCATAAGTTGTATTATATATTATTTAAATTTAATATTTTTGATATTTCTTATAATATTAAATTGTGATAGTAATTATGAATTACGATTATTTAAATGTAAATTGTCTATAATTTTTTTATAAAAATCATTGATGTCACAGTATTAACTATAATTCACAAATTTGATAAATTTGATTATTTGAATATTTCACTTAGTTTTTTAGTTTTTTTCTATGTTAACATATTTATTTATAATATAAATTTTGAGTAAAATTTATTAAATCTTCTTTAACTAGATATGTTTATATTTTTTAATTTATAAAATGTTTTCGTACTGTCAAAGTTTATTTAAAAAATTTATTCTATCCCACCCCGTTATAGAACCTTGGCTGCATCCCTTCTTCTTGCTCATTTTATATCCCTCATAATGATATTTATTTGTTTCCACAAATCATAAATTCCCTACATAGGATGTATCGACATACCTAACTTCTCACTTGTGAAAATATAAATTTTATTAAAATTCGGTTTAAAATGGGATTATTAAATTCTATTCGTAGACAAAACAATTTGTTTATTGGGAGGATAAGAATACATAAGAAAATAGCGTGGTCAACCAGATTTAATAAATACATAATCTAAAATATTGTTGAAATCAGAACCCTCACACAATACCAAACGAACTCTATATATATCCAAGTAATTATGTGCCTCTGAATAAGTGCATTTGCAAGTTTTCATTAGGACCAACCTTAAAATCCTCAATGTCTAACCTTGTCTCACCCACGACTAGTAGAGATAATCTTGCCTTGATCGATGATCCAAGTTTACTGTCAACGTGGTCTCACCGTGTATGGGCCACAGCTGGGTGCCCCGCAGTGCTCATTTCTCTAGTCAAGTCCATAGTGGGTGCAGCCAATTCACGTATCTGGCTCGGACCCATGTTAGCGGGCTACGTAGGCTACATAGTAACCGACCTGATGTCTGGAATCTACCACTGGATTGTTGACAATTATGGTGATGCCACAACTCCAATTCTGGGTACACAAATTGAACTCTTTCAACGACATCACGAGGAGCCACGGAGAATCAGCGAGTGTGAATTTGCTAACAATATATACGAAGTAGCTCTAGTTACAACCTTTGCAGTGATGCCTATCAACATCCTATGCCATGATCCCATCATTCATGGCTTTGTGTTTACGTGGTCAGGTTTTGGTCTGTTTAGTCAGCAGTTTCATGCATGGTCTCATTGCACGAAGAAGATGTTGCCGCCACTGGTGGCAGCCTTGCAAGATGCTGGGGTGCTCACTTCGTGGTCTCAACATGCTGCCCACCACAAGCGACCATATAACAATAATTACTGCATAGTAAGTGGAGCTTGCAATAAGTTTTTGGATAACTATAAGGTGTTTGAAGCCTTTGAGAGGTTCTTATATTTCCAATTTGGGGTTCGACCCCGGTCCTGGAATATTGAACCCAGTTCTAAATATGATCTGATCAAGTGACTAAGACTCCGTCTCATGTTAGGGTGAACTGATCATTTTTACCTTTTCTTTTCTGAGTTTCATAAGTTTATTTGCCAATAAAAGCTAAGTATATATTTTGTAAAAGGATTTGATTCTTCAATAACTACCTTTATAACTAATCCAAGGGTTAATATTTGTATGTTTGAATATGTAAGGCCCCAATCCAAATGAACCTAAGAGATTAATTGAAACTCATGTTATTGTTATAAATTTAGTAAGGCCCAAGGTTTAGAAATAAATGGATATATAAATAAATATTCATTAGTTGGACATTTTACAAAAAAGAAATTAAGAAAGTTGGGTATAAAGGGAAAAAGACCATAGCAAAAGGTGGGATGCAAAATGAGAATTTACAAGACAAATGTTGAGACAATTGCAAGAACAATCAAAACAAAAGTTAATTGATGAGGATAAGACAAAAAATGAGTTAGTGGGTGAATATTTTATAAAAGAAAACAAATGGTATGAGATAAGAGCAAAAGAAAAGTCAATTAGAGACAAACAAGCAAAAGTTGAAATTGGAAAAATGACAAAATATCTTGTTAGCCGAGAGAATGGTGTCATGGTGTGTGAAACCAAAAGCAATTTTTAATAAATAAAGAAAACAAGTGTTGGTGGTAATGGGTCAACACATGAGACAAAAGGCAAAAAATGAAATCAAATGGAGAAAGAGTGGGACCGGTCCATGAACACCAACACAAACAAATGGGGAAAAAAAGTTGAGATAAGAACAAGTGAGGAAAAGATAAAAAGAAGAAAAGTCAAAGTTATAAAGAAATTAGACTAGTGTCAAGTGTAGAAATGGGTAAGTAAAAGAGAGTTGGAAAAAGTCGACTCACATAGCGTAGCAAAAGAAAATAAGAAGAAGCAAACTGTGAGCAAGAAAAAGAGAAGAAAAAAATGAAGAGAGTGAAAAGAAGGATAAGGATATTTCAAATGGATGAACGAAATATTTGAGTGTCTGAATTATTCAGATAAATGATTTTTATTTCAATGGGATTTGGATTCCAAAAAATTAATTAATTTTTCTATAAGTTCTAAATTGAATTTTATGTGATTTTAAGATGAATCCGGAATTATTAGAAATCACATGAAAATCCGTTTTGGATCTAAATTTGAGTAAAAGAGTTATGTAAGTGGATAGTTTTTATTTTAAATTAATTTATTAAATCTTGATTATTTATATTTCAATGTTTATTATTTATTGGAAATGAATAATTTATTCTTTTAAATAATGTTTTCGATTATGAATTAAGTTTTAAATAATATGACCATATGTTTTGAGAAAGAATATTAATTATGTATTTCGAAAAGTAGTTATCTAGAATTATATGGATATTTAGAAAAGATTTGAGAAAGAAAAAATATATATATAAATGTTTTCAGAACACCAAGATTATACCCTCCTCTCTAACAATTAGACATGCTACACATGTGTGAGACCATATTCACCCAATACGTGTATGGTAGATGTCACGAGAGTGTTATTGAGTTGTCAAGAGAGTCATTGAGTTGTCGGGAGAGTCATCAAGTCGTCCAGCACGTATATGACAGATATTATCCTTTACTCTACATGTGTATTAAGTATCTCCACCACGTATGACAGATTTTCCTGAGCACTAGTTGGTATAGATTTTTAAATTACAGGTATTATATATTTAGTTTGATCAGTATAGATGGAAATTTATGGAACACTAGATTTACATAAAGAAATTCCAGAAAAGTTTTACAGATTATAGATTTTCATATTTTATATTATTAAAGTTATGAAAATAATTTATATAGAAGTTTACAGTTTTACTATGAGATTAGATTTAAATTTAGTTTCATTGTTTCAAGTATGAAGTTATATGAATTATTGAGAAGTATTTATTGTTACCATAAATATTTTATGTTTTTTTTAGAAATGTTTTAGAAAAACTATATCCATTCACTGAACGTTAACGTTCATTCTTTTATATATCCATTTTTTCAAGTATCCGTTACAGGTTCGTGTAGATTATTACATATCATGAGAAGAGCCACATGATAATAAACAATTGCATTTGTGTATATTATTTCTTTATCTACCAGATTTCGTAAATGTATTTCCAAAATATTTTTACAAATAAATCATCATTTTATAGATATTTTATAAATATTTTATATATTCAATCTATGGGTCTAGCACAAGAAATTTAAAGATTTTAAATTTGTTCAATTTATATTTTGATCAGAGTGAATATCAGAATTACAATAATTATCTTAAAGGATTTTCAGTACATGCAGACTTTAATAAGAAAGACTCCAGTTTTTACGAGATCCTCCCAGACTTGAGATAGGAGTCAAGATAGGTCATGTCGACTTGGTATTAGAGCAATGATTTCAGATTCAGATACTTTTCTTCTCACAAAGCATTCAATTTTCGTTTAGTTAAAGATAAATTTATAGTTTTATCATGCATTATTGTGGCCAATCTTACATGAAACCTATGGAAGATCTAAGTTAGCATCTGCAGTTTAGTGTTGATAGATTAAGTTGAATTGATTTTGACATGAAAGTGAAATATATTGTATGACAGTAATAAGCGATTCATCAGATTGTCTAGCATTCCAAATGTTTGGATAGCTATTATTAGAGTATATATATACTGGTGATAAGTATATTGCTTATATAATTATTGAATATGCTTAGAAGTTGTGGTTGTTCATGACATTTGAATTGCTTGCGAATTAAGAGTTGATATGAATATTTAGTGATTGAGTTTTGATGGGTTTAGATGATATGATCTTATGTTTTGATTAAGTAAAATAAATATGGTATTATTTTATTTGATCACTATTTAGCACAAGTTGTAGAGTTTGGGAATGTCAACATTTTGATACATAAAATGTTATTAAAGAGTTAAAATTTTAGCTATAGATAAGATTGGATTGCTTTATTGTTGAGATTTGTGATGTGATGGATTTATGAAGAAATTCATAGAGTATTCGATAAGGGTTTAAGCTTTCCTTGTAAAGGTTTAGAATGTTATATGTTAATAATTGTATAATATTTTGCTTTGAAGTTTTAGTTTTATTTTCAAATCTATATGTGATTATAAGGTAATTTATGGATTCATATGAGGTTATAACCTAGATGTAACTTTGATGGATTTTAATCAAGTTTAGTGATTAAAAGTATTTTTGGTGGAATTTTATTGTTATTGGTGATGAATATGATATAGATCTTTATTTGTGCTGGTGTTAGTGCATTGATTTTAACTATTGAATATTCATTGCTCTAGATTCCTTGTAGTTTAATTTGATTGTTTTTTTTATATTCATCTAGGTAAAAAGAGTGGTAGAATTCTAAGGAAATTTTGATGAAAAACCCTTATATTCATTATGGAGAATTGTGATATTAACAGAGGTGATGTTGTGAATTATTATTAGGCTCCTATAGCGAATTAGGACTGAAGTATCTTTCAATAAAAATTTGTATTGATATACTTGAATTTGGAGTTGTTACTTTACGATATTAGATGATGATGATATGAATTGTATATGATGTCTTTGAATATTTTTGACTTGAAGCTTTTAGACGATTGAAATTTTGGAGTATCAAATAAGATTCCAGATTGACTCTTAAAATATGGGTAAAAAAAAAAGATTGTATTATGTTTAGTGGTGTTATTAATGGTGTGAGTAAGGATATTTTCATTGAATATCAGAGTTGCATAGTGAAAGCATGGTGTTAAATCTTTTGTTTGAGAAAATTGATGCATATTAGATCTGAAATTAAGTTATGAAGTAGTAGACTTAAATTTTGAGGTAATTGAATGAAATTTATGTGAATGTGATATAGCATTGGTGTCATAGGATATGAGTTTGAATGATTAATTTGTTTCCAAAGAGTATGGATAGAAAATGATAAAACAAAAAAAAAAATGTTTGATTAATTATTCATTGGTGTATATTGATTCATTATTTGGAACCTACATAAAGTGTAAGAGTTATAGGAAATGATTTATTAAGTTTGGTATATTATTGGAAATAATAAAAAGGAAAATTATTATTATTTAGAATAGTGTAAATGTTTATTATTCAGAATAGTTGTAGGTGTGATTGTTTAGAATTGTACGAGTATGATTGTTGTTAAGAATTCTAATTGAAGAATTTTGTTTAATGGTTGCCTATTTAGGTGTTAATTGTTATGGTTTTGGATCTTATACATGAGGATATTATAGAATATTCTATCAAGATACAATTATTATTATTGAAGAATTTTATTGAATGAGAAATAAAAGCAACGGTCTTAGAGTGAGACATCATGAGTTGAGATGATTTGTAAATTTCGAGGATGAAATTTCATAAAAGAGGATGATTTGTAAGGCTCAAATTCAAGTGGACCTAAGAAATTAATTGAAACTCATGTTATTGTTATAAATTCAGTATGGCCCAAGGTTTAGAAATAAATGGATATATGGATAAATATTCACCAGTTGGACATTTCTAAAAGAAATTAAGAAAGTGGGGCGTAAAAGGAAAAAACGATAGCAAAAGATAAGGTGCAAAATGAAAATTTACAAGACAAATGTTGAGACAATTGCTAGTTGTGCGAACAAAGAAAATGTGGAGTGCTAGGCAAGAACAATCAAAACAAAAGTTAATTAATAAGGATAAGATAAAACAATGAGCTAGTGGGTGAATATTTTATAAAAGAAAACAAAAGACATGAGATAATAGCAAAAGAAAAGTCAATTGGAGACAAACAAGCAAAAGTTCGAAATTGGAAAAATGACAAAATGTCTTGTTAGCCGAGAGAATTTTGTCATGGTGTGTGAAACCAAAAGCAATTTTTAATTAAAAAAAAAAAAAACAAGTGTTGGTGGTAATGGGTCAACACATGAGACAAAAGACGAAGAATGAAATCAAATGGAGAGAGAGGGGGACCGGTCCATGAACACCAATACAAACAAATGGAAAAAAAAAAAAAAGAGTTGAGATAAGAATAAGTGAGGAAAAGATAAAAAGAAGAAAAGTCAAAGTGATAAAGAAATGAGACAAGTGGTAAGTGTATAAGTGGGTAAGCAAAAGAGAGTTGGAAAAGGGTGTATGTGGGCCGGTCATATGATAGCTACAATATATATTGATTTTCAATGAAAAGCACATTACACACACCCACAACCAACTCACATAGCGTAGCAAAAGAAAACAAAAAGAAGCAAATCGTGAGCAAGCAAAAGAGAAGAAGAAAAAAAAGAAGAAAGAGAAGAGAAAGACAAAGATATTTCAAATGGGTGAACGAAATATTTAGGTGTCTGAATTATCCAGATAAGTGATTTTATTTCAATGGGATTTGGATTATAGAAAATTAATTAATTTTTCTATAAGTTTTAAATTGAGTTTTATATGATTTTAGAATGAATCCAGGATTATGAGAAATCAAATGGAAATCTGTTTTAAATCTAGATTTGAGCAAAACAGTTATATGAGTAGATTGTTTTGATTTTAAATTAATTTATTAAATTTTGATTATTTGTATTTCAGTGTTTATTATTTATTGGAAATAAATAATTTATTCTTTTAAATAATGTTTTAGATTACGAATTAAGTTTTAAACAATTTGACCTTACATTTTGAGAAAAAATATTGATTACGTATTTAGAAAAGTAGTTATCTAGAATTATATAGATATTTAGAAAAGATTTGAGAGAGAAAAAAAAAAATGCTTTCAGAATACCGAGGTTGTACTCTCCTCTCTAACAATCAGATAGGTTACACATGTGTGAGACTAGATTCGCCAAACACATGTATGGCAAATATCGGGAGAGTCATTGAGTTGTCGGGAGAGTCATTGAGTTGCCCAGCACGTGTATGACAGATATTATCCCTCGCTCTACGTGTGTATTGAGTATCTCTACTACATATGACAGATTTTCTTGAGTACTAGTTGGTGTAGATTTTTAGATTATCGATATCATATATGTAGTTTGATCAGTACATATGGAAATTTATTGAACACCAGATTTATATAAAGAAATTCCAGAAAAGTTTTACAGATTATAAATTTTCATATTTTATATTATTAAAGTTATGAAGATAATTTATATAGAAGTTTATAGTTTTACTATGAGATTAGATTTAAATTTAGTTTCATTGTTTCATACATGAAGTTATATGAATCATTGAGAAGTATTTATTGTTACCAAAAATATTTTATGTTTTATTTAGAAATGTTTTAAAAAAGTTATATCCATTTACTGGGCATTAGCGTTCACTTTTTTATAAATCCATTTTTCAGGTATCCGCCGTAGGTTTGTACAAATTATTACATATCGTAAAAAGGGTTACATGATGATAAACAGTTGCATTTGTGTATATTATTTCTTTATTTACCAGATTTTGTAAATGTATTTACAAAATAGTTTTATAGATGAATCATCATTTTATAGATATTTTATATATTCAATCTATGGATTTAGCACAAGAAATTAAAAGATTTTAGATTTATTCAATTTACATTTCGATCAAGGCGATTATCAAAATTACGATAATTATTTTAAAAGATTTTCAATACATGCAAACTTTAATTAAAAAAAACCCCGGTTTTTATGGGATCCTCCCGGACTTGAGATAGGAGTCAAGATGGGTCCTGTTAAAATACTTTCATGATATATGTGATTTCAATTTTTTTTTTTTATTTTTTAACTAGTTCTTTCTTACACTAAGTAGGATTTTATCTTCTTCTTTTTCCTAATTTTTTAATATACTTGAAGTAGAATTATTTACTTTATCTGGACAAATTGTATGTTATGTGATGCTAATGGGCACTCCAGGAATTGCAATATTGTAACAATTTATACGAAGAGACATTCTCCTCATTACAATCCAATTTTATTTATTAACACTAAGAATATTTCACACTAAAAACTTGATTTTTTTATTAAAAAAAATCTAATGGCACTTTATTTTGTACAAAATTATTTTTTTTTTAATCTTTAGAGACTCTTATTATGAAAACAATCTATTGCAATTAAATTTCTAAAAACAATGTATGTGTCTCCAAATTTTTGTCAATTTTATCTTTACCATCGGATGCCCTGTTAAATTCTCCGAAATTGGAAAAATCTTGTTATAGGAACCCAACACTAGAGAAACACCATTGTAAAACTTTGGCTAGAAACTTTCAACGAGACAGAAAAAAAAAAGGGCTCTTAAGATTAGATGGGATGTAATTGGAATTGGATTGGATAGAATTAATTAATTACAATATATTGTTTGGTGTAACCAGGGATTGAACTAAAATAATCTAATATTTTGTTTGGTTTGATTAATTTAGGATTGGACTAAAAATAAAGTGATAAAATATAAATTATTTATTAAAAGGACTGCAATTGAATTAAATGATTATCATATATAATTACTCTTCTAAATAAAAATAGATAAGTTGTTTAACCAATTTACATAGAAAATTATGAATTCTAAAGAATGTTTTAATGAAAAAATTGTCTGATCAATTCGATGAATGTAGTATATGTAAATTTATCACTTGGGATGTACATATATAAATAAATAAATATATATATATATATATATGTATGGAGTTTAATTTACGAAGGAATTCGACATGGATATGTTAAGGAAACACAAAAAAATTCAGTCCACTAATGCAATTATAGTAAGACAGAATCTTAGTTACTTTCCTTTCAAAATCGGGTCCATTCCATGACGAAGTCGAACTCTGAATTAAAAATATATTTAAAAAAAAAAAAAAAAAAAAAAAAAAAAAAAAAAAAAAACCTCTCTTATGCTTCAAAAACCATAACGATCACTCAAAAATTTATTCCAAAGTCCACTTGTTGTGCAGCAATTCCTGTTATATGGCCGCTAGTGATGAGCAGCATGTTTCGACCGAAACAAACCGACTTGACAACACACTAACAAAGACATGAGTGACATTTTCAAAGTGAAAGAAGAAACCTTTCGTTGGTAAATTCATTTGAAGGTTGACCAACTATCTAGCTCTTCACCCATTCAACAAAACTCATGAAATTGTTGTAGGAGCTTCCACCTTCTTTGATGCTATTGATGAGTTGTTCCTTAACATTCACAGCATTTGTTTTGTACATCTCATTTCCTAGCAGTTCCTCCAATTTATTTCCAATTTCTTCTCGAGTTATTATCCCTCTTTGGTCATCTGGTTTGAGCCCTAATCCAACCTTCAAGGAATTACATATATAGTCTTTATTGTGATGTTGATCACTCACATAAGGCCAACACAAGAGGGGCACTCCATTGCTCAGAGATTCGATGGTAGAGTTCCAACCACAATGGCTTAGAAAGCAAGCAATGGAAGCATGCGCCAAAACCTTTTGTTGAGGTGCCCAACTAATTATGTGCCCTGAAGTACCCACTTTTTCCTGAAATCCTTTAATGGAAGCACCGTCTAATTTATTTGCAATATCAGGACGTAGAACCCAGAGGAACGGTCTTTTGGACAGTTCAAGTGCCATTGCAAATTCTTGGAATTGGGTTTGATCAAAAAGAGTTGTACTGCCAAATGCAACATATATGACTGATTGTGGTTGCTGTTGATCAAGCCATTTCAAACAACTCATGTCTTCTGGCCAGAAACTTCCTAGTGAGTTCTCTGCTCGGTTGCTTGCCAAAAGTGGACCTACTGGAAGGAATTTCGGATTCATTCCAAATGCTGCAGGCTCGAGATTGTAAGCCGAATTGCAAAGCATCCACTCTGCCAAATGTATTGATCTGTTTATCCTTAATGCTAATTCGAATAAGATGTTCTCAAATTTCAGCCAAATGCCACGGTTGAACCAGAAAAGGTCTGATGTGCTTATGGCAGGCAAAGTGTGTGACAATTGAACCATTTGTTTCTTTATTGGAGTTCCTGTATAGAATTAATTTCTCAATCAAATCATGGCAGCCTGTGACTATAAATGACTTAGGAGTAACACATAAAACAATTAACTTTTCTTATATTTAAATTATTTTCTTGAAACTGAATCGATAGCTCAATTTGTGGTGTTGTCAATGCTACTCTACATGATTTGTTAAATATTTAAGATATCCACGCAGTCATCACTACTAAAACCAATTTTATAAGTCTTTGGTTTCCCGAATTTTTTCCAAAATCTTTTGTGAAATTCTAAAGACAACATATTTATATTTTATTCTTATTAGTGAACATTTCACCATTGTGATACTAATAATAGATTTTGTTAATTTACTGATTGATAAAGTTACCCATCAATAACAATCTTTAAATTAGTCGTAAATGTGGTTATTAAAAAATATCCTAAAGTTATTATTAATGAATAACTTTACTCCATCAGTAAGTTTGTCAAACCCATAATATAAATAGTTTCGTTACTTAAAATTATTTTAGATTGATTTTAATAACATCTTGATATAATATTGTAATATCACGGTATCACTGCACTTTTGTTAAAATTATAAGGAAATACCATTAACTAACAGTTGACACAATGGACAGTTGACTGAAAGAAACAGTTGACTCAGTATGGATATCACAATATTGTTAAATGTAGTGTTTAGCTCATTAGCCCTCCTTATCAGGTTGTTGTGCCTCCTTTTTTGACTATAAAGAAAGCTAATGAATTCTCTATGTACAGAAATGAATTCCGTTAATTCTTTCTCCAACTAATTGAATTTTCTATAAAGAAAATCAAATATTCTGGACATGATGAAAATTATTCTACTGTCTACAAATATAACATGCAAACTAAAAGTCAGCTAGTGATAGAAGATCTCACCATCATGACCAATAACTCCATCTTCAATCAGTTTTGGGATGCTGGAAGCTGAGGTCAACAGTGTCGCTGCAAAGGGACAGAAGGATGCCCGTTTGATCCCCATCTCTGCTGCCATTTCCATGGCCCATGGAAGAATGTTATCTGCTACAATACAAGTGATCTTATCATCATTCTCTGATGCATTGATTTGTTCAACGACCTTCTTCACTTTGCCTGCCATAGCCACGAAGATATCTTCGTCTTGATCCCCAGGAAATGAAACAAGATTGATAGAATCTGCTGTATCATCCTTCTTTTCCAATGCTTTGGAGACCAGCTTGTGAGTGAAATCTGTATTGACAACTGTAACTTTGATGCCATGTTTAGCTATGAATTGTGAAAGCTGCATGGTAGGAATTATATGACCTTGATATGGAAGAGGTATAACCAGAACATGTGGATTTCCCATTTTGGTTCTTCGTTATTTTGCTTTTGCAGATTCTTTTGTAGACTTCTTGTGACTTTTATGGTGAAAATTTGGGTGCGAAACGAATTAAGGCCAATTTCAAGTCCTCATGCGTTCTTCGTTGTTTATTTATTTAGTACCATTTTTTTATGAAAAATATAAAAATTATCTTATACTTCTTTTTACGAAAAATATAAAAATTATCAATATAAGAATGTCAAAATTCGTTTTTAATTATATTTTTAAAATATTCATTTCCAGCTCCTCAAACAAATTAATTGCATCATATACCCAAATTGCTTTTGTCTATCTTATTCTCCTTCTCCATTGCTTATGGTATGCGATTTTTTACTTTTATTGATTGTTTGAGTTTTGTTAGGATTTTTTGAGTTTTTTTTTTAATGATTTATTTATTTATTTGATGTTTTGGATGTTGAGTATTCATGTTTAGAGTTACATTTTGTTAGATTTAATTGGATTTAGTTTGAAAATGGATGTTTTCGATGAGATGTAGCGTCAAAAACAACAATTGGATTGTATCAAGTTTTAATGGGACTTAAAACTCAATACCTAATTTTAAGTCCTATTAAAACTCGGTTAATAAAACCCGATAACTCGGTATCAAGTTTAAATAACACTTTTTTTTTTTTTTGAATTTAGGATCATTTGATAAACTTGGGTATGAAATGAAAATAATTTGTTTGAAGTATTAAAAACAAAATTTTATAAAAAAAATTAGATAAAAACGAATTTTTTCAATTGTTTTTGGATAAAAATGAATTTCTCCCTTTATTTTCCCAGTTCAATGAAATGGTTTGCTGAGTCATCATAATGATTGGTTGAATTTTGCTTTCAAATTATACTAAAGTTACACTTTTTATATGAAATTTCTTCTGTCATCCAACTAAAAATTTATTTTTACTTTTATATATATATATATTTTTTTTTAGTATAATAACTGTATCTGAGATAAACCCAGGGACATCCGGGACCTTTAACCGAGATGTGACACTGGTGGCACGGTCCGGGGGCTACTCCCATTGGGGAGGGAACCACCCACACAGAGGTGGGAGAGAGACCCACACGAAGGTGGGGGAGAAACCCACATTAGAGTGGGGGGGCGACCCACACAATTGATGGGAAATTAATTATCTAGTATAGCTATTATTATTATTATATTACATAATATTAGTATTATATATATATATAAGTTGGACTTAAGGGGTGTCGAACCCATGCCCCCTTACAAAGGGAGGCATGGGTTGGCTGCTGGCGCCTACCACTGCGCCAGCAGCCAATTGACCTTTTTTATATATTTTTTCTCCATCAAATGATACTTTTCTAATATTAAATGATACCATATTAAAAGTCAAGAGTAGACTATAACATAATTTGTCATTTCAAATATCCATCTTCGTTTACTTGTTCTACACGTTAACATTTCAATTTTATGAAAAACGAATGTTGGACTTTGTAAGCATCGAACAATTTATGAATACATCTAGTAAAGAATAGAGACATATGTTAGAAGTCAATGGCAGCTAGCGCCATTGATTTACGTGTGCTGCCGTTGATGCCTGGAGAAGTCAAAAAGATAAAGTTCTCCTATTTTCATGTGTAGATTATTCTTCCATCCTCATATGGATCTCTCTCTCACCTCTATGTGAGTGGATTTTTCCCTCAACTTTATGTGGGTGGATCTTGCCTATATGAGAGCAGCATCCTGAGTTGCATCACCAATGCTCCTATCTCGATAAGTCCTGATAAATCCTTTAAACCAGTCCTAGTCTGTAAAAAAAAAAAAAAAAAATGTTTGTTAAAAGATATTGTTATAAATAAAAACTTGTACTAAAAATAAATTTATGAACTGAAAGTTTTAGAAGAATTGGAGGTGGTCTTGCTTTTCAAACTACCGGGATATTTGTTTTTTTTTTTCCCTTCAAAGTCATTTTTTACACTTAAACCTTAATTTAATTTATAATTTATTTATTTTTCTACTTATATTTGAATATAAGTTAAAATTTGTCTTTTTGAAAAAGTCAAATTATCTAACTTATATCTTAATGGAAAAGACTTTTACTAATAAATATACAGTTGTTTCATATAACATAATAATAATAATAATAATAATCAATGCAATGAATAGTGATCCTAACAATTTAAAAATTAGAACGCACTGATCGTATAAACTCCATAACAGATTTAGGTAGTCCAAAATGGCTTATTTACAGTATTGATCACACATCAATAATGATAAATTTTAAATTGAAATAACTACAAGGATCACATTAAATTAGAATCATACTATTAGATCTAGGTATACTAAAATGGGTCTTTTGCAGAATTGATCACACTTCAATACTCCAAAATATTTGATATTGACCAAGTAAATCCAGATTCAAAAAAGGGTGATTGTGCTAATCCACATAAATAGGATAAAAATATAACATTATTTGTAATTCCACTTCTTATGCAACAATTCTTGTTATAACGCCACTAGAGGTGTGTTTCGACCATTACTAACCAATAGCTTAAGGCATATATAGCAGCCTGACAACACACTAACAAATACATGAGTGACATATTCACACTAATTGTTTTGTAATTCTTTTCTTTAATTATTTCATGCCAAATCATCAAAGTGAAAGAAGAAACCTCCCACTGGTAGATTCAATTTGAAGCTTCAACAACTACACCTTCAACCATTCAACAAAATTCTTGAAGTTATTATAGGAGCTTCCACCTTCATTGATGCTATTGTTGAGTTGTTCCATAAGATTCACGGCATTTGTCCTGTACATTTCATTTCCTAGCAATTCCTCCACTTTATTTTTAATCTCTTCTCTTGTCACTATCCCTCTTTCATCGTCTCGTTTGAACCCCAATCCAACTTTCAAAGAATTACATGTATAATTTTCATTGTGAAACTGATCAGACACAAAAGGCCAGCACAAGAGAAGGACGTCATTGCTCAGAGATTCGATGGTAGAGTTCCAACCACAATGGCTTAGAAAGCAAGCAATGGAAGTCTGTGCCAAAACCTTTTGTTGAGGTGCCCAACTAACTATGTGCCCCAAAGTACCCACTCTTTCTTGAAATCCTTTAATGTAGGCATCATCTAGTTTATCTGCAATATCAGAACGCAAAACCCAAAGAAATGGTCTTTTGGATAGCTCAAGTGCTGTTGCAAATTCTTGGAATTGAGTTTGATCAAAAAAAAGTTGTGCTACCAAATGCAACATATATGACTGATTGTGTTGGTTGCTGATCAAGACATTTCAAACAACCCAAGTCTACTGGCCAATAACTTCCTACTGAGTTCCCTGATCGGTTGCTTGCCAAAAGTGGACCTATTGGGAAGATTTTTGGATTATTTTCAAATGCTCCAGGCTCGAGCTTGTGAGCTGAATTGCAAAGCGTCGACTCTGCCAAATTTATGGATTTATTTTTTTCTCAATGCATATTCAAATAACATGTTCTCATAATCACGGTTACCACGATTGATCCAGAAAAAATTTGATGTGTATGGCAGGCAAAGCTGGTGACAACTGAACCATCTGTTCCTTTGTTGGAGTTCCTGCAAAGAATTTCTCAATTAAATCACCACATGATGTTGTGTGCCTACAATACTTTTGGATTAACATATATAACATCTAAAACATTGTTAAATTTAAATGATTTTCTAAAAAGTGTGAATTGATGTGTTGATTTTTGTGGTGTCGTCACTATTGTTTTTTATGATTTATTAATATAAGATATGTTTCTATTGTCATAAGTGAGAAAACCAAATTTATGAGTATTTATTTTTTGAATTATTGTAAAAATGTTTGTGAAATTCTAATGACAACATATGTATGCTTTAATTTATACTTTTTGTCATGCATTATTTTCCACCAAGTGAGATACTAATAATTTTAAAATTATCATCCATTAATATTACGTGTTAGATTTGGTTACCCTATTGGCTGAGTTACCTTACCCAACAATTACAATCATTGTATTGACTTTAATAATCATCCTTACAATCAATCAAGTGAATGTAATTGATGGGTAAAATTAGCCAACTAGTAAGATAATCAAATTTGTTTGTTATATTAATTTCACATTGTTATGCCTATTTTTTGGGACAGCAAAAATGGGCTGGTAAAAGCCCATAAAACCAATCCAATAAACTGACCCAGCTCGCAGGTCTCAGCTAGCTCGCAACTCGCTCCCAGCTCGCAGGTCGCAGCTCTCAGCTAGCTCAGCATTCAGCTCTCAGCTAGCTCGCAGCTCGCAGCTCTCAGCTAGCTCCCAGCTCACAGCTCTCAGCTAGCTCCCAGCTCGCAGGTCGCAGCTCGCTCCCAGCTCGCAGGTCGCAGCTCTCAGCTAGCTCAGCATTCAGCTCTCAGCTAGCTTCCAGCTCCCAGCTCGCAGCTCTCAGCTAGCTCAGCATTCAGCTCTCAGCTAGCTAGTCAGCATTACTCAACTCACTTTATGTGCAGCTTGTTACTTAGAGCGCAATTAATGCAGTATCTCCCAAAACAGACAGTTACCTAATCAAATAATGATTCTCTCTCCAGATATGGAAGTTAATGCAAATTCAAATTCAAGTCAACATTATCTCGGATTTTAAGGAGCAGTTTCCTGATATTGTTCCAACCGAATAGGAATTGTAATTAATTTATGATTCCCTTCCTGATTTTTCTGATTTTATTTAAATCATTAGGAAAGTGTAATTAATGATTCTCTTCCTATTTCATTATTTCCTGAATTGTAACGGTACTTCCCCTATAAATAGGGGTTAAAACCATTGTAAAAGAGAGGCATGAATAACATACTGTCACTCTGCAGAATTTGAGAGAAAGACAGTCGTGGACGTAGGCTCTTTATTGCTGAACCACGTTAAAAGTGCTTGGTCTCCTTGTTTGGTTCTTGATCCTTTATTATTCTTTTCTAGATTTCTGTGTTTTCTTACATTGATTGCAGGTATTGGGCATTGATTACTCGTCGACTGAATTCCAACGTCGACATTTTGGCGCTAGAAGGAGGGCCCAGACTGCAATCTGCTCTATTTCAAGTTTTCAACTTTCAGACATGGCAAGAACCAAACAAACTAAATACATAGGCTCACAGGCTGATCAAGCAGAGAGCCAGACCAGTCAGCATCAGCGCGACATGCAGCAGATGGAGGACGCACCCATACATGCAGCAGGCCTATCGTATGGTCAGGCAGTAGGTGCTGCAACAGGCATGCCACCCTTACCCCCTCGCCAATCTGTCCCAGGCGCTCCAATTGAGGTGCAACAAGCGTGGTACCAAAGGCAGGAAGCGTTGGAGCTCACAGTTCGACAACTCGCAGATGCTGTCAATTCGTTAGTGAAGGCTCAGGCGCAAAACGCGCCCAGAGATGAGGTTGAGGCTCAAAGGCAGGAATTTCCGCAGCATGAAATGCAAGGTCCAGAAAGGCCAGTTAGAGAGGTGCAGCTACCTGCGGGCTCAGCTCGTTCCTCTAATGTGCGTTCTAGAGCCGGAGGTCGCCCTGTTCGCGATGAAAGAGAAGTTGCACGCCCTGCAAGCCTGATGATAAGGGTGAGCCAGGATGGAAGTAGGCGAGTAGAAGTTGGTTATGATAGAGCCCAAACTGAAGCTCAGTACGCAAACGAGGTGGAGGAGCTTCTTCAAAGGGTCCAACAGCTTGAGGCGCGACCTGATGCTCAATGCCAGCGTGAGCACTACGGACAGAGGACTCCGTTTACAAGGGAGATTGAAACGCAGCCTCTCCCTCACAGATTCAAGGTACCAAGCATTCAGCAGTACAAGGGTGATACCGACCCTTATGATCACCTCGATGCCTTTAATGTCCAGATGGATTTACAGACGTCCAATCCCTTAGTGAAATGTCGTGTTTTCCTGGCCACCTTGGGCGACGTTCCACGAACTTGGTTCAAAAGTCTTCCAGCTAGCAGTATAGGTAGTTGGGAGGAATGTCAACAAAAATTCATCAGTCAGTACCGGGCTCTGAAGAGGCAGCTCGCACCGCCTTGTCACCTCGCTACAATCTTTCAACAACAGAACGAGTCCTTGAAGGACTACATTACCAGGTTCAGACATGAGGTCACTAATGTGGAGAATCCCTCAGATGAAAGCATCCTAACTGCAATCTCAGCTGGACTTCACAAGGATGGGAAACTCTACGAGAGTATCTACAAATCTCCAGTAAGAGACTTGGGCGAGTTTTACGAGCGAGCTGCCAAGGAAGTTAGATGGGAGGAAACCTTCAGCCCCAAAAAATCTAACCAAACGGATGAATTGGGCGGTTCCAACCAGCTGAAGAAAAGAAGCAATGGGGAGAATGGAGGTCAGAATAATGATGCAAACAGTCAGGTCGCTAAGAAAGCTAAGAATGAACCCAGAAATGAGCGACCTCAGCATCAGGGTCGTCATGATACCTATAGCGCCCTATCAGATACACAAGATAAGATATTTGCAACAAAGAGAGAAAGGGAGGACTTTGGGAAACCCAATCCCATGAAGACTCCTGCCAGGTTCAGAAACAAGAGCAGGTTTTGTGACTATCATGACGAATTCGGGCACAATACTTCACAATGCCGGGAGCTAAAGGACGTCATTGAGGACTTAGTCAAAAAAGGCCGTTTGAGAGATTATGTGATTCAACCAGCAAGTTCGCGACCTCAACAGCCTTTATAGCCAGTATAATTGCAGCCCCAATGAGGTCCTAAAAGAGATATAAAACTCACAATACATTCATATCGCAGTTGCAGCCAATAGGTGATGTCTCTAACTTGTAATTCAATATCTAAAATTAATAAAAGTTATGAATTTCCTTTGTTATGGCCAGCGACCTCTCCACCAATAAGCTGTTAGCTGAGGTCTCAACCCTCTGGACAGCTCTATGAAATATGCTGTTAGCTGAGGTTTTAACCCTCTGGACAGCTCAATAAATTTAGCTGTTAGCTGAGGTCTCAACCCTCTGGACAGCTCTATTAAATATGCTGTTAGCTGAGGTTTTAACCCTCTGGACAGCTCAATAAATTTAGCTGTTAGCTGAGGTCTCAACCCTCTGGACAACTCTATTAAATATGTTGTTAGCTGAGGTTTTAACCCTCTGGACAGCTCCATAAATTTAGCTGTTAGCTGAGGTTTTAACCCTCTGGACAGCTCCATAAATTTAGCTGTTAGCTGAGATTTTAACCCTCTGGACAGCTCCATAAATTTAGCTGTTAGCTGAGGTCTCAACCCTCTGGACAGCTCTATTAAATATGCTGTTAGCTGAGGTCTTAACCCTCTGGACAGCTCCATAAATTTAGCTATTAGCTGAGGTCTCAACCCTCTGAACAGCTCTACTCAACAATCTCAACTAGCTACTCAGCAGCTTCAGCTCGCTGCTCAGCAGCTTCAGCTAGCTACTCAGCGATTTCAGTTAGCTGCTCAATAGCTTTAGCTAGCTGCTCAACAGCTTCAGCTAGCTACTTAGCAATTTCAGCTAGCTACTCAACAGCTTCAGCTAGCTACTCAGCAGCTTCAGCTAGCTACTAAGCAATTTCAGTTAGCTGCTCAACAGCTTTAGCTAGCTGCTCAACAGCTTCAGCTAGCTACTCAGCAGCTTCAGCTAGCTACTCAGCAGCTTCAGCTAGCTACTCAGCAGCTTCAGCTAGCTACTCAGCAGCTTCAGCTAGCTACTTTCAGCTAGCTACTCAGCAGCTTCAGCTAGCTACTCAGCAATTTCAGCTAGCTATTCAGCAACTTCAACTCGCTACTCAGCATTCATCAACCTGACTCAAAGGACTTGCTCTATTCTTTATGATCTCTCAAATTCCACTATCGTGAACGAGAGCTTGTCAGACAACTTGTTCAACTCTTTCTTCTCCTCGGAGACTTGAACCTCTAATCGCTTCATCGCTCTTATAGTGATCTGAAATGCAACAAATAAACACTTGACCAAGAATAGTCTCCATGAGTCAAGTAATAGGAAAGAACCTGAAAAGGCAACATAGTAGATAGTAACACATTGGCTTTTACCAGCGGACTTTAGCTCTCAGTCCGAAGATTGCACTAAGAGCTGGGGGGCTTATGTTATGCCTATTTTTTGGGACAGCAAAAATGGGCTGGTAAAAGCCCATAAAACCAATCCAATAAACTGACCCAGCTCGCAGGTCTCAGCTAGCTCGCAGCTCGCTCCCAGCTCGCAGGTCGCAGCTCTCAGCTAGCTCAGCATTCAGCTCTCAGCTAGCTCGCAGCTCGCAGCTCTCAGCTAGCTCCCAGCTCGCAGCTCTCAGCTAGCTCCCAGCTCGCAGGTCGCAGCTCTCAGCTAGCTCAGCATTCAGCTCTCAGCTAGCTTCCAGCTCCCAGCTCGCAGCTCTCAGCTAGCTCGGCATTCAGCTCTCAGCTAGCTAGTCAGCATTACTCAACTCACTTTATGTGCAGCTTGTTACTTAGAGCGCAATTAATGCAGTATCTCCCAAAACAGACAGTTACCTAATCAAATAATGATTCTCTCTCCAGATATGGAAGTTAATGCAAATTCAAATTCAAGTCAACATTATCTCGGATTTTAAGGAGCAGTTTCCTGATATTGTTCCAACCGAATAGGAATTGTAATTAATTTATGATTCCCTTCCTGATTTTTCTGATTTTATTTAAATCATTAGGAAAGTGTAATTAATGATTCTCTTCCTATTTCATTATTTCCTGAATTGTAACGGTACTTCCCCTATAAATAGGGGTTAAAACCATTGTAAAAGAGAGGCATGAATAACATACTGTCACTCTGCAGAATTTGAGAGAAAGACAGTCGTGGACGTAGGCTCTTTATTGCTGAACCACGTTAAAAGTGCTTGGTCTCCTTGTTTGGTTCTTGATCCTTTATTATTCTTTTCTAGATTTCTGTGTTTTCTTACATTGATTGCAGGTATTGGGCATTGATTACTCGTCGACTGAATTCCAACGTCGACACACATATATATGAATAATTATCATATACTACACAAAAATAAATAATAAAAATTCCAGCACTAGATAATTGAATTGAGTGTTTTAAACACTATTAGTTTATGTGCATAATTTGTAGCTTTCGCAAACTAACAATAATTTGAAAAAAAAAAAAAAAAAACACTCACACAGCCTTCACACGCCAACAAAAGTTTACAAAAATGGTTTTCATAGGCTTTGTGAACAAATAATAGTTCATGTTAAAAAAAAAAAAACCTTAATTAAGTTTTCCAACGATCCTTTCAAAACTCGTGTTCTGTTTGTGCTTGAATTAAAATTAAAATAATAATAATAATAATATAATACATAGCTTGAAAAAGTTAGCTAGTGATAGATGATCTTCAATCAGTTTTGGGATGCAATATGCTGACGTTAACAGTGTTGCCGGAACGGGACAGAAGGAGGTCCATTTGATCCCCATCTCTGCTGCCACTTCCATGGCCCATGGAAGAACGATATCTGCAACAACACAAGTGATCTTATCATCATTGTCTGATGAATTAATGTGTTCAACGAGCTCCTCCACTTTCCCTGCCAAGGACACCAAGAAGATATCTTCCAATCGATCCACAGGAAATGAAACAAGATGAATAGAATTCTTTGTATTAACGTTGGTTTCCAATGCATCCGCCACCAACTTGTGAGTAAAATCTACATTGACTACTGTGATTTTGATGCCGTGCTTTGCTAAGCGCTGTGCAAACTCCATTATAGGAATTATATGACCTTGAGCTGGATTAGGTATAATCAGAACATGTGGATTTCCCATTTTGGTTCCTTTTTCTTTTGCTTTTGCAGGTTCTTGTGACATTTATAGAAGAAAATTTGGATGCAAAAGTAAATAAGTTAAAGCCAAATTTCGAAGTCCTCACTCTCTGTTTTTTTAATTAAATGAAATGTTTATTTTTTTTTCTTTTATTACTAGTACTAACTTCGGAAGCAATCGGAACCAGTTGAGATATGACTCTAATAATATGGTCTGAAGAACAGCTCCTAAGACAGGAATAAGCAATCCATATCGAATGAGAGGACAACCCACATGCGTAGAAAAAAGAACTCATAAATTGTAGGAGGTGGGTGTAAAATCCACCATCGTTATGTGAAAGTAGTGGGTGGCAATGTTATTACCACTGCGCCTCTACCCAAGCTACAAAATGAAATGTCTGTTGCTGTCACTTCAATAAAATAAAAGGTTTAACAAAATAAATTTAAAATGTAGGAATAGGCCCAAGGAATTTAAGGTTTCTTGGGTTATATGCAACATTGGACTCAATAGGATTGAATTAGATACAATGTACTCTATTTTTTTTATGCGTCATGAGATTAGATTAGACAGAATTAGATTAAATAATTTTTTAATGAAATTTATTATCTAAATAAATTAAATTACAATTATTGTAAAGTATTTTATGGTTTAATAAAATATTTACAAATAATTTTAAGAAAAGCTTGAGATCTAAAGTAATCTGAAGTATTTAATTGGGTTTCAAATTATTATTAAATAAATAATATTATGTTAGGGAGAAAGAAACGTTAATTTAAATATAATTTATATGTAAAATATCAACAGTTTTATTGCTTTAATCTTATCTTTAATCCCATTATCGTGGGATTTGATGAAAGCCATCTTGTAACTTGGAACTAGGTTTCACTTAACCATTGAAAACTGAACTTGTTTGCATGTTATTTAATCAATCCAGTGTCACACTAAACACTAGACTTCTTTTACATCTCCTTTCTTTGTCAAATCCACGGTTGGTTTAAGTTTTAAAATACCGTTTTTAGTTTTTTAAATTTAAAAAAAAAAATGTAAAGCCCATCAGACAACCATTTTTAAAAAAGAAAATGCATAAATCATGCAGAATACTACAAGTCCATTTACACATTAAAAGAAGAAAACGTCAAAAACATCAATTGATGATTCCAACATTTTGTTTTAATCTCTGTTTATTTCCCAATATCAACATCTAATGATACAACATATAAAAATTTAAAAAAAAAAGAAAAAAGAAAAAAAAAAAGGAAGATGAAGATTGTGACGAAGAAGAAGATTTGAAGAAGACGAAGCTGTCCAAATCAGAAGACACCTTGGTTGGTCTCCTCCACTTATATAGTAATAGCTAATCACATATGTGGCTAGAGGAGATAGTTGAATTCCACTAAGGAATTTTATCTATTTTTTATATTTTTACAATAGTTAGTTATTATAATTATTTTATATAAAATTATTTAAATTTTTAATTATATTTAATAATTTCTTCTTGTTATTATTATTGGTAACATAATTTTGTTACGATTTTTATTTCAAACTATATTTCTTAGATGCGTTGTTTATTCTTTTATTCTTGAAATGTTATTTTCAATAATCAACTAATCGTGCTTTTTAATTCAAAAGGTATGAATTTCTTATTTTTAAGTGAAAACTTTAAAAAATAGAAAAAAATAGAAAACACTTATCGAATAGATCATAAACTCTCATCATTAGAGAACCTTAAAAATTATGCAAACTCTTTGATTCCTTTTTTTTCAAAATATATATATATAGATATATCTGATAAGAAATCATATCATTTTATTATACCTTGTAGTAATTAGTTATTAATTAAATTTGTAACAAAATATAAAAATTATGTTTAATTTTCTCTATGAATTTCTTTGATATTTTATTTTATATATATATTCTTTTAGTGATTTTATTTTTTAGTTTATTACAAATTGAAAAGTTGAAGAAAACGGTCTGACTCAAATCTATAATCTCATCAATATAAGTTAACACAATTACCAAATAAATTTTGCCTTTTTTCTTTAATAGTTTCCAAACTTCTGTTTGAGTGACCAAATAGGTCCCTAATTTTTTAGATTGTACCATTTCGGTCTCTTGGTTCAGGATAGTCAACTAAAAAGGATTTTAATATTTTTTAACTTGTTAATTTAAAAAAAAAAAAACTAAAAACTAAAAACTAGAAAAACTAACATAATCATACATACATACATACATTTTGAGTGGTTTCTTGTACATGATCACTGGAAATTTCATCTGGGTATGTTTGAATAGTGAGGAAATAAAGAAATATTGACAGAGTCCTCTAGTCAAATCGGTCCCAACTCAACAACCGAGACAACACACATGAATCTTCCTTTGAGGAAATTCCATCATTCTTTGAGTGGGACAAAAATGAGAAATTTGTATAAGTCACAAAATATTTGAAATTTAAAGAAAAAAAAAATCTTGAACTTATCTAATAATAAACCTATATTTTATACGACATTGGAATTTGGTGTCTCCTTCACATCTCAAAGGAAGACGAAAGAAAGTCTTTATTTACAAGCCAACAACTACTTATTGAAAGAAACTCAATGATAATCAATTATGACAATGTTGATTTGTTATCAATCAAATTGTATTTAGTATAGTAATGAACATATCATATAAGATGGAATTGATTTCTGTTCGTTGTGAAAATATCTTGATTTGCAGCCAATCAGTTGATAATTTGTTGTGCTTTCATTTGCTTCCAATTCTATTCTGACAGTGTCGATTTGTTATTAATCAAATTGTATTTATTATAGTAATGTACATATCATATATGATGCAATTGATTTCTGTTCGTTGTGAAAATATCTTGATTTGTAGCCAATCAATTGATAATTTGTTGTACTTTCATTGCTTCCTATTTATTTATTTATTTATTTTAAAGTTGACACCAAACGGATCAAAGGTCTATTGAAATTTGTTGATCGAAATCAATTATTATTTACGTGGATGAATATTTACTCCCCGTAATCAAGAGATAATAACTCATATAAGTTTATAAAATATATTTGGTAGGAACTAAACCTTCATCGTCATGGTCAATGGGGAGTTGCACTACCACTAGTACTAAGAGATGATATGCATTTGCTTGTAGTTACTTATTGGAGATATATCCAATAATTTTCTCTATTAATGTCCAATAACACAGGGAATAATCTTTCCTTCCAACTTCGAAGTCTCATAAGCCTCATATTCAGCATGTGATACTTCATCTTTAAGAGTAGGATTTCTCAAGCGAAGCTCATGGACATTGCCTGTCAAGTTGTTGCAAATAACTCCAGCCCACTTACAACAATCTCCATCACCACCAGTCCAAGTAGCAAGTCGGTTCAAGGGGTCTCTGACATCATGTTTGGACCTCAAAAGTGCTTGTCTCTCACTTTCAATGCAGCCCACATGATCAACTCCACTGTAGAGGTTGATCTAATAGTTTTAATGGCAAGTAACTCGACGAAAAGAATAGAAACTATCCTTATTGTCGATTTCATACATGAATATGTTATTAATAACGTGCATGCTGTTTTTTATTTATAATGTCCTTAACCATATAATTGCAGCATGGATGGACATCAATGATACATAGCATGCATAGAATCTCTATCATCATTCACCATTCAAACTCACCAGTATAGACATGGAATCCAGTTTTGAAATGTTGTCAATTGGAAAAAAATAGCTTCCGACATTTCCTTGCTCTACTGCAGGAAATATCCTAGATAATTACATTTTTCAAGATTTCAGAGATATTCCACGAATTCAAAAATCGACGAACCCGTTGCTATAGATGGGGACATTGACAAATATTGGTACCAAAATTTCTCATCCTAATTCAAAACCGTTGACCGTATACCATTGACCATTTGACTTTACTGTCCACTTGCACTTGTAGAAGAAAAGCCAAGGCCAACTAAAATTCGGAAAGTGTTTTTAAAAAAAAAAAAAAAAAAAAAAAAAAAAAACAGGAAAGTGTTAATACATGCATTAAAGATGTAAAAAAATAATAAAAAGATTATATTCATTTATTTTTTCGAGACATGTGAAATTATGTGTTAATGTAAGAATAAATATGAATTATTAAATTAATTATGGGTTTTTAATTTATGTTCTTAAGGTACATATTAACACTACCTATGTAACTATAGGACAATTGAGAACAGAAAGCCAAAATCTATTATTCTTAAACAAAAATTCCCAACAATGTGAATATTTGAAGCATTCATATCATGTTATAATGATCCGATACTATTTTAATCCTAATGTAAACCTAAAATTGAAAATAATGTTGAAAGAAAATTGAAAAAATAAAATAATGGATACAAGATTTATGTGGTAAAACCCCCAATGTAAGAGAAACATTTACGAGCCAAGGTTAGAAGAATTTTAAGAGTTTTATTAAACCAACAATTACAATATAATCTCTTTCTAAAATTTTAGAAGAGAACTAAAAAGAAGATAACTCTCAAATGAACTTGAGATTTGAGATGTGGGATGATTAAAATGAACTAATGTTATGTCTATATATAAGCAAACAATTGCGGTCACCAACACACAAATGCTTTTTCCTATAAAGTGCTTTTTTACACTTAAATCTTAATTTAATTTATAATTTATTTATTTTTCTACTTTTATTTTAATTTAAGTTAAAATTTATCTTTTTTTAAAAGTCAAATTATCTAACTTATATCTTAACGGAAAAGACTTTTACTAATAAATATACATTAGTTTCATTTAACATAATAATAATAATAATAATAATAATCAATGCAATGAATAGCGGTCCTAACAATTTAAAAACTAGAACGCCTTAATCATATAAACTCCACAATAGATTTAGGTAGTCCAAAATGGTTCATTTACAGAATTGATCACACATCAATAATGATAAATTTTAAATTGAAATAACTAAAAGGATCACATTAAATTAGAATCATACTATTAGATCTAGGTATACTAAAATGGGTCTTTTGCAGAATTGATCACACTTCAATACTCCAAAATATTTGATATTGACCAAGTAAATCCAGATTCAAAAAAGGGTGATTGTGCTAATCCACATAAATTGGATAAAAATAAAACATTATTTGTAATTCCACTTCTTATGCAACAATTATTGTTATAGCGCCACTAGAGGTGTGTTTCGACCGTTACTAACCAATAGCTTAAGGCATATATAGCAGCCTGACAACACACTAACAAATACATGAGTGACATTTTCACACTAATTGTTTTGTAATTCTTTTCTTTAATTATTTCATGCCAAATCATCAAAGTGAAAGAAGAAACCTCCCACTGGTATATTCAATTTGAAGCTTCAACAACTACGCCTTCAACCATTCAACAAAATTCTTGAAGTTATTATAGGAGCTTCCACCTTCATTGATGCTATTGTTGAGTTGTTCCTTAAGATTCATGGCATTTGTCCTGTACATTTCATTTCCTAGCAATTCCTCCACTTTAGTTTTAATCTCTTCTCTTGTCACTATCCCTCTTTCATCGTCTCGTTTGAATCCCAATCCAACCTTCAAAGAATTACATATATAATTTTCATTGTGAAACTGATCACACACAAAAGGCCAGCACAAGAGAGGGACGCCATTGCTCAGAGATTCGATGGTAGAGTTCCAACCACAATGGCTTAGAAAGCAAGCAACGGAAGTATGTGCCAAAACCTTTTGTTGAGGTGCCCAACTAACTATGTGCCCCAAAGTACCCACTCTTTCTTGAAATCCTTTAATGTAGGCATCATCTAGTTTATCTGCAATATCAGGACGCAAAACCCAAAGAAATGGTCTTTTGGATAGCTCAAGTGCTGTTGCAAATTCTTGGAATTGAGTTTGATCAAAAAAAGTTGTGCTACCGAATGCAACATATATGACTGATTGTGTTGGCTGTTGATCAAGCCATTTCAAACAACTCAAGTCCACCGGCCAAAAACTTCCTACTGAGTTCCCTGATTGGTTGCTCGCCAAAAGTGGACCTATTGGGAAGATTTTAGAATTATTTTCAAATGCTTGAGGCTCGAGCTTGTAAGCTGAATTGCAAAGCGTCGACTCTGCCAAATTTAAGGATTTATTTATTCTCAATGCATATTCAAACAACATGTTCTCATAATCACAATTACCACGATTGATCCAAAAAAGATCTGATGTGTGTATGGCAAGCAAGTTTGGTGACAATTGAACCATTTGTTCCTTTGTTGGAGTTCCTGCAAAGAATTTCTCAATTAAATCACGACATGATGTTGTGTGCCTGCCATCCATTTGGATTAACACATATAGCATCTAAAGCATTGTTAAATTTGAATGATTTTCTAAGTGTGAATTGATGTGTTGATTTTTGTGGTGTTGTCACTATTGTTGTTTATTATTTATTAATATATGTTTCTATTGTCATAAGTGAGAAAACCAAATTTATAAGTATTTATTTTTTGAATTATTGCAAAATTTTTTGTGTAATTCTAATGACAACATATGTATGTTTTATTTATACTTTCTATCACGGATTATTTTCCACCAACTGAGATACTAATAATTTTAAAAATATCATCCATTAATATTAGGTGTTGGATTTGATTGCTTTACTGACTGAGTAACCTTACCCAACAATTACAATCATTATATTGACTTCAATAACCTTCATTACAATCAATCGAGTAAATGTAATTGATAGGTAAAATTACTCAATCACTAAGATAATCAATTTTGTTTGTTATATTAATTCTACATATGTATGAATGATTATCAT
Source organism: Litchi chinensis (assembly GCA_019925255.1). Taxonomy (NCBI): domain Eukaryota; kingdom Viridiplantae; phylum Streptophyta; class Magnoliopsida; order Sapindales; family Sapindaceae; genus Litchi; species Litchi chinensis. The sequence goes on along the minus strand of CM034462.1, from coordinate 30,405,303 downwards.
ATACTACACAAAAATAAATAATAAAAATTCCAGCACTAGATAATTGAATTGAGTGTTTTAAACACTATTAGTTTATGTGCATAATTTGTAGCTTTCACAAACTAACAATAATTTAAATTTAATTAAAAAAAAAAAAAACTCACGCAGCCTTCACACGCCAACAAAAGTTTACAAAAATAGTTTTCATAGGCGTTGTGAACAAATAATAGTTCATGTAAAAAAAAAAAAAAAAAACCCTTAATTAAGTTTTCCAAGGATCCTTTCAAAACTCGTGTTCTGTTTGTACTTGAATTAAAATTAAAATAATAATAATAATAATAAAATACATAGCTTGAAAAAGTTAGCTAGTGATAGATGATCTCACCATCATGGTCAATAACGCCATCTTCAATCAGTTTTGGGATGCAATATGCTGACGTCAACAGTGTTGCTGGAACGGGACAGAAGGAGGTCCGTTTGATCCCCATCTCTGCTGCCACTTCCATGGCCCATGGAAGAACGATATCTGCAACAACACAAGTGATCTTATCATCATTGTCTGATGAATTAATGTGTTCAACGAGCTCCTCCACTTTCCCTGCCAAGGACACCAAGAAGATATCTTCCAATCGATCCACAGGAAATGAAACAAGATGAATAGAATTCTTTGTATTAACGTTGGTTTCCAATGCATCCGCCACCAACTTGTGAGTAAAATCTACATTGACTACTGTGATTTTGATGCCGTGCTTTGCTAAGCGCTGTGCAAACTCCATTATAGGAATTACATGACCTTGAGCTGGATTAGGTATAATCAGAACATGTGGATTTCCCATTTTGGTTCCTTTTTCTTTTGCTTTTGCAGGTTCTTGAGACATTTATAGAAGAAAATTTGGGTGCAAAAGTAAATAAGTTAAAGCCAAATCTCGAAGTCCTCACTCTCTATTTTTTTTTAATCAAATGAAATGTGGGTTTTTTTTTTTTCCTTTTATTATTGGTATTAGTTTAGATATGATTCTGGTGGTACAATCCAAAATACAGCTCCTGAAATAGGAATAAGTAACCCATATCAAGTGAGAGGATAACCCACATACGTGGAAAAAAGAACCCATAAATTATGGGAAGTGGATGTAGAACTCACTATCGCTATAGGAAGGTAGTGGGTGGCAGAGTTATTATCACTATGCTGCTGCCCAAACTACAAAATGCAATGGTTCTAGTTGTCGCTTCAATAAAATAAAAAGTTTAACAAAATAAATTTAAAACATAGGAATAGGCCCGAGGAATTTAAGGTTTCTTGGGTTATATGCAACATTGGACTCAATAGGATTGAATTAGATACAATGTACTCTGTTTTTTTATTCAATATGAGATTAGATTGGATAGAATTAGATTAAATAATCATTTAATAAAATTGATTATTTAAATAAATTAAATTACAATTATTATAAAGTATTTTATGGTTAAATAAAATATTTACAAATAATTTTAATAAAAGCTTGAGATATATAGTGTTATGAAGTATTCAATTGTGTTTCAAATTATTATTAAATAAATAATATTATGTTAGGGAGAAAGAAATGTTAATTTAAATATAATTTATATGTAAAATATCAACAATTTTATTGCTTTAATCTTATTTTTAATCCCATTATCGTGGGATTTGATGAAAGCCATCTTGTAACTTGGAACTAGGTTTCACTTAACCATTGAAAACTGAACTTGTTTGCATGTTATTTAATCAATCCAGTGTCACACTAAACACTAGACTTCTTTTACATCTCCTTTCTTTGTCAAATCCACGGTTGGTTTAAGTTTTAAAATACCGTTTTTAGTTTTTTTAATTAAAAAAAAAAATTGTAAAGCCTATCAGACAACCATTTTTAAAAAGAAAATGCGTAAATCATGCAGAATACTATAAGTCCATTTACACACTAAAAGAAGAAAACGTTAAAAACATCAATTGATGATTCCAACATTTTGTTTTAATCTCTGTTTATTTCCCAATATCAACATCCAATGATACAACATATAAACATTAAGAAAAAAAAAAACAGAAGATGAAGATTGGGACGAAGAAGAAGATTTGAAGAAGACGAAGCTGTCCAAATCAGAAGACACCTTGGTTGGTCTCCTCCACTTATATAGTAATAGCTAATCACATATGTGGCTAGAGGAGATAGTTGAATTCCACTAAGGAATTTATCTATTTTTTATGTTTTTACAATGGTTAGTTATTATAATTATTTTATATAAAATTATTTAAATTTTTAATTATATTTAATAATTTCTTCTTGTTAGTATTATTGGTAACATAATTTTGTTACGATTTTTATTTCAAACTATATTTATTAGATGCGTTGTTTATTCTTTTATTCTTGAAATGTCATTTTCAATAATCAACTAATCATGCTTTTTAATTCAAAACGCATGAATTTCTTATTTTTAAGTGAAAACTTAAAAAAATAGAAAAAAAATAGAAAACACTGATCGAATAGATCATAATCTGTCGTCATTAGAGAGCCTTAAAAATTACGCAAACTCTTTGATTCTTTTTTTAAAAAAATTATATATCTGATATGAAATCGTATCACTTTATTATACCTTGTAGTAATTAGTTATTAATTAAATTTGTCACAAAATAAACAAATTATGAATTTCTTGATATTTTATTTTATATATATTTTCTTTTAGTGATTTTTATTTTTTAGTTTATTACAAATTGAAAAGTTGAAGAAAAAGATCTGACTTAAATCTAAAATCTCAACATTATAATTTAGCACAATTACCAAATAAATTTTACCTTTTTCTTTAATAGTTTGCAAACTTCTGTTCGAGTGACCAAATATGTCCCTATTTTTTAGATTGTACCATTTCGGTCTCTTGGTTCAGGATAGTCAATTAAAAAGGATTTTAATATTTGTTAACTTAATTTAAAAATAAAAAATAAAAACTAGAAGAACTAAAATAATCATACATACATACATACATTTTGAGTGGTTTCCTGTACATGATCACTGGAAATTTCATCTGGGTATGTTTGAATAGTGAGGAAATAAAGAAATATTGACAGAGTCCCCTAGTCAAATCGGTCCCAACTCAACAACCGAGACAACACACATGAATCTTCATTTGAGGAAATTCCATCATTCTTTGAGTGGGACAAAAATGAGAAATTTGTATAAGTCACAAAATATTTGAAATTTAAAGAAAAAAAAATCTTGAACTTATCTAATAATTAACCTATATTTTATACGACATTGGAATTTGGTGTCTCCTTCACATCTCAAAGGAAGACGAAAGAAAGTCTTTATTTATAAGCCAACAACTACTTATTGAAAGAAACTCAATGATAATCAATTATGACAATGTTGATTTGTTATCAATCAAATTGTATTTAGTATAGTAATGAACATATCATATAAGATGGAATTGATTTCTGTTCGTTGTGAAAATATCTTGATTTGCAGCCAATCAGTTGATAATTTGTTGTGCTTTCATTTGCTTCCAATTCTATTCTGACAGTGTCGATTTGTTATTAATCAAATTGTATTTATTATAGTAATGTACATATCATATATGATGCAATTGATTTCTGTTCGTTGTGAAAATATCTTGATTTGTAGCCAATCAATTGATAATTTGTTGTACTTTCATTGCTTCCTATTTATTTATTTATTTATTTATTTATTTAAAGTTGACACCAAACGGATCAAAGGTCTATTAAAATTTGTTGATCGAAATCAATTATTATTTACGTGGATGAATATTTACTCCCCGTAATCAAGAGATAATAACTCATATAAGTTTATAAAATATATTTGGTAGGAACTAAACCTTCATCGTCATGGTCAATGGGGAGTTGCACTACCACTAGTACTAAGAGATGATATGCATTTGCTTGTAGTTACTTATTGGAGGTATATCCAATAATTTTCTCTATTAATGTCAAATAACACAGGGAATAATCTTTCCTTCCAACTTCGAAGTCTCATAAGCCTCATATTCAGCATGTGATACTTCATCTTTAAGAGTAGGATTTCTCAAGCGAAGCTCATGGACATTGCCTGTCAAGTTGTTGCAAATAACTCCAGCCCACTTACAACAATCTCCATCACCACCAGTCCAAGTAGCAAGTCGGTTCAAGGGGTCTCTGACATCATGTTTGGACCTCAAAAGTGCTTGTCTCTCACTTTCAATGCAGCCCACATGATCAACTCCATTGTAGAGGTTGATCTAATAGTTTTAATGGCAAGTAACTCGACGAAAAGAATAGAAACTATCCTTATTGTCGATTTCATACATGAATATGTTATTAATAACGTGCATGCTGTTTTTTATTTATAATGTCCTTAACCATATAATTGCAGCATGGATGGACATCAATGATACATAGCATGCATAGAATCTCTATCATCATTCATCATTCAAACTCACCAGTATAGACATGGAATCCAGTTTGAAATGTAGTCAATTGGAAAAAAATAGCTTCCGACATTTCCTTGCTCTACTGCAGGAAATATCCTAGATAATTACATTTTTCAAGATTTCAGAGATATTCCAAGAATTCAAAAATCGACGAACCTGTTGCTATAGATGGGGACATTGACAAATATTGGTACCAAAATTTCTCATCCTAATTCAAAACCGTTGACCGTATACCATTGACCATTTGACTTTACTGTCCACTTGCACTTGTAGAAGAAAAGCCAAGGCCAAATAAAATTGGGAAAGTGTTTTTTTTTTAAAACAGGAAAGTGATAATACATACATTAAAGATGTAAAAAAATAACAAAAAGCTTATATTCATTTATTTTTTCGAGACATGTGAAATTATGCGTTAATGTAAGAATAAATATGAATTATTAAATTAATTATGGGTTTTTAACTTATGTCCTTAAGGTACGTATTAACACTACCTATGTAACTATAGGACAATTGAGAACAGAAAGCCAAAATCTATTATCCTTCAACAAAAATTCCCAACAATGTGAATATTTGAAGCATTCATATCATGTTAAGATGACCTGATACTATTTTAATCCTAATGTAAACCTAAAATTGAAAATAATGTTGAAAGAAAATTGAAGAAATAAAATAAAATAATTGATACAAGATTTATGAGGTAAAACCCTCAATGTGAGAGAAACATTTACGAGCCAAGGTTAGAAGAATTTTAAGAGTTTTATTAAACCAACAACTACAATATAATCTCTTTCTAAAATTTTAGAAGAGAACTCTCAAATAAATTTGAGATTTGAGATGTGGGATGATTAAAATGAACTAACGTTATGTCTATATATAAGCAAACAATTGCGGTCACCAACACACAAATGTTTCACATTGAAGCAATTAATATAAAAAGTCAATGGTGGTGAACAGTTTGCTTTACTATCTTTCAATTATTTCACTGTCTTCCAATTGCCTCACTTGTCTTTACAAATTTTCATACTTCACCTAAGTCAAAAATTATGGTTCCACCGCCATATAATATAGCTTCACCTAACTAATATATCACAACTTACATTTCCAAGGTTGGACTTGTGTATGAAGGGTTGGACTATTCCAATTTAAGTAAATTCGAATTTGGGGAGGATTCAAGTAATATATTTTATAGAGGGAGAATCTAGGTCACCTAAGCCAAATCTAACAATTGAGCATGTTCTTTATTAAATTCAGAGGAACAGATTTTTCATTTGATGAAAACCTATTTTCTAGAATAGAATAGAATTAACTTCCCTGAAGTTCTATGGATTAGCTTCTCTCATAGCTCACTAATTGAAATAGTTTTTATCATCATCATGTTTCCTCATTTTGCCCTAAAATTATTGTAAATCAATATTCCCTCTTCTGGCACACAAATAATGATGCCAATAATACTAATAAGATAACTAAAGGACCTATTACAATCCAAAAGCCAATAGCAAATCAAAGTGCCATGCTTTCATAAACCAGTCAATGTCTATTCAGATCCAAAGCTATTATCTGATACGATCCAAACATTAGTCAAAACAGTGTCTTAAAGACAACAACTTTATTATAAACTCTTACATCAGTTTGCACACAAAAAAATAAAAACTGATTATTTACTGTAATACAAAACAACACAGAAAATAAACATCTAACGATCTCCAAGGCAATCCAGGATATGACAATACATCTACTTCCATCTTCAGTTGACAACTAAACCTATGACATTCCAAAAACCCACCAAAATCCAAAAGCCAGGCTTACATACAACAAAAACATTTCATCACCATCGTGATAATCATTTCCTTTTCCATTTTTCGAAAGTACAGTTGATGAAACATGACATTTGTTAGGAAGTGGATACCCACAAAGTTCATTGCCCATAAAGCAGGAAGCATCAAAACTTTGTAATTGAGTACTTGAAGGAATTCTCCCAGTCAGTTGGTTGGTGGATAAGTTCAAGTAACTCAAAAACATTAGATTTGAAATACTTTGTGGAATTTCACCTGAAAGCTGGTTTACTGAAAAATCAATGGATTCAAGTGATCTCATAGCGCCAATGTTCTCAGGAATTCTTCCAGTAAAATTATTGTGCGACAAATTTAATGATCGTAATGCTTCAAGATCAGTAACTTCAGTAGGAATTGTTCCTGAGAAATTATTTTCAGAAAGGTCCATACTTCTTAGCAAATTAAGAGTAGTTTTGTATTGGAGCGCTTTCCCTTTCATCACAAGCAACGCATCTTCAACAAACTTTCCAGCCGAATAACTTGGATAAGTGATGTAGTTGGGTACAGAATAGTTCAATGCCACCATGGCACTAAAATTACTTATGCATGTTGGTATAACTCCGGAGAGATTGTTGTGAGCAAGATCTAAGATTTGTAAAGAAGATAATTGACAAAGTTCTTTCGGGAAGCGACCCTGAAATTTATTGAAACGAAGATTGAGAATCATCATTCTTACAAACCTTTCTCCGATCCATGTTGGAATATTTCCCGTAAACCCATTTTCACCAACATCAATTGCCAACAACGCTTTACAATTTTGAAGTGATCCTGGAATTGTTCCAGAGAGGTTGTTGGCACGGACATTCAAAGATTGAAGAGAACTTAAGGCTCCAACAGAGTTTGGAAGGCTGTTAGTAAATTTATTGTTACCTAAATTTAGGACAGACAAGTGTGGAAAATTCATCCAACAATCAGGGACTTCTCCTGATAAATTATTACCTCTAAGGTTAAGAATTTGAAGATTTTTTAACTCATCCATCTCGTGACACAAAAAATGAAGAATAGATCCTAACAAAAAATTGTTTGAAAGACTAAGTTCAAATAAATTTGAGGATACGAGTGGCAAAGAGCCCGAAAAGTTATTAGAACTTGTCGACGTTGGAATTCAGTCGACGAGTAATCAATGCCCAATACCTGCAATCAATGTGAGAAAGCACAAATACCAAGAAAAGACAAAGACAGAAACAGATGATCAAACGAGGAACACGAAACTTTTACGTGGTTCGGCAATAATAGGCCTACGTCCATGACTGTCTGTCTCTTTAATTCTGCAGAGTGACAGTATATTATTGAATATTGTCCGTCCCTGTTACAATGATCTTAATCCCTATTTATAGGGAAAGAGGTGTTACAATTCTGGTTGTAGCAAATCAGGAAGAGAATCCTGAATTAATTATATTCCCTAAACAATTGGGAAAAATAAGGAAAAGAATTATGAATTAATTATACTTCCTAATATATTTAGATAATATCATGAAATTACTATAATTATATCAAGATAATGTTGATCTGATTTTGAATTTGAATTTATCTCCATATCTGATGAGGAAATCATGGTTTGACTGGGCAATTGCCATATTCGGAGAGAGAATCATGGTTGAACTTGGTAACTGCCTGTTCTGGAAGATACTGTACTTATTACGCGTCTGAGCGAGCTGACGTGTCATGGTGGTCTCGAGCTCGAGCTCGCTGAGAGACGAGCTGCGCAAGCGACGAGCTGCGACCTGGCTGTGTTTATAGGTCTGTTGATGCCAACTGGAAGATCCTTTAAGCAAACTGAAGAACTTGCTGGGTTTCAAAGTCAATACTGAGTCTCATCTGATGGGCTTTGACTGGGTTAACCCTTTTGGGCCTTCTTATCAGGTCTTGGATGGGCCTAAATTGGACTTTTACCAGCCCAATTAATGAATCCGAAAAATACATATAACAGAACTCAAGTCAAGTGACTTAATTTGGGCAGCCTCTGTTAAATTTGGAATCATCCCATAAATTTGGTTTTGAGAAAGGTTTATATAATCACATTGGAAAAGAAATTTCCAAAACCTATCAGAAATGATACTTGAAATTCCAGAGGCAGATAAATCCAAATAAGTCAATTTCCTTTGAGTGTAAAGCCAAGATGGTAATTGAGGGCCTACTTGACAAGACCCCAAGTTTAAGAAAAAAAGTTGAAAAGGAGGAACTCAATTAGGACTAACATTCAACATTAATGCATTTTCAGAAACCTTTAAACTTGAAAGTCTTGTGAGATTGACAAAGTGAATTTCAAAAAGAGTTCCATTGAATTTGTTATTGGAAAGATCTAAAACTCTTAAAGATAGAAGTTCACCTAAAGAAGATGGAATAGGACCAGAAATAGAGTTGTTATATAGATGTAGAGAGTCTAGATTTTTAAATTGCTTAATTTGATCAGTTAAATGACCAAAAAATTGACAATTACTCAAATCCAAACACACCAATCCATCTAAAACACATCTTGAAAAAATATCTAAGACTTCTGATATTTCCTGTTTCACTTTGACATATTGCATAAACATTGAACGCAAGTTGCAAAGGTTTCCCAATGATCTCGGAATTTTCCCTTCAATATTATTGTATGAGAGATCAAGGTATTGAAGAGAAGTTAAGTTTCCTAAAGCAGCTGGAATTGTACCTTTGACACCAATGGAAGACAAAGAAAGGGTTTCAATATCAATGAATTTGGAGAACCAATTCGGTATTGATGAAGAATTGAAATCATTGGAAGATAAATCAAGAAATCTAAGAGAAGTCAAGTTTTGAAGTCCTTCAGGAATTGGACCTCTAAACTCACCACTGCGTAGATTTAGGAAAACTAGATGACCAAGACCAAAAACCCAATCAGGAATGTTAGAGTTGTTGAATTGGTTATTGGAAAGGTCAAGGATGGCAAGAGAAGAAAAATTTGCAATTGGTAGTGAAGGAAAGTGATGGAGTTGGCAATATGACAACTGTAAAACTGCTAGAGAAGGAAGTTTATTTATCACCAACAGCCAATCAGAGACTCTGCTGAGGTTCACATAACTCAAATCAAGGTGTTCCAACGAAAAAAGGCTAGACAACCATCCAAAATTCTCAACATATAACCCCAAAGAATTTCTTCCGAGATCAAGATACTGTAAATCAGAGAGATTTCCAAGTTGATGGGGAATCATTCCCCTAAATCCTGATCTAGAAAGATTAAGGTATCTCAAAGTTCCCATAGAACCAAGAAACTCAGGAATTTGTATACCTTCAAAATCATTATCACTCAAGTCCAGGTGAATCAAACGCTTAAGATCAAGCAATGATGGATTTATCTTACCTCCCAACTTTGAACTCTCATAAGCCTCATATTCAGCATCCGATGCTTTGTCTTTCAGATCAGGATTTCTCAGGTGAAGCTCAACCACGTTGCCTGTCAAGTTGTTGCAAATGACACCAGCCCATTGACAACAATCTCCATCACCAGCCCAAGAGGCAAGCCGGTTTGAAGGGTCCTTGACATCATGCTTGAACCTCAAAAGCGCTTGTCTCTCACTTTGGATGCAACCCACATGATCAACTCCACTACTGAGGCTGATTTTAATGGTTGCTATGGCAAGTAACTCGAGAAATATAATAGAAACAATATTCATGGTTGGTTTCATATATGAAAATGTTTATAGTAATGTGCTAATATTTATAGTGTCGTTGAGGACCTTGACCTTAACCATATTGCAACATCAATCGAGGTCAATGATCCATTGCACACATTGACTACTTCTCACCTCAATGAGCGGGAGTCCAACTTTGAAAAGTATTCGATTGAATAAATTTAAATATAATATATATATATATTAAAAAAAAAAAAAAAAAAAAGCTAGAGACATCGCAATTCTCAGTTGTATGTAATTTCCTTGGTAGTTACTTTTTTGTCATGATCTCAGTGATATTCAGTTGATATATGTCCTATTTTGTTATCCCTATTTTGTTCTGGGCTTTGTTTTAGATAATGTGCACTAAAATTTGTTTGGGTGTTGTTTTACTATTAAGGAAAAACAGGTTAACTTTTTAAGCAAAAATATATATATATTTTTTAAATTTATAACAAAACATTGAAAACAAGAATTAATTATCGTTCATAATTTTAAAAATAGACTTCTGAAATAAATTATAACTTTTCATTTTAAACAACTATTTTACCAGTTTAGAAAATAAAATCAAACACATTTACATTGTTTTTGGTTTTTGAAAATAATTTTTGCTAACAGTTTCCAAAAAAAAAAAAAAAGGAAAGAAAAGAAAATAATGTTTTGCTAACATATTATTACTTTTTTCAAACATGATTTTAATCTTTAAGCATAATTTTAAAAAACTTTTCAGGTACAACATTAAAAGAAGAGAGATCATACATGCCAATGTTTAAGATTAAATATATAAATTCTGTGTTAAAAATATTCTATTTAAAATGTATTCTTCTTCACCCAGATGCATAGATATTAATGAAGTCTTCATACTATAGTTTTTTTTTTTTTTTAATAAATATTATAATTAACTGATATAATCATTCTTAGGACATTGTTGATTGTTCAGTATTTAAATTTTTAATAATTTAACTCCATGTACATTTTGCTATTTGTGAAAAAATTTATCAGGAGTACATTTTATAAGTGAATTTTTTTTTTTTTTTATAACAAGAAGTGAACTAATTTTTCATTCGAATTGTTTGTATCTAATTCATATTAACGCATAGCTGCTAGCGCACAGATTATCTCCTACACTCAACTTATCTCGGTATCCATTGGAAATTAAACCCCCTTGGCTGGAAAGGTATCCATCAGCCGTCTAATTGGAATATATTGGCCCGAGTAAACACAAAATTTCCTTGGCATCCACTTATTTCGCATCCAAATTTCAAAGATCTCTTAAGTAAATTTATAGGTCCTACCAAGGCCTTGTAGAAGTATAGATGACTCCAAGTCAATAAATGCAAAAGAGGAAATTACCTAGCATTGGGATTTTCTAATTAACTTTGGTCTCTCCATTTCATCATTAATTTATATAATATTACCATATTGATAAGATAGCAAAAAATTAGGATTCTCAAATGGGATTGTTTGTTTGTTTTATCTAAAGATTAAATAGTCTTTAATATTACTGAATATTGAACAACAACTAATATATGAAATTTAGAGGACATGTTTGTTTTTGTTCTTTTTTTTTTCTTAATGTTGAAATATACATGTTGATGAATTTAAAAAAAAAATCTGAAAACAAATATATTTACGTTTATATCCTTACTCAGTTTTGTTTTGAGCATAAAAAGTTAAAAATAAAACACTACAAAGCATCTATAGTGACAACTAATCGACATATTGGATAACAAATGCAACGCTATAGTCTAAGTTACTAGCCTTAATTACTTTTATCTCAAAACAAAATTACTAGAACCAAGGGATTGTGATTCTTTATTTTAAAAGTTTATAAGTTATTATTCATTAAGCTACGCTTGCGAGTATTTTGATTTTTTAAATATGCAATTGTACATGCTTTATGTTGCAGAAAATTCCAAAAATACAAACCGAAATCACACTACTGGTATTTGTTTGAATTGCAGAATACACAAAATACTCGACAGTTAATTTACCTGGATCAGCATGAGTCTACATTCATGGGTCAAACTTCAAAAAATACCTCCTTTATATCACCAATAATGGGCACACAAAGATCATATCTCAAAAACAACAATTTAAGGAATACTAAGATTTAGAGAAGAAAAATCACAATAATCTGGATAAGTGCTACAAGATCTCGTGCATTAGAACCCATGGTTATGAACTTGGAATTCATTAGTATGAAACATTTTGTTTTCCAAATGAAAGAAATCCCTTTGAATATAAAAGAGTGAAAGAGTGCTTTCGTTGTTGTGGAATAAGAAGTCTTCGTGTTTTAATGCATGTATTTAATTTATTTGTGGCTAGTAGAGCGGGATCCACTTTTTGGAGAATACGAGTCAAAGCAATAATAAGAATATTTTGAATGGAACATCTTTCACATCACAACAAACTCTCTCAAACTTGATGCAATGAGGAAGATATGAATCTCAAGAGCTCACTGTATCAGATGGATTCGAAAAGACTTGAGACTGTTACACCAAGAAAAAAGGCGCCCACAATTTTCTTTTCGTCATTTTACTTTTTATTTTTCCTCCCTTTTTCTCTCTTTTTCTCCTTTCTTGGCTGCCGAATTCACTCTAAAAAACCAGTCAATGACTTGTTTTTGTACCAAGTCATTAAGCCCACCATTAATTTGGGCTACTAGTCAGCCCCTCATTAGCCTGGAATGTCTTGGGGCAGCAAGCCCACGCAAGTTGCCTGGACACTGGTGTTAATCTTTTACAGAGTGGAGATATTTACACCCCTCAAAAAATGTATCTGCACCGCTCACAAAAATTAATATTTAAATTTTCAACATTACCCTCAAGTTAATATACCAAAATAGTTAATAATTTTGACTAGTCAACTTTTTCACAAAAATCCAAACCACTGTGGCCCCTTAGTTTCAAGTTTCAACTTCTTGCCAAAACTGATCATTTTCCGATATATTGTGGATTGTCGACCTCACACAAGCACTGAAAGGACACATTAAAGAGCAGTTCGAATCCTTGGCGCCAAAACGACCCACCAAGCCCAACAGAAGCGAACCCGACCAATAAGCAGCCAACAAACCTTCTATGGACTTGTCCACTACGCACCAAAATATTCCTCAACTTGACAAGCTTCAATCCCTTCGGTCTCAATCTCATGCCTGTATATTATACCATACCATACCATATATCTTTCCTTTTCAATTTTTTTTTTTTTCATACTCTTGTGATTAAGTTGGATTTTTCTTCTTCTTTGTTTATTGTATTGGTAGATAATATATTCAGGAGTGGGCACGATAGTGCAAGATGAGTTTGTGGAGACGCAATGCTACAAAAAGTTGGTTTCCATTCAGCGAAAAAAGATGATTATTTATGATTATTAACTATTTTGGTATATTGACTTGAGGGTAATATTGGAAATTTAAATATTAATTTTTTTCGTGGGGCTGTAGATACAGTTTTTGAGGAGTGTAAATATCGCCACTTTATTTCACATTGAGGATGAAATGATTTGGTTGTTGGATTCATGTGTTGATAAACTCTCTATCAACACATTCCATGTAGGTACTTGATTTGTAATGAACTAATTGTAACATTATCATTGGCAGTCCACTGTAAATCCAAGTACCATTCCCCACATATAGAACCAGTCCACTTCATCTTCGTAACCATTTTTATTGCCAGGTGTTGGAACAATTTATCGGCTGTTTAAAAAGAATAATTAACAGATTCTAATGATCTTTTAGCAAAAACTATCAAAAAATTTTCATTGAAAAAACTGTGAAATAAATTTAATGTCTATTAAGTTTCCAAATTTGTCTCTTCCGTCTGGAATTTTTCTGAGAAATTGTAAATTAATGGATTACCTGTTACACTACTCGTGAAGCCCACAACAAATAATCCAAAGGTCTGATGCTTTATTTATTTATTTTGACAACGGGTCTTATGCTTTATTGTGATCCAAAGCTAATTAATATTCTTGAATAAAATAGAATTGACCTCTCTTGATGTTATCTAACTTTTGTAATATTGATAGTATTACTTGTGGTAATTTCACATAATCAACAACTCAAGACAAAAAACAAAATCACAATATCAGACAAATGCTGTGTCTAGAACAGGACACAGAGGGAGTGGCAAACAGAAGGCTTTCACTAAATATATTTGTGGTTTCAAATGTTCAACAGTATCTGGGATCCAATCACAATTCACAACAATGTCTCAAATAGAGCAAATGTATTGGAAATTCTAATACAGCAGCTTACTTAATTATCAAGCACACTGAGAACAAAGACTCATTATTTGTAGAGAACACTAGTACAACACAGAAAATAAACATCTAGCGATATTTTCTTACAACACTCCCAAATTTCTCTCCAACGCCATCCACGAAACGAACATACGTGTCCCCCCATCTTATACGGACAAGTGCAAGAATTATGGAACCGACAAGAAAAAAAATAACGGAACCACCGAAACCCTCCATAACTCCTAGTGCAATTCTTATATAGAACCAATCCATGTTGAAGAGCGTGAGAGAGGTGGTGGGGCAACGGCGGAGGAGAGTGAGAGAGGGGCCATGCGGCAGGGGTGGATAAGCTTTCCAATGGAGTGGTGTTGTTTTGGGGAATGGGTGTGGGGTGACATTGAAGTTGGAGAACAATGAGGAGGCGTGAGATCTAACGATGGTTTTATATATATATATATAGAGAGAGAGAGAGAAAGAGAGTAATTTAATCATCAATGTCTATTAACTATAAAAAGTTTAAGATAAATCAATTAATTTCATCCATTGTATTTGAATTAAATAAAAGAGAGAATTTATTTGAAGAGGGAGAATACAATTAATGAATTTAATTGGTGTGTCTAACATTTTAAAGTTAGTAGATACTGATAGTAGAAACACTCATATATTCTAATTATATTATTAGTGTCTCCAAATTTTGTTGACGAATCAATCAAATTCATCTATTACATTTGAATTAATTAATAGAGAAATTGTTTTAAGAGAGATAATGCAATAGATGAATTTAATTATTTCGTTCTAACTTTAAAAAGTTAGAAGACACTAATAGTAGGATATATATATATATAAAAAATATAGCAAATTACACAAACTGTCTGAGGTTTGATAAAATTACACTAATATTTGAATTTTGACCATAATATTATGAACTTTTTTAACAAAAATACCTATTGCCTTTAAAGAGTTGTTAAATTCTAATAGTCAATAGTAAAAAGTATCAAACCAATTGGTCAATAATCATATGATTATATTTTGATTATATAAAAAAAATTTAAGTTTGTTTTTTTTGAACCCATTGAACTAGTTTAACTATCAGTGAATAATACTTGTTGAGTAACAGAGAATTTGCTACTCGCTACCTCGCCAATCGAGTAGCGAGTAGCAATTTTTGAAACCTTGGTTTCATTATATTTATCAATACACTTTGAATCATTTTAGTATTTTATTTCCCTCTTAAGTATGACTGAATAAATGAATATATAGTCTATATTACAATAAGAATGTATCAATTTTAAATCTATTATATAACTATGTCAATTATATTTACTAACTCACTCAAAAAATAAATAAAATTATACTTATAGCACTCAAATTATCTTAAGATACTCTAATATTGTTTGCTATAAAAATTTTATTCTATTTTTCATAAATAGTTCATATATTACATGCTAGCTACAAATTATTGCATGGATATAAATCCAAAATAAAAAATAAAACAATCGAACAAATTGATAGTTACATAACATTTATCTCATACGCTTTACCTTGATAATTTTTTATTTTAGAAAAAATCTAAACAAACACATCATTTATATGTTTATCTAATAAATTTTTACTATATATGCATCTCTCTTAAATAAACTATTAATATGACAATAATTTTTTTATTAAAATTCATTCATAAATATACAGAAATTCACTTATAAATGGTACCTTACTCTATCAATAATAAATAAGTGTCTATGTTATATATGGAAGAGCTTCTTCAAATAGAATTTTATTATTAAATCTTTTGAATTTAGAGCTTTTTATAATATCATTTTTTTTAGAAAAAAAATGCTGGTTGTTTTGTTGTTTAATTTTAGAAGATATTTTATATAGTTAATTTATTAAAAAAGATGTATAGATTTATTAAGTTTTTTATTTGAAAAGAGAGTGTACAGAGTAAAATATCATAAAAATACCTTTGACATTTTAATATTTAAAAATTCAAAAAGATCTACTCAAGAAAAACCAAAATTTGAGCTTTCTGTAGTAAAATATAAAATTAACAGATCCTACACGTTTTGCATATCTAATCCTGGTCGTTTAAAAAGAAAAATTAACAGATTCTAACGCTTACATAAACCCCAGTGCCATGCTTACATAGAACCAATCCACTTCATAACCTTCGTCCTCCTGATCATTTCCCGTTCATTTTTTCCATCAGATGGAACATGACATTTGTCAGCAAGTGGAGACCGCCACACCCATCAAAATTCATTAAAGCTTTGTATTTGAGTACTTAAAGAAATTTTCCCAGTCAATTTGTTTGTTGATAAAATCAAGTCACTCAAAAGCAATAGCTTTTAAACACTTGAATGACATTAGAGGCGAAATACCTGCAAAATAATTTGTAACTCAAGTAACTTAAGTTGGACAGCCTAATTAGTTAAGTTTGGTATCTCACCATAAATTTCATTCTGAGAGAGGTTCATGTAATCAATTAAGTTCAAAAAGAAATTTCCACAACCAAGAAATGGAATCTCAAATTTCTGATTTTGATAATCCATGTAGGTTACATGTCTTTATACAAACACAAACAGTTTGCGAAAGAAGACTACGAACTATCTTTTGTAATTATTTATTTGCAAATATTATGGTATTAAAAAATTCATTTTAAACTTTCATGTTAATTTTACAATTTATACTTTACCAAAAAAAAAAAAACCTAGTTTCTACTAGTTTCAAAATATCTCGGTAACATCTAGATATTAATCCCCCTTAGCTGGAAAAGTGGCTAATTAGAAGATGCCAAGGCCTTGTAAAATTAGAGAAGACTCCAGTCGCTGATGGCAAAAGAGGAAATTAACGAGCTCTTAGTTTTTTTTTTTTTCCCTAATAAATGTTCATCTATTAAAATTATTAATGTTTCGGCAATATTACATAATGGTAAGTTAGCTAATCCCTTGTTGTATGCAATAATAAAACATCAGCACAATTTTAGTAGCCTTAATTAATTACTTTTATCTCAAAAAAAAAAAAAAAATAGTAGAACCAAGTGAGCCTGATTCTTTTGTTTATAAATTTATTATCAATTAAACTCTGCTTAATATTTTGATCTTTTAATAAATTGTTCAACAAAATATGTTTTCAAGAGAGATAGAAGGCTGTCACGGAATATGTTTTCAAGATTTCATATGTCCAACGATTTCTGGAATCCAGTAACAATCACAACTCACAGTAATGTCTCAATAGAACAATTCCATTAGAAGGTACCCCTATACATTATGTTACCTTTCAAGGACACAGGAAAATAAACACTGATCATTATTCACTGTCCTACGGACAATACAGAAGATAACATCTAGCGACAATTTCTTACTATACTCCCAAATTTGTCTCCAAGGCGACCCAAGAAATTACAATACACGTACCTCCATCTTCTATTGACAAGTAAAGAACCTATCACACTCCAAAAGCCCACAATAAATCCCAGTGCTATGCTCACATATAACCCCCAGTCCACTTCATCGTGATCATCATTTACCCCTCCATTTTTATCATCAGGTGGAACAGGACATTTGTCAGGAAGTGGAGACCCACAGAGTTTGTTGCCCATAAAGCTGGATTCATTAAAGCTTTGTAATTGAGTACTTGTAGGAATTTTTCCATTCAAGTTGTTTGTCGACAAGTTCAAGTAATTCAGGGACATTAGATTTGAAAAACTTTGTGGGATTTCACCTGAGAGTTGATTTACCGACAAATCAATGACTTCAATTGATCTCATAGCACCAGTGCCTTCAGGAATTCTTCCAGTTAAATTATTGTGTGACAAATTTAATGATCGTAATGCTTCAAGATTAGTCACCTCATCAGGAATTGCTCCAGATAAATTATTTTCAGAGAGGTCCATACTTCTTAGCAAATTAAGAATGGTATTGTAATGAACCGCTTTCCCTTTCATCACAAGCAATGCATCTTCAACATACTTTCCATCTGAATAACTTCCATAACTTATGAAGTTGAGCCCAGAAGAGTTCAATGTCACCATGGCACTAAAATTATTGATGCATTTTGGTATAGTTCCGGAGAGATTGTTGTGAGCAAGATCTAAGATTTGCAAAGAAGTTAGGTGACAAATTTCTTCTGGGAAGAAGCCATGGAACTTATTTGAACGAAGATTGAGAATTATCATATTCGCAAACCTTTCTCCAATCCATTTTGGAATATTTCCAACAAACTCATTTTCACCAACATCAAGGGCCATTAAGGTTTCACAGTTTTGAAGTGATACAGGAATTGTTCCAGAGAGACTGTTGGTACGAAGATCTAATGAGTTAAGAGAAGGTAAGGTTCCCAAAGAATTTGGAAGGCTGCCAATAAATTTATTATTACCTAAATTTATGACAGACAAATTTGGAAAATCAATCCAACAATCAGGTATTTCTCCTGATAAGGAATTGCTTTCAAGGTTAAGAATTTGAAGTTTCCTCACCTCATTCATCTCATAACACAAAAACTGATGGATGGATCCTAACAAAGAATTATTAAAAAGACTGAGTTCAAGTAGATTTGACGATACAATTGGTAGAGAACCCGAAAAATTGTTTGAACTCAAGTCAAGTGACTTAAGTTGGACAGCCTCTGTTAATTTTGGAATCACCCCGTGGATTTGATTTTGTGAAAGGTTTATGTAAACACATTGGAAAAGAAATTTCCAAAACCTATCAGAAATGACACCAAAAATTCCACAATTGGATAAATCCAAATACCTTAATTGCTTTTGAGTATAAAGCCACAATGGTAATTGAGGCCCTAGTTGACAAGATGTTAATTCTAAAGTAATAAGTTGAAATGGAGGAATCCAATCAGGAGTGATTTTCAACATTAAGGTGTTTCCAGATAAGTCCAACATTGAAAGTTTTGTGAGGTTAGTAAAGTGAATTTCAGTAAGGGTGCCGTTCAACTTGTTAAAGGAAAGATCTAGAAACCTTAAAACTATAAGTTCACCTAAGGAAGATGGAATAGGACCTGAAATAGAGTTCTCACGTAGATCAAGATATTCTAAATTTTGAAATTGCCTAATTTGAGTGGTTAAATGACCAAAAAATTGACATTTACGCAAATATAATGACACTAATCCATTTGAAACACAATTTGAGAAAATATCAAAAACTTCTGATATCTCTTGTCTCACCTTATTGTTTTGAATGTCTATTGACCTCAAGTTGCAAAGTTTTCCTAATGAACTTGGAATTCTCCCTTCAAGATTATTGTATGAAAGATCAAAATGTTGAAGAGAAGTCAAGTTTCCTAGAGCACTTGGAATTGTACCTGAGACACCAATTGAGAATAGATAAACATAAAAAATTAAGACAACCAATATTAGAGAACCGATTTGGTATTGATGAATAACTAAAATAATTGGAAGATAATCAAGAAATCAAAGAGAAGTTCAATTTCGAAGCCCTTTGTGGATTCGTCCCATATATTCATTTCCAAAGAGATTAAGTGTATGCTCGGTAATTATTTGTTCGTCGTTAATTTTATTAATTTTCATTTGAAAATAAGAAGTTGATTTTCACACTTTTATGATTTGAAAACACAAATGAAGTAACAGGATAATGGGAAGTGTTAAACACACTCTTTTAATATATTCTTCGTTCAATGTAGAACACGCGCATAAATTATATTTTTTTAATATAAAATTTATCACAAATTTCATTTTTTGAGCATAGGGCAAAGTTGTACATGTGACATAAATTGAATAGAAAATGTATTTAGCATTCCTCTAATAACAATATTTTGAAAAAAAATATATATATTATATATAATATGCATTATTTGTTATAACTGTTTAGAAAATATATTTTTAGCATATTTTAAGAGTAAAAATATGTTGTATGTACTTAAATTGATTTTTGTTAATTAAAAAGTATTAGAATATATATATCATAATATTTTTTTTTTTAAAAAAAAAAAAGAATAACACAAATCAATATATATATATAATCTTGAGAAAAATGTATTTAGTGATGATAAAAAATAATAAAAATAATTTTATATATAATATATACAAATTTAATCTTTAGCTATCTATAAACTTCAATAATTTTTTTTAATACATTGAGTATCAACATGGCATATTCTATTTACCCTGCTGGAAAACAAAATTGAATATGAATATGATATTTCAAGTTTTTGTTCAACAAAAGTGGAAACACATTTTCTCTCTTTTTTTTTCTAATTTTTCCTCTTTTCATTTTTTCCTTTTTGTTTTCATTTGAAAATATAGTTGATGAATCTGTTTTCACCGTTTTTCTTTTTCGAAAAACTGAGAACACATTTTTTAAATGTTAACCAACATACCCAAAGAATGTTAACCGACATGCCCGGAGGTATAATCAAATGCTAATAAGACCAAGAAAAGTGGGAATTTTAAATTCTTAAAAATCATTATACATCGAATCCAAGTAAATCAAATACTTTCAGGTCAAGCAAAAAGGGGATTTAACTTACCACCCAATGATGAATTTTTAATTTGAAGCTGAATGATGTGGCCTGTTAATTTGTCGCAGGTAACACCAGACCAGGTACAACAATCTCCATCACTAGTCCAAGCGGCAAGCCGGTTTAAAGGATCTTGAACATCCTGCTTGAACTGTAGAAGTGCTTGTCTCTCACTTTCAATGCAACTAACATTGGTGATTCCATTGCAGAAGCTGAAGTTGATGGTAGCTATGGAAAGTAATTCATAGAACAGAAAGGCAGCAACAAAACTCGTGGTTGGTTTCATTCTCATACACCTGTAGGCTCTGACTTGAAATAATGTAAAAAGGAAACTGTGCAAACGAAACCAGTTACGTGGAATATGAGCAGATCGCACAAAATCTCGTTGATTTTTATTTCGCATCCAAAATTGACATTTAATAGCGACAAATCCTTGTAACGGGAGCGGACCCCCTATTGGACCAGAGGGGAGGCGTACCCTCCTGGAATTTGAAAAAAATCCATAAATTAAAAAAAAAAAATTATTGTGCAGCTGCAACTGCAGGGTGCAGACATGCAGTGCACTCAAATACCAATAGTCAGATGTGACTTGGGTTGTTGTACTCTGTAGACTTGTAGTTGTACTGTTGCAGTTACTTTTGTTAATTATTATTATTTCATTTTATAAATTCTGTGATAATTAAGGAAGCTTGAGTTGAATGCTGATCCTAATCCAAAAACCGCGAGTCAACAGCATCGAACTATCAAAACAAAACAGTTTTTAAAATTAGATCCAGAAATCATCTGATTCTCACCTTTGAAAACTCTAAAACCCTTACTGAAAATGAAAAAGATGACTAAGATTTCATGATAGGCCCTTACCGTTCATCAATTTGGTTTCAATGGGTAGATCCAGAAAAAACGTTGGATCCACCTTTTAAAAACCCAACATCTATAAGAAGAAAAGGAAAAGAAGGAGAATATGAGTAGCATTTGATCGAAAATCGATTGAACTTTGATCAGATCTATCGGGCGAAGAAGATTCTACGGCCTCTCTCTCATTGAACTTTTCTAGAGAGAGACCGAGAAAATATAATTCAACAACCTCATTAATTTTTGTTGAAATTTGGCATACATCACTTTCTTAGTTTCTGACCAAATCCTTGCTTTGAAAAATGGAAACAAATATCTGTTTTTTTTTAAAAGAAAGAAACAAATATTGTGTAAAAAAAAAAAAAAAATGGGAAACAAATTTCGTTCTCAATTCTTACTTTGATTTACACAAAAACACGATTAATGAGCGACAGTAACGAATCCAATGTATGAAGTCTGAATGCACATATCTACACCTTCTGTCATGGGGCTACGTGTAAGCCCTTCATTTTTCCTGCAACTTGATGCCTATCACCACTAAGCGCTTTTTAGTCCTAGGCCTGTCATTAGGCTTGATGATACGAAATCTGTATCAATCTATTGAACCACAAATCCAAGGAAGATTCAAACAAGTTATAACCAAAACTTCAATTCGTTAATTATGTCATTTAAAAATTATAATTATAAAGAATTTTTACCTATAAAATATATAATAATCAAGAATTAAAATTACAATAAAAATGATGTTGATATAATTTTTAAGATATAGACGAAAAAATGAAAGATAAATCATGTTTTTTTATTATTATAAATAAAACTTGATAAAATTATATATTCAATAAAGAAATAACTAAGACAAACTGAATTTTCATTCATAAAAGTCAGCCATACTTTCTCTGTTCTGATTACAACGAGTTTAAGATGCCTTTTATAGGCTATAAAAGCAACCTTAGCAAATAACCTAAGTTTGCACTTTTCGCACTAAATCGCTAAACGTGATTCGCGATATCGAAATTGCTATACACTCAAAAATGCGGTCAGTAATGAATGTTGGTGACGTGCGTTTCTCATACTCGAGTCCCGAAAAGTCCCAGAGTTGAATGGCAACCACCACACGCTGCATGGGGACAAACAACCGTGGTTATGATCCTCCATCTTGAATGATTTGGATGTTTCTTCGAAACTTGATAACTCCTTTGAACCGCCCAAATATGCTTGCTTTCGTAAATCCCATCACCTGAGCTCCTTGCCATTTTGACAGGGTAGGAAGCTGACAGATGGCGTGTGGCCCTATATTCGAATTTCATAGTAGAGTTTGCATTCGGTTTGCTTTCCCACCCCTTGTCAAGGGCATTTTCATCTTTTCCATATCCTCTTTTATAGATGACTAGGCTGGGACAGTTGCTTCCCTTTGAATTCGTCCTTCAGGCTTGTTTTTTGGACCTCCTCCCTTGGGCTAATTTTTAATTGCTGGACCTCAGTGGCCTTGGTTCGATTCGATTTTGGGGAGCTAATTTTCCTACCAAATAGGTAAGTAATTTGTATTCAAGTCGACTTGAACTATCATGCAACTAGCATCTTAGTTTTAGAAAGTCAAAGACATGGTTATGAAAGGTCCTCGTCAAAATTCACATGGATGAGAAATAACTTTGTGATCAAGAAAGGTCCTCGTCAAAACTCACATGGATTAACAGTTTTGATCAAAATCATTTATTATTGAGTTTTAATTAAAACAAGTCATGAGCACAAATAACCTTAATCAAAATCATTCACGATCATAAAGTAGTTTTGATCAAAATAATTTAACCATAACAGTTTGAATCAAGATCTCCCATGATCATAACAGTTTTATTCAAGATCAATTACAACCACGATTTTTATTAAAACGATGACATTTGCAATTAAAAGGAAAAACTTAAAAGACAATATTGAGAAAAATGATCTTATAATACTAACTAGAATCCGAAGGGAGAAAATAGTAGATGATTTGTATGGTTGTGGAAAAGAAAAAGGAACTGCTAATAAGGTAGAAAAATAGTTAGACTGAAGAAAAAAGCAGCCCATGTGGAAAATCAACTAGTTGGAAAAGTAGGTTAAACCTTAGTTTTCTGCATTGAAATTGAAAAAACTTTTCATTGATATTTACTTCAAACTTTTTTTTTTTACTAAGATATTTACTTTGAACTTGTATTAATATCTCAAAGATAAATTTTTAAATAAATATTTTACTAGAAGATGGCAGAAACTATTGGAATTGAATTAACCTGAAAGTTTTTGACAAAAGCGCGATGATTGAATTTCATTTACAGTGGTCTAGACTTCAATAAATACAACAAAGGAATTATTACAATTAAATATGTTGTATAGCTTTGGTTTTATTTTATTTTTTTCTAATCTCTCTTTCAAAGCTAATTGAGCCTACGAATTTGAGAGCTAAAAGTTCTTTTAGCAAATAGCAATAGAAAGTCAAGTAAATGAACGTCCTCAATAGATCCATATATACAATATAATCTTGTCATATATATATATATATGTATGTATATATATGTGAAAATTACATTGAAGTACCTAGACCTATTGGGTTATTGCAATGATGGTGTGAGTTTACCCTATATTACACTGAAGTACCCAGTCGAATTGAAGTACCTAGACCAATTGGGTTATTGTAATGATGATGTGAGTTTACCCTATATTACATTGAAGTATTTTTGACTAGATTTGACTAACATTAAGATAACGACAAAGTTAGCACAAAAAAGGTAAATTGGTCCTTTTCCTATATGAAAAATTATAAATGAAGAAAAATAGCAGTCATTTGCCTCATCACATTCAAACTAAAATATTATTAAATGATTTTTTTAACATTAATATTATTAAATGATTAGTAATATTACCATTAGTAAACGATAAAGGAAGAAATAGAATTATAAAATAACAGAAATAAAAATAGAAACAATTTGCAAGAAGGTCTGATTTTTCTAGATCCCTCGTGAGATCAAAACGATCTCATAACAAAAATCTTTTTCTTGAATCAACTCATAAGCAACACTCAACCTCTCAAAAATTCCATTTGACCTCCTCGATAACCTCCACCTTTGATCTATCAAAAAACTCACTCTTAGCAAATCAACAGCTATCATACCAAGCCCCTCTAGAGTTCAAATACTCAACAGCTGAGATCAAGCTCATAAATAATCAAAAAGTTCTCGGATATGATTTCAAAAACACGATTTCAAAGTGGGATGGGTCGGCAGAGTGGGGTGGGGGTTGAGCTTTTTTTACCATCCTCAATTGACTAAAACCGTCATTTACTAATCTGAACAACTTAATGATAATGTTAGTTTTCATCTAGATGAATCATTGTTGAGTTTAAATAATTTTAAAAAATATTAATTAATATATATTAATTTTATTATTTAAACATTTCTATTTTTTTTTTTAATAAGCACTAAATGGGAGACGGAGTGGGGTGAGAGTCAGAATTTTTTAACATACCTTTCAAACATTTAAATTGAACAACTTGATGGTAATACCCGTTAAATATTAATCAAAATTTATACATATTTAATTCTTATTAGTTAAATATTGATATTTTGAATAAGCAATAAGTGGTAACCCGGATCCATAATACAATTCCAAAGTGGAAGGGGTACGCCGTATGCGGAGAAGGGTGGGGTCGTACTTTCCTAATTTCCAGAAAGCCACATAATTTCAACATGATATTTAATAGCATCGTACGTACTTTTTGTTTGAAGAATTTTATATTGTTTTTTTATCTTAAAATCAAAAACTCTTTTCTGCGGGTTGTACAAAGACGATTAATAATTATTATGGAGAGTTAAACAAATCTAATATAGGTAAAAGAAATTTTCTTTCCCAGATAGTCGAACTTGTAAAGTTTAAAGACAAGTGTTTGATGTAAAAAAATACAGGTGTTTGATAAAATGTAAACGAAGACAAACAAATTCATATTAATAAGGGTATTATTGACGTTAAATGTGTGATTATAATTATAGTTTAGTTTTAAAATTTTATATATGGACATGTGTAAATTATATTTATGAATGATAATAATGAAATACTTAATTTTATATATATATATAAAATAGTTGTATTATATTTATATAAGTTTAACGAATAAAGCTACAATTTCTTCAATTCCAAAAAAAGAAAGAAAGAAAGAAAGAAAGGCTACAATAATTCTCAACCTTAAATCACAAGACATCTAAAAAAATGAGTGGTTTTTTATTTATTTATTATATATATATATATATATATATAAAGCTCTTGTCAGCCATATAAGTTCTCTTCACAGTTTATATTATTAATAAAACATCTATGTATCAAATTACAATATAGGGCCCAAAGTGTCTTTGTTGCAATAGTAGTGTGATGTCAGGGACCACTCTTGCTCCCTAGTTCGAGACACCATAGTTACACTTTTGTGGCTACCTTTCCTCATTTGTGTGTGGGTTTCCCCTCACCCTTATATGAATCATTTCTTTATCTATATATGAATCATCCTTCCCGTATAGGAGTTGTTCTCTGTTGACGTCGATTTTTGGTCTCGGTCAACCAGATGATCCAAAGCCCAATATCTGCAATCAGAAAGCACACCAAAGAAAGGAGAGAGAAAGGACAAGAGAAGGAACACTGAGATTTTTTACGTCATTCAGCAAAAATGATGTCTACATCCACGGGTCATCTTCAATATCTTTTTTTTTAGAGTGATTATAATACTAAAAAATTTCCACCTTTTCTTTACAATGAATTTCCCTCCCTATTTATAGAGAATGAGGGATTATAATGGAGTGAAGTACACGTAAAGAAATCAACTACTTTGACATAGCATTTATTACATTGACTAACAACTTTGTCATAGCCATACTGCATTAATTGTTCATCGGAATCTGGAATAACATAGAGCTCGCTAGTACGAGACCTGAGAGCTGAGAGCTCCATCCTACTAGCTGAGCTGGAGGCTGAGCTAGCTGCGAGCTGCGAGCTGGATGTTGAGCTAGCTGAGAGCTGGATGCTGAAGAGCTGCGAGCTGAGCTAGTTGAGAGCTGCAAGCTGAGCGAGTTGAGGAGCTGCGAGCTGAGCTAGCTGAGTGAGCTGAGGAGCTGGAGCTGCGAGCTGAGCGAGCTGAGGAGCTGGAGCTGAGTTAGCTGTCAATCTGAGAGCTGCGACTTGGCGAGCTGGCGACCTGGCAAGCTGACGAGCTGGCGAGTTGAGGAGCTGAGCTAGCTGTCAGTCTGAGAGCTGCGAGCTGGCGAGCTGACGAGCTGAGCTAGCTGAGCGAGCTGAGGAGCTGCGACCTGCGAGCTGAGCTAGCTGAGCGAGCTGAGGAGCTGAAGCTGGGCCAGCTTATTTGATTGATTCTTTGGGCTTTAACCAACCCATTTTTACAGTCCCAAAAATAGGTACAACATTCTCAAACTATGCAATTAGTGTCTAATTTCATTTAATCTCGATTGTTTCTTGAACCAGTTCCAGTAACGTAATGTAAAAAACTAAAAATGAAAATACATTATAGGGACACAATAATTAAGAAACCAAATTCACTCTTTAGTAAAACTATATAACTACATTTCGCCTCTTAGCACGTGTGATTATCTTCCTCCTCTTGGTTATAGGTTCAATTCATATTGTCAGCTTGAACTTACACCCAGTTTTGAAAATTTGTAAGTACGTCGGCTGAAAATGGTTCGAGAACTTCAACAATTAATGCGTCTTACTCTCACAAGTCCATGAAGCAACATCACAAGTACTTGTTTATTTAAAATACGCTCCTTGACCAATCAATTCTTTGACAACTCAGAAGCCCTACAATTCATATATGTTTTCCGCCATTATACTCACCATACTGTACTATCAACCAATTAAAAAATTGATAATATGTTTACACATCTGATTGAACAAATTCATTGAACAATAATTTAATATCAACCTGGATTCAATTGAGTTGCGTGTAACCGTGTTTCGATAAGGACATTTAGGCTCCGTTTGGTAATTGGTATTGCTTGTTAAAATTTAATTATTTAATAATTTTGCTATGAAAGAAATGTTTAAAAAAGCTATCAAATTTGATTATTTAATTAATAATCTGAGTTGATTTAGTATCAGTTTTAGGAAACAAGTAAAAGAATATTTTTGTGAAGTGATTATAAAATAATATGCTGTGTGATTCAATGAATCTTTTAAATAGTCAAATATTTCTACTTAATTTTAAGATAAAGGTATTTATATTTTAACCGTAATTATATAAAAATACATTTATACCAAATAGAAATTAAAATATTTTATTTTAATGTTACATTTTAGATATTTTATAAATTTATAGGAATTAACATAAAATTTATGATGCATATACATACTATCTTTGGGGTTTCTAACAATTTTAATTGTATAATTAACCAACCAATAATCTGATTCACCTTGTAGCTTATTATTTCTTATGCACAATCAACCCTAATTAGTTTGAAAGCTACTAACAGTACCAAACTGACCCTTATCTGATAAAATTTAGGTTGGATTATTATTATTCTACCCCTAAAATTAAAAAAAAAAAAATACCCACCTCTGATATTACAAATAATAACTAAAACGATCCAACCATTAAATGGTATAGTAATTTCGTCAATAAACTAATGGTCTATTAATTTGGAGGGTAAAAAGTTTATTCGATTGATCTATTCATCGGCAAAAGCCAAACAATGGATCTATTCATAAGGAAAAAAAAAACACAAATTCACTCCGCCCAGTAAAAAAAAAATGTAATAAACTAATTACCCAAATAACAACACCTCCATCCTTCACTTGGAAAATAAATCTGTTTTTTTTTTTTTTTATAATATTTAAGTGTTATATATATCATGTAGTTTATCAGACATTTTTTATCAAAATCATTGAGGTAAAGTTTGGAGGTGGGCTCCTAAAATCGAGAAAAAAGGTTCATATCGTATAAAAAAATTATCCTCACCTTTAAAGTCATAGGTGCAGATTGAATCATGGACATTTGGCTTATGAGTCAAACTCCATGGGCTGGGGTGGGTGCCACTATGACCACCAACCATCTGTAAAATAAATTTGTTATTATTGTCAAAAACAAAAATAATTTTTTTTCATACATCACAATTCCCCACTCACCATCGTTGCACAACGTCCTCTCCGCCATTGACACAAACCTTCACCCCCGATCACTTAAACACGAAACACCTTGTCACATCAAGTCCACACTCATCTCTACCTCCGACTCCAACACCAAACTAGGCTATTCGATTTCCTAGAGGTGATATGATCTAGGTTTGATTTTGATCAATTTGGATGGGGTTTGAAGAACTGAAGGAAAGAAGAAGTTATGTTTTGGTTGTTTGATTGGATGGAAGAAGTTTTAACGAGTAGGGAGTGGTAGATTTGGAGATCGGTGGCCCATGTGGGGAGGGTCTCAAGCAAACAGACGGTGTGCTGATGATGGTGGTGCTATTGACGATAAGCGGTACTTTGATGATCGATAACCTATGTGGAGAGGGTCTTGAGCAAATAGGGAATGGCACTAACTTCCCTTGAATTTTTTGTGTTGTTGGAATCCTTTTGTTTTGTTTTTTTTTTTTTTTTTTTTTTTGTTTTGTTTTTGTCTTGAAATAGTTTGATTGAAGAAATCAAAGTTTGTTGTGATTGATGTTTATTGCAAGAGATATTGAAAAAGGGAGTGATTAGTATGGTTGGCTCTTGTTAAGTGTTTACAGGTGATGAACACCATAAATATATAAATATATATATATTTAAATGCGGAGATTCCATCCAAGATCTCTACCATCCATCAATCTTGATAGACGGTGGAGATCACATCTAGAATCTCCACCTTTATTTTTTTAATTTTAATTGTTTTAAATATTAAATATTAAATAATTTAATTTAATTTAATTAATTTTTATTTTGCAGATATAATTAATTTTTAATTTATTATATTTATTTGTTATTCTTATGATTAATTATATTATTATTATTTAAATTATTCAAATTTAATTATTGATTATTTTTTATTTTTTATTTAATTTTAATTTTTTTAATTATTTGTAAATTTTTAATTTTCTAATACAGTACAATGAGGGGGACTATGTCTTCCATAACATTCCAACAATGGTATTTGGGTCTTTTATGGTTCGTTTGTTTCGCGGGTTGGGATTGGGTTTGGATAACAATTTATCCAAACCCATGTTTGGTCCAACCAAATCATTCTTCACTAAATTATCCCCTTTAGTTTTATCCTACTAGATTGGGATAAATGAAACCCACTAAACTTGTGGGTTAAAAATATCATATCTCTCTCCTCACCTGGATCTTATCTCTCTCTATCATGTCGTCCGTCTCCTCAAGAACCAATTCCACTCTAATATGTTCTTTTGCCACACCAATTTGCTTAACTAACTTTCCTCCCTTAATGACGCTGACCACGCCTTCTCCACCGTTCTTTCTACCATCCCCTCATTCAGTCCTCTGTCTGCCACGTTCGATCCGAGATCTCACATCCTTATAAATTCATCAAACCCAAAACCCGATAGCTCTCCAACCTCCACCATACCATCGAGCTTGTCGAGCATACCATCTGCACTCTTAGACTTTCCAAAAAGCTCCATGTCCTATCTCCACATCAGAATTCGACTTGGAAAAGGAAATAAAGTGAAGGGTGGAAGGTGATGCGAGAGAGAGAGAGGAGGGCGATGGTTGTAAAGGAGAGAAGGTCTGCCTGTGGATGAGAGAAGGTTTTGTTGGAAAATTTCGATAAAGTCCTTGAAAAATTTACTTAAAGCCCATGTTTGTATCTATTATTTTTTATTCTATCCTGCATTTGACGAAATATGAGATGACATTCAATCTTATCTCATCCAATCAAATCCTATTCTATTTTATATAAATAATCCAATCATATCTCATATACCAAACGAGGCCTTAGTATTTTTATCACAAAACTACTAAAATTTTGGATGAAAACCGCTTTGGGCTTACGATAGGGGATTTTTTGGTTAATATTTTAAAAGTCGGAGTAAATTGAGATTACTTACTATTTTAGACGGTTTTTAGATTTTTTCCTTTTTTCAGTTTAGAGGTTTTTCTACTTCTTTTGTGGAAATACTTCGGGTTGAGGAAGAAGATTGATGAATAATAACAAATATTTTATGATCATGTGGACAACAAAATTTC
This sequence comes from Litchi chinensis, assembly GCA_019925255.1. NCBI lineage: Eukaryota > Viridiplantae > Streptophyta > Magnoliopsida > Sapindales > Sapindaceae > Litchi > Litchi chinensis. The sequence goes on along the minus strand of CM034462.1, from coordinate 30,374,645 downwards.
CAGCCTCTACACTTGAACAAAGATTGTGTTGCATTTACTATTTGATTTACAAACGAGACTTTCACATACTTTACTTGTCCAATGTCGTGAAACCCTAGACCAGAACCTACCTTTACTGGTCCATAACAAGATTACGTGTAAACCCTTTAGCTGGCATGATAGTCCTTTTTTACTAAGGGCGGACATCTCCAACCCAAACCAACAAACCTAACCCAATTTAATCACTTTTTATTGGATTACGTTGGGTTACATCTTAAAAAAATTGAGATGAGTTAGGTTGGATTGAGTTGAAAATTAAATTGGGTTGGGTTTGGCTGAAACATTTTAAACCTAATCCAACCCAACCTGACAAATACTTATCCATAGTTCTAAATCCAAGATTTTTTTTTTCTTCTAGAAAAACATTTGCTAGGAATGAAAATCAAGAATAACCTTTGTGGTTGATTGAATATTTTATTTTGAATCATTGAACATTTATTTATACTCGTTTTATTTGTAATCAAATTTATAAGACTATAAGAATTACCAACCAAACTTTTTATACCTTTGTAATGGATTAAATCCAACCCGATCAACCTAACCTAAACCAAGCCGATTATTATTAAGTTGGATTGGGTTGAGTTGAAGAATTTATTGGACTGGGTTGGGTTAAAAAATTTTCAACCCAACCCATATTGGGTTGAGAGCTTTTCAACCCAACCCAACCCAAACCCGAAAACGCTCACCCCTATGTCTGACCGTACTACAAATATAGCTTGATCGAATTCTTTTGGAGCATCATCAAACGGAGACATCTGTAGATGCACCAGAATACAAACAGCCACTCATATAAGTTGAACACAAACACATGACAGCAGTAGTATCTATGGGGAGTATTTACAGAAAAAAAAAAATCAAACTAATGATGACAGCAAGAGCACGTACATGAACAAAGGTTATTACCATCACATCCTGCAATCCCTGCTTATTCAGTAGCACCAAACCTATAATTCTAATAATGGATGCCAGTCCTGAATCCTTGCATCGGTACAAGCATTCAAAACCATCACTATCTTCATATACAATTTTACAAAATTTCTAATTCACAATTGTATAAAGCCAGGACAGGGAAAATGGCAAAGCGAAAAATGGACAACATAAAGGAACTATTAATAGTCTGTGAGTAATGCAGCATATTCAAATGATACAGATTCTACTACTTCCTGGTGTTAAGTGACTTGGTAGCTTTTGAAGCCAGAGCTATGGCCTTGGCACTTGTATTTCCCATCATCCAGTCTCTCTCCGTGCACGCCGCTGATGTTGCCTTGCATTCTTTGCTAGTTTTGGTGCCAGCCGTGTATCTCTTTCTACATAGGCAAGTCTAAATAAGACGTGGTTTTTTGTAGTAACCCCGCATACTGCCCACGTTTGGGGATCGACATCCTTGACAAAGGGATCGTCCAATGTGATACATGGGAATGCTTCCCCGGGAACCTCAAATCCTCTGAATCTGAAAAGTGATGGCTTCGGATTTACTATTATAAGTGGACACTCAGTTGATAACATCTCCAAGGAATCTTTATCAATGTTTGGCTGCAAAACAGAATGACAGAGTTAAAAAGAAAGGAAAACATTAGGAAGGCACACAAAAAATGAAAGACTTCACATGTATTTGATCAACAATTTCATCCCATCACACGATAGTCAAAATACGTGTTTTCGTATGAGTTTTCAGTAGGAAAGTTTTCAAAGTCGCTTAATCCAATACCATACTTATGTGGTTTGATTGTACAACCACCCCGTGAGGTGAAGAAATTTCACACCATTATAGTAACCTCACGTAAAATATATAACAAACCTCCATACCCATACAAACCAACGCAATGACTGTGCCAACACCAATCTCTGAGGTATCAAGTTCCTCCCAGGACTCTCCCTCCACATCATTGAGCTTTGGTTTCATTATACCCATGCATGTGCGTGCTGTGTGGTTGTTCCTTGTGCTCCCTCTGCAACATTAAATTTGGTTCATTACCTGATGTAAAGTTTATATGCTAGTCAAAACTTAATATCAAAGCCAACAAAATCTACATCAGAGCTTAATTATCACTCACAGTAGATGATGACATAGAAAGTTCAAGGAATAGAAAACTAAAAATCATTCATTGATTGATAAGTCTCGTTTTCACATCTTATGGATATATAACGAAGCTACGAAGCGCAAACTGGCATTAAAGCTGAAGTACAGCAAATGAAAGTTCGTTCAATAATTTCTTAACTTTCAGAACATGCCGACAGGATATCATTGCTTAGTTTTCAGTTCTTAACGAACCCTCTCAAATCGATCTCTTTCCTATATAATGCAATGCCATCTTCATAATGTCAAGTAATGTTATAATTACTAAAGCATGCATATAGATGTCCGGAAGTAAGATGATTGGAGTGAAAAAGGACTAAGATTTTTTATGTTAAAGCATATGCACTGTCACGTTCTATTTTTTATCATTTCAAATTGTTATAAAGTCTTAGAGTTGTGGGAATCAAAGGCAGCTGCATATCCAAGAGCTCATAATTAGAATCCAAAATGTTTATTATGTTCTGGGGAGAAAAAGTAATACTAATACCTTGTTCCTTGGCTGACATTGTTATATACATACAACATTGTTATATATATAGATACACACCTATGTTTTTGTTGTTTAGATATATTTGTAAAATAAGTTCCTACAATTTGTGAAGAATGTACAAACAATTTCCATATACTATGCAAAATTTGAAAATGCTGAATAATATTAATTTTCCTGCAAACACTCTAATGTCAAAGGTCCATTTTGAGTATTGACTAATGAAAGAAACAACTTGGTAGAAAAATCAAAGCTCCAATATTTTGAAACTTTCATTGGCTTAAAGTCTTCGCTAGGTATTCATTGGCTTAAATTTTTGGCATAGTAATGACTTTGAATTGTTGGTACAAATTTGATGATAATGAGAGCAGTTTTTAACAGTATTAACCAATGAAATCTGGTGATTTTGAAATACTTTTTCAATAACTTAGCTACTTTTTTAAAATCAAATTATTTAAATCTTGTTAGATTTAGATGGGGAGACATACATCAATATGGGACACATTTGATCTATTCAAATCATGTCATGTTATACTGGTAACCATTTACCTTACATAGAAATTATATATGGGCCAAGGCTCATTGAAGTATCTCTCCGAGAGGGTGGTCTCAAATGGATTCCAAGATGAGGTTACATGCATTGAGACACTAAAATAAATGGATACTATCTAGGAAGGAGTTGGACAAATAAATCATCCAAATCATTCTCTGATTTTTACTTGCATTAATTTGTACATGCATTAAAATTTCAAAAAAAAAAAAAAAAACCTAACTAACAATCAAAGCTTCAAAATTGTCTGCTTAATTGACTTTAAAAGTCATTTAATTTAGTTGGTAGCCAAAGTGAGGCCGGTGGCAATTCAATATTACTAAAATTTCAATATAAGACCATTGGTCAAAGAAATTAATTTCTTGACACTTTCAAAATTACTTTTTTAACTTTAAAAGTCTTTTCAATTTAGTTGGTAGCCAAAGTATGGCTGTAGCAATTTAATAATATTGAAATTTTGATACGAAACAACGATTAATCAAAGAAATTAATTTTTTGCCACTTTGAGAAAATCTGAGACTCCTTTTTCAAAGTCCAGACTATACAAAATAATTTACTTGGAAGATGTCAACGCATTAGACTGAATATTCTTTTTCTTTCTAATTGGGAAAATTGTTGAACTACATGATTGCACAAAAATTTAAGTAAAATGTTTTACAATAAAATTGTATTCATATGAAGATTCTTGAAGTATCTTGAACAATCAAATTGGAAAATTTGAGAAAAAGTCTATTTATGTTTTATATCATGAAAAGATGAAGTTATTCAAAAAACTAGAGAACTTGATTTTTGAATGGCAAATTTACTTCAATCAAATCCAACTTTAATTTTCATTCATTTTCAGTTAAGCTTTAATGCATGCTTTCAATATTTTAAGGCTGCTCAAATCAAAATTTGAGTAAAAGCTCCTATAAAAGGATTGCTCTTAAATTCAAGTGTCTAATTTAAATTTCCACTTTAATTTTGATTCATTTTCAGTTATAATGCCATCAACATTGCAGCATAATCCAAGTCCATGGCCATTGCAAGACTTGAAAGACAATCATGACCATTACTATTGCGAAAATCCTTTTTCCTACATCAATCAAAATTCAATATACGTGGTTGAGAATGTTTTACATGTCTTGATAAGTGAAAGAGATAAAATTAGTTCACTGTCAAGCAATTTTGTATTAAATATTAAAACCAACACACAACTATATTCATATGGAAGACATGATAAGATTTGCATATGCTCACATAAATATAATTTTTTTAATTAAGACAGTTTGGAGTCTTCTCCAGATTGTGACATTGAAATGTAATAACAATAAATGACTTTGAATGCAAACCAACTGATGATTAAAGAAATTTTCTGCAACCCAAGAGTCTAATCGAATTCCAATTAGCTAGCTATTTTTCAGAAACAGAGTAAAGCCTCCTTAGTTGACTTAAAAAGTCTTTTGATTAGTTAGGGGCTAATTAAGCGATGCCTGTAGCTAGTAAACATTATTGAAATTTTGATTAAAAAAAGTATGACTTGTCTTTTGGTTAGTTGGGGGCTAATTAAGTGATGCCTATAGCAAGTAAACATTATTGAAATTTTGATTAAAAAAAAAAGTATGACTTTGAATGCAAACAAAGTGATTATTAAGAAATTTCCCGCAACTCAGTCTCGTCATATTCCAATTAGCTAGTTACTTTTCATAACTAGATTGCTCCAAGTCCAAGCTTATCAAATGGTGAGGAGTTAAGAAATTAAAACTTAATAGACACCATTACTTTTTCAATGGAATTGTTCTTGTACAATATAAGGTGAGCAGTCCATCAATTTTGTAAATCTTTTACTTTTAATTAATTTCTTTAAACAATTGAATTACAGTTGATTAATTGATATTAACTATACGAAAATGTTATCAAAACTGTATGCCAGTATGTATAAGTAGTTTCCACGGAATCTGTTGCCAAATCAAAGTGATTAGATTGGTGGGTGGGGGAATCTTGTCCTACATTTATCGAAGATGAGTATAGCAGAAATACTCTGTTTCAAAAACAGAGTATAGTTCTTTATTCTCTTCATTTCACTAACCAGTATTAACAATTAAAATGTTAGAATTTTCCCCTTAATTGACACAAAAAGTCTTTTTGACTAGTTGGGAGCTAAAGTGGGGTCTGTAGCAAGTATTGAAATTTTGATACAAGACTTGTCAAGGAATTAATTTCCCGTAGCTTTCATGGAGAAAAACAGCGGATCCTATAGATCAAACTATAGAAAATAATAGATTTTGAAATTTTCAATGTAACACATTGATTATAAGGAAATTTCCTGCAGCTCTAGGAAGGAATAAATGGACATCTTTACTTTTACTTTTCAACATTTTGCTTATGTAATTAAAATAAGGAGCCTATCGATTTATTATTTATTTTATTTGTTGCTTTTTAAAACTGTGTGATAGCATGACATTAAATCAAACCATAGCATGACAAAATTCTTTGACAAAGCAAAGTTATATGGTTGGTGGAAATTTTTCTCACATGTCAACATCAGTTAAAGAAGAGAAAATTGTTCATCCCGTGTCAATTAAACGTCACTATAACATTTATCAATTAAATTATTTATTAGACTGTAAAAATCTTGGGATCAAATACATAGCTAGTTTAGTTCACATCAGGAGTTTGGATGAATTAAGTTTAATTTATGGAATCACTAAAATAGAGTTTCGGAAATATTTCTAAAAATAGTTACTGGAATAATTGAAAAAATAAAAGTGATCTGTTTATTCTTTGAAATTAGATTTCTGCTTTCTGTTAATATATTTCATTGTTCCAACAGATTCTACATGCCAAATCATGAAACTCAAAGGACTGATGGAAAGGAGCAACTAATTAATTTGGAAAGTTGAAGCAGCAAAAGTTTTGAATAATTTCCTCATTTTCATTGACTTGGATTCTTCTCTATATTCCAAGGCTACGGTGGGACCTATAGTAATATGTATTTGATACTTTTTTTTTTTCAAAGAAATTGTCTAGGAAATTAGGTGCCCACTTTCCAAATTCTAGATGGGTGATTTTGCGTGGACGTTATAAATACCACATTGTTGTGATAAGCTTCTCTCATCCACATTTTCCCTCATTATTTCAAATATGAAGTCTATTGCAATGAAACCAAACATGATCACCGTTGTTTCTGCCTTTCTTTTCTTCCTATTACTTTCCTTTGAAACCATCAACATTAGCTTCTGCAGTGGAAGCACTTACGTTGGTTGCATCCAAAATGAGAGAGAAGCGCTTTTAGCCTTCAAGCAGGATCTCATAGATCCTTCTAATTGGCTTGCATCTTGGATTGGTGATGGAGACTGTTGTAAATGGGCTGGTGTTGTCTGTGACAACTTCACCGGCCATGTCCTTCAACTCAATCTTCGTTCTGATCACTCAACGCTAGGAGGTAAGATAAATCCATCTTTGCTTGAATTGAAGGATTTGATTCACTTGGACTTGAGCAATAACAATTTTGGAGGAACTCAAATTCCTGGATTTCTTGGTTTTATGGAAAATTTAAGATATCTTAATCTCTCTAGGGCTGGATTTGGGGGAAAGATTCCTCAACAACTTGGAAATCTTTACAACCTTCAGTATCTTGACCTTAGTTATTCTTATGAGTTATATGTTGAGAATTTAATGTGGATATCTAGTCTTGTTTCGTTGAAACACCTTGATTTGAGTGGGGTAAATCTCAATAAAGTCTCTAATCAATGGTTGTTAAAGGTAAACTCACTCATTTTTAGAAATACTACTATTGTCATTGTGTGAACTTCAATACTCTCCCCAACTATCAATTGCAAATTTTTCGTCTCTTACCACCCTTGATCTTTCCGAAAACAAATTTGATAACTCCTTCATTCCAAGTTGGGTTTTCAATCTTAATCGCTTAGTTTTTCTTGATATGCATTCTACTAGTTTTTGAGGTCCAATTCCTAAAGGACTTGAAAACTTGACTTCTCATAAACATCTTGATTTATCATCCAATAATTTTAATTCTTCAATACCTAATTGGTTTTCCAAAATCAGTCATCTTGAGTACCTTAATCTTTCATATAATGACTTGCAAGGTTCTATTTCTAGTTCTCTTGGGAACCTAACTTCCATCAGGACACTTGATCTCTCATCCACCAGACTTGAAGGGAGAATTCCAACATCATTTGGAAGACTTTGCAACTTAAGGTCAATCTCCATGTCATCTTTAAATTTGAATTCAGATATTTCTGAAGTCTTAGATATCTTCTTAAGATGTGTTTCAACTAGATTAGAGTCTTTGGATCTTAGCAATTGTCAATTATTTGGGCATTTGACTGATCAACTTGGAAGATTTAAAAATCTAGAAACTCTCAATCTATATAACAACTCTATTTATGGTCCCATTCCATCATCTTTAGGGAAACTTTCATCTTTGAAAATTCTAGATCGATCTTATAACAAATTGAATGGAACCATTTCCCAAATTCACTTTAGTAATCTCTCAAGACTTGCTGTACTTAACCTAAATGAAAACTCACGAATTGTAGTGAAAGTTAATTCTGATTGGGTTCCTCCATTTCAACTTATAATTTTAAATTTGAGACCTTGTCATATTGGACCTCACTTTCCATCATGGCTTCATTCATAAAAGAGTTTATCTTTTTTAGACATATCCAATAATGGGATTTCTGATGTCATTCTTTATTGGTTTTGGAAATCACTTTCTCAATTTGATGAATTAAATATCTCCCACAACCAAATCCATCAAAAGATTCCAAATCTTACCAATGTGGGTGAAATTGAGATATTAGACTTGAGTTCAAACGAATTCCTTGGTTCATTACTTGAGATATCCTTTGATGTTGTTAAGGTGTTGGATCTTTCTGTTAATGTTTTTTCTGGATCCATTCTCCAGTTTTTGTGTTATGGAGTGAATAAGTCAAGAGCCACCTATAATCTCATCCTTGAGAACAATTCTTTGTCTAGAGAATTACTAAATTGTGATTGGATGAATTGGAAAAATTTGGGGGTCTTGAATCTAGGTAGCAATAAATTTTCTGGTTCCTACCTCTATGGGAAATTTAACCACTCTTTCTTCATGATCTTTCTTAAAAATAACTTCTTCGGAGTAATACCAGTTGAGTATCTTGAAAACTATAAAAGTTTAGAGGTACTGGATGCTTCTGAAAATAGGTTTGTCGGAAATGTTCTCACATGGATAGGAGAAAAATTTTCAAGAATGAGGATTCTCAACTTTCATTCAAATCGCTTGCATGGTTTTCTACCAACGGAACTTTGTCGTTTATCATCTCTACAGATCTTAGACATTGCTGATAACCATCTCTTTGGTAATATACCAAGTTGTATCAATAACTTCAGTGCTACGGTGACTGTGGATCATTTTGACAGCAAAGGTTTTGCGCATTATGTCCAATACCAAGAAGCGTTTGGTGCACATGCATTGCTTGTGAGGAAAGGGATAACATATGAGTATTCCACCATTCTTCATTTGGTACGAGCCATAGACCTTTCCAACAATAATTTTTCAGGAGATATTCCAAGAGAAATAACAAGCTTGAGAGTGCTATGGTGGTTAAATCTCTCACATAACTCATTAACTAGAAGAATTCCTAAGACTATAGGTGCTATGAGAGAGATTGGCACAATTGATTTTTCTGCAAACCAACTTTGCGGTGAAATCCCACGGAGTATATCAAACTTGACATTTCTGAGCTACTTGAACTTATCCAACAATAAGTTGACTGGAAGAATTCCTTCAGGCACTCAACTGGAGACCTTTGATGCATCCTGTTTTGTTGGCAATGATCTCTATGGTTGTCCACTTCCTAAAGATTGTAATGTGTCTATTCGAACACCAAGCCACGAAAGTGATCGAGGAAGGAATGGTAATAAACATGAAGTGGATTGGTTTTATATAAGCTTCGTTGTTGGATTTGTGGTGGGCTTCTGAAGATTTATAGGTCCTTTGCTTATCAACAGAAGATGGAGGTGTATACACTGCCGTTTCTTGGATAGTCTTGGAGACAAAATTTACTTCACTGTAAAAAAATGTTGGTAGTGTAGTGTTTTTCTTTTTCCTCTTTTATGTAATTTTACTTTTATTGAAGAATAAATGGGATGTTTTTCCATCAAATATATTTGCATCCGGAGATTATCTAACTTTTGGGGTCACTACTAATTACAGGTTGTAAAGTAAACCAAATTTGAGGTATATGTACTTTAATCTTGCATCGATCAATAAATTTGTAACTATTGACAAAATATCTCCACAATATAGCAAGTGGAACTCTTACCATTTGGTACAACATAACATTCTACTATAACAGTTGCCAAGGGAAGGGTAACAACTTTATTAGTTCTTCAATAAATCAATGAATTCACTCCCAAAGAGCTTCTTGAAATAAGATGTGTATATCTTCTTTCTGTGTTTCTCTTTCTCTGATCATAATTCCTATCATTTGTATTCCTGAAAATTGACATGTTCTGTTGCTTGAGCATGCTCCACAGCATCCTGAAAATTCACATAAATTATCTATAAAAAAATTTAAAAATATAAGCAGTCATGCTAAGTAAGATCACAAAGAAAACTGGAAGACTAGGTAAGATTTTTTTTTTAAAATTATATGTTTGCTTTTAGTGTGTTTCTTGAGGTATTCATAGTTCGTGTGAATGAGTAATAACCTTCTGCCCAACAACTCTAATTTGATATACCCCACAGCGCAGAGTGAATTGGCAGTGTCAGTATAACTTCTTTTCCCAAAAAGTGACAATCCAATTTAACATGATGATACATGATTAGTCAATATTAACATTCCGTAGTTCAAAATTAATGGATAATAACAAATTTTATGATCATGTGGACAATAAAATTTCCAGCCTCTACACTGGAACAAAGGTTGTGTTGCATACTGTTTGATTTATGAACAAGACTTCTATGTAGTTTACTTGTACAGTGCCTTGAAACCTCGGACCAGAACCTACCTTTGCTGGTCCTTAACAAGATTAAGTGCAAGCCCTTCAGCTGGCCCTGGCCCGATAGTCCTGTCTGACCGTACAGCAAATATAGTTTGATCGAACTCCTCTGGAGCATCATCAAACGGAGACATCTGTAAATGCACCAGAATACAAACAGCCACTCATATAAGTTGAACACAAACACATAACAGCAATAGTAACTATGGGCAGCACTTAGAGGAAAAAAATCAAACAAATGATGACAGCAAGAGCACGTATATGAACAAAGGTTATTACCATCACATCCTGCAATCCCTGCTTATTCAGTAGCACCAAACCTATAATTCTAATAATGGATGCCAGTTCTGAATCCTTGCATCAGTAAGATACAAGCATTCAAAACCTTTCTTCATACACAATTTTACAAAATTTCTAATTTACAATTGTATAAAGCCAGAACAGGGAAAATGGCAAAACAAAAAATGGACATCGTAAAGGAACTGTTAATAGTCTGTGAGTAATGCAGCATATTCAAGTGATACAGATTCTACTACTTCCTGGTGTTAAGTGACTTGGTAGCTTTTGAAGCCAGAGCTATGGCCTTAGCACTTGTATTTCCCATCATCCACTCTCTCTCTGCACGCCGCTGATGTTGCCTTGCATTCTTTGCCTGTTTTGGTGCCAGCAGTGTGTCTCTTTCTACATAGGCAAGTCTAAATCTTTCGGCAATGGGCAATTCATTTGGGTTCACAAGTGATGGAGACGTGGTTTTTGTAGTAAACCTGCATACTGCCCACGTTTGGGGATCGACATCCTTGGCAAAGGGATCATCCAATGTGATATATGGGAATGCTTCCCTGGGAACTTCTAATCCTCTGAATCTGAAAGGTGATGGCTTCGGATTTGTTATTATATGTGGACACTCAGTCGATAACATCTCCAAGGAATCTTTATCAACGTTTGGCTACAAAACGTTGATAGTCAAAATACTTTGTTTTCTCATGAGTGTTCAGTAGGAAAGTATTCAAAGTCGCTTAATCCAATACCATATTGATGCTGTTTGATTGTACAACCACCCTGTGAGGTGAAGAAACTTCACACCACTATATTAACCTCATGCAACATATATAACAAATCTACATACCCATACAAACCAGCGTACAAGTGCGTGCTGTGTGGTTGCTCCTTGGGCTCCCTCTGCAACATTAAATTTGGTTCATTACCTGTTGTAAAATTTATATCCTATTCAAAACTTAATATCAAAACCAACAAAATCCACATGAGAGCTTAGGTATCACTCACAGTAGATGATGACATAGAAAGTTCAAGGACTAGAAAACTAGAAATCATTTGTTTGATCGAGAAGTCTCATTTTCACATCTTATGAAAATATAACGAAGTTAGGAAGCGCAACTAGCATTAAAGCTGAAGTACAGCAAATGAAAGTTCGTTAAATAATTTCTTAACTTTCAGAACATGCCGACAGGGTATCATTACTTGGTTTTCAATTCTTAATGAACTCTCTCGAATTGATCTCTTTTTTAGATAATGCAATGCCATTGTTCATGATTTCAACTAATGTTATACCAATAAAGCATACGCACTGACACGTCCTATTTTTTGTCATTTCAAATGGTTATAAAGTCTATCTCAAATAAAAATATGGTCATAAAGTCCTAGTGGGAATCAAAGGCAGCTGCATATCCAACAGTTGATAATTAGAATCCAAAAGGTTTATTATGTTCTGGGAAGAAACAATAGCTGTAATTTTGTCACATCGCCTGCACTAAAACAATCAGTTCTGCCATATATCTGATGGTCCATTGTATTGTGAGATATATGATTAGTACTTAACCAATTAGTTTAGCTTAACTGTTTCACAGTCCTACAACATTGTAATACTAATACCTTGTTCCCTGGCTTGCTTGATTTAGAATAAGTGAAGAAAAGGGATTTTTGTACCTTATATCTGTTAGAGATTTATGTGAGATAAAAAAATTTAGAATTTGGATAGAAGATTGTATGGAAGGGAAAACATTTTATTGATAGAGAATTCTTGTTTCTGATATTTTGACTTGATTGATTACAAATGCACCCATGTCATCTATTTATACTAGTGTGTGACTCTAGAATTTAAATTTATTTATTTTTACATTTATTCTTAATTCATTTAGGAACTGTAGATTCTTAAATATTGTAAACTCATTTAACCATCCATCTCTAGAATTATCTTGAAACATCTCCCAAAGATTGTGCATGCACCATCTACATTCATCTCCATAGTTCCATGCATTGATTACAAATTCAATATTTAACAATATCCACTGCTCTCAGAGATTTGCACCTCTAGGCCACCACCCCTAAACCAAAATCAGAAACTGTTGAACCAGAAATATCAAGAATTTCCAAGGAACTATCAGCTAGCCATACGATAACATTGTCATTTAGTAATTTCTCCTGCGAGCAATTGTGGCTAATGCAATCTGTTACACAATGATGTAGGTTTAAATGTTACGAAAAATGAAAAACATATTTCTCAAACGAAAGTTTAGCCTATGGATATCAAATATAGAGACCAAAACGAACCCACCGAATCTTATTACAGAGTAGAAAACGAAGCAATATATACAAACTTAGGAAATGCAACACAAAACTTTGTCAATCAGACAACCTTAACATCAGCTGGCAAGCTGACTACAATCTCACCCAAATCTACAATGATGTCCGCCAAATGTTTCCCAACAACTCCGACACACAAGGCAAGTAAATTGGAGGTTTTGCCTTCTCACGAAGATGCACTCCTGTAACCGACACAGCTCAACAATTGAGTTACCAAATTTACGCCCACACTACCAGAAAACGCATGGCAAAAACAATATCATACCTTATTGTTTTCACATTCTAGAATCAATCAAGTAAACAATTAGTTTAGCTTAATCACAAAAGCAGAGTTTTAGACAGATTTATAAAAGTAATTAATTTGTATTTGTTTAGATATATTTATAAAATAAGTTCCTACAATTTTTGAAGAATATATAAACAATTTTTATATACTATACAAAATTTGAAAACGATGTATAATTTTCCTGAAAAATGGTCTAATGTCTAAGGTCCATTTTGAGTATTTATTGACTAATGAAAGAAACAACTTGATAAGAGAAAAAAAAACAAAGCAAACCATTATTTTATAAAATGTTTAATGGTGGACCAATCATTATTAATTTGTATATATTAAAAAATCATTATTTCATAGCAGGATTTTACTGGAGTACCTGCTGTGGTTGACCTTGCTTGCACGAGGGATGCTATGAAGAATCCTAGGACTGACCCCCAAAAGATCAATCCTTTGGTTTGTGATTGTGATTAAATGGGTTTTGTTGTTACTTCAAGAAACTTGCACAGCTGGTTTTTGTGTAATATCTGACCCGGCATATGTGCTACGATAGTTTTCATTTGCAGAGGTTGTATTGAGTGGTCTAACGGTAATGTATTTGCATATCCAGGTTCCAGTAGATCTTGTCATTGATCACTCAGTGCAGGTTGATGTAGCAAGATCAGAGAATGCCGTACAGTCAAATATGGAACTTGAATTTCAAAGGAACAAAGAACGATTTGCTTTCCTTAAGTGGGGATCATCTGCTTTTCATAACATGCTTGTTGTTCCTCCTGGTTCTGGAATTGTTCACCAGGAAATAAAGTTTGGCAGATGATTGGCATTAAAATTATGGGATAATCCTAATTTCCCCCCTGTAGTTTGATATAATAACCAAAAAACCCCCTCGATTTATAAAATCGCTAAAAACCCCCTGTAGTTAATATAAATATCCAAAAAACCCCTTGTTGTTTATAAAAACATCCAAAAAACCCCCTACCGTCAACTAAAACGTTAAAATCCAATGTTTGACCGTTAGTTAGAAAGGGCAAAATTGTCAATTTATTATAAAATAATTTTAAAAAATTTAAACAAATAGATGAATGCCACATGTGCGGTAAAAATTATTTTTTTAATAATTAATAATTAAAAAATATATTTTTTTAAATAATCTCCATACATAATTAAAAAAATAAAAATAAATAAAAAAATTCAAAAACTTCTCTGTCTCCTCTCTCTCTCTTTTTACGTCTCTGTGTCTTCTTCTGTTCTTCTTTCTTCTTCTTCTCTTTCTTCTTTTTCTCTTCTTCTCCTCTTCTCCTCTTCTTCACAAACGCCTCGCATCTGGGTTCGATTTCGAACCCAGATGCGGGTTCGCATCAGGATTCGATCGAACCCAGATGCGAACCCGCATCTAGGTTCAATGGAACCCAGATGCAAACCCGTATCTGTGTTCGATGGAACCCAGATGCGGGTTTGCATCTGGGTTCGATCGAACCCTGATGCGGGTCTCAAACCCAGATGCGAAGACCCATTTTGGGTTTTCAGCGCAGATACCCTTGGGTTCCGACTCGAAAACTTCTGGGTTTCCGACGCTGGAAACCCAGAAAGTTGAGTTTTTTAGTTTTTTCTGTTTCCAGAAAGTTGTGTTTTTTGTTATTTTTAAGTTGCTATTGTGTTTGATGTTGTTGTTACAGTGTTGGAAGATTTGTTGATGATAATGTTTGCTTGATGTCAACGTTGGTTTGGTTGGTTGGATTTGTTGATGATAATTGATGCTAAGAACACAAGGATTGTGGAGATCCAATCTCCAGATTGGATCTCCACCGTCCATCAATTGGATCTCCACTTTTTATATATTTTTTTTAATTTTATTGTTTAAAAAATTTTAATTTTTTAATTTTTATTTGAGGGGCAGTTTGGTCTTTTTGGATACTATGATAGTCAGGATCCATTTCTCATTCATAGAATTAACAGAAGGGGTAAAATGGGATTTTCAGAAACAATAGGGGGGAAATTGACGATTATCTTAAACTACAAGGGGGAAACTGGGATTCTCCCTAAAATTATTAGTGTGCAAAATACCATGGAAATCATTTTAAAGGCTTAGATGCCAACCAAGTTGCTGCATTCTTCATCAGATGTAATTGCTTGATTTGGCATTAAGTGCTGCTCTTGACGCAATTTTAGGTTAACTTGGAATTCCTTGGACGAGTTGTCTTTAACATTGATGGTGTTCTCTATCCCGACAGTGTGGTCGGTACTGATTCCCACACAACAATGATTGATGGGTTAGGAGTTGCTGGTTGGGGAGTTGGAGGAATTGAAGCAGAGGCTGCAATGCTTGGTCAGGTTGGATATGCTATTCTATTTTCTCCCTCCTTTGAATCCACCGAGCAACTTATATCCTGGTAGATTTAGGATGCTAATGGTGAAGAGCATACTGAACTCACTATAGTTATCCTTTTATTGGTGAACTGATGGATATTTTATTTATTCCTGTTTGTTTGTAAAATAATACATTTTCATGGCTAAATATGTCATTAAGTTTGTGAACAGTCGCACAAACATTTTATTTATTGTCCAGTTTATTTAGGTCATGGAGCCGTATCACTGTCACAACATCTATTCTATTCGAAGAATTCCATTGTTGCGTGCACATTCACTCTAAGTCGCCATATACATGCCTTAAATTCTCTTTTTTGTCTCTGATGCTGGACTATACAAAATTGGCATCCTATGAGCATGGTTTTGCCAGGTGTTGTTGGATTCAAGTTGACTGGGAAGTTGCGTAATGGTGTCACAGCTACTGACTTGGTTTTGACAGTGACCCAAATGTTGAGGAAGCATGGTGTTGTTGGAAAGTTTGTTGAGTTTTATGGTAAGTATTACTAAGGAGCTATACCAATTGAATTTTTAAAGTACTGGACGGCTAATTTAATTATATATATGACCGGATTATATTTATATATGTCTGTAGGGGAAGGTATGGATGAAATATCATGCACTTGTGCATGCTTTATGTTGCAGAAAAATTGAAAAACACAAACCGAATCACACTACCGGTATTTGTGTGAATTGTAGAATCCGCAAAATACTCAACAATTAATTTACTTGGATCGGTATGGGTCTACATTCACGATTATGTCACCAATAATGGATATATAAAAATCATCTCTCAAAAACAACAAGTTAAGGAATACGGAGATATAGAGAAGTGAAATCACAATAATCTCATCACAACAAACTCTCTTAAACCCAATGTAATGAGCTAGACATGAAGCTCATGAGCTCACCGTAAAAAGAGACTGATAAACGCTGATACACGAGAAAAAGGCACCCACAATTTTCTTTTCTTCTTTTATTTTCTTCCTCCTTTTTCTCTCTTTTTCTCCTTTCTTGGCTGCCGAATTCACTCTAAAAAAACAGTCAATGACTTGTTTTTATACCAAGTCATTAAGGTTATTTTAACCTCTGTAGTTACCAAATTTCCCACCATTAATTTGGGCTACTAGTCAGCCCCTCATTAGGCTGGATTGCCTTGAGCCAGCAAGCACAACACTTTAAACCGACGTAAGTTATACTCTTTTGTAATTATTTATTTATAAATATTATGATATTAAAAAAATCATTTTTACTTAAAAAAAATTCACTTTAAATTTTTATAGTAATTTTAAAATTTTTTACTTTTTTTACCAATTAAAAAAAAAAGAAAAAAGAAAAGAAAACCATCTGATAGCCTCAAACTATCTCAGTAACAATTGGATATTAATACCCCTTAGCTGAAAAAGTAGCCAGCTAATTGGAAGATGACATGAGTTGCACAACATTTCGTTGACTCGCATCAAATTAGAGACATTTAAAGCTACAGCCTGCAGGTCCTACCAAGGCCTTCTACAATTATAGAAGACTCCAGTCACTTATGGCAAAAGAGGAAATTACCAAGCTCGGAGGCCTTTTTTTTTTTTTTTTTCCTTCTCTTCTTCTTCTCGTTACTATTGTTATTTTTGAATAAATTATAATTTAACTACCTAAAAACAAAATACATGCAAGAGGAGTAAAGTTTTCTGTTTTATTACAATTAACTCCTCTACTATTAACAAATTTCCATTACATTTAAAAATGAACAGTGTAAATATAAAATAAGACCAAGATGCTCTTGATGGTTGAAATTGACTCAATTGATCGAATAAAAAATAGAAAAATTAAAAAATAATTAAAGGCTAAAAATAACAAATTGGCTCCTTCTTTCTCTCTCTTGATGAATTCAGGTCTTGAAGGGTCCATTTTCTAGATTTGGATTCGGTAGATAGGTGCTTGGATGAGATGCCTTCTTCATTGATGGAAAAAGTGTTTCCGCATTATAGCCATCTCTCTCTCTCTATATATATATATATGTGTGTGTGTGTGTATCACTACGACCTTATTTCTTTAGCCTTCTCTCTCTCTCTCTCTATATATATATATATATGTATATGTATAACACTACCACCTTATTTCTTTATCCTTCTCTCTCTCTCTCTCTCTCTCTCTCTCATTGAATGCATTATATGGGATGAACCCAGATGATGTTTATCTGGGTTCATCCTAGATGATGTTTGGGGTTTGATGATGGGTTCGTCCTAGATGGATTTGATGATGCTTGGGATTTGATAAAATTTTGCAAATGATTGATTGGGTTTGATGATGTTTTGAAAATGATGGGTTTGATAATGTTTGCAGATGATTGATTGGGTTTGATGATGTTTGATTGATGATTATGGGTTTCCAAGTTGAAAACCCACCTAGATTTCTATTCCACTAGTCTTCGTCTCTCTTTCTCTACCTTTAACCCTATCTCTCTGTCTTTTTCTTTTTCAATGCATCTTCCCTTCTCTCTCTTCAACTTCATTTTTTTAACAACAAACATGAAGATGTTCTAGGTTCAATCAAACATAGAACTTGAAGTTCTGGGTTCGATAAAAAAAAAATTAAAAACAAAACTACTCTTTTGTCTCTTTTTTTGACTAGATTTGGTTTATTTTATTGAAGATGACTAGATTTTCTTGAAGATCAAATCTAGAACAGTTCTTGATTCTATTGTTGGTTGAAGATGAAGTTGGAGATGAGTGAGACAGTGAAAGGGATTGAATTAAAAAAAATTTATTTAATTATTAAATTTTATTAAGTTTTTAATTTTTTTTTCAAATTAAGATGGACAGTGAAGATTTTTTAAAATTTTTAATTAATTTTTTTTTAATTTTGAGTTTTTTTATTTAATTTTTATTCACCCACGTGATAGACCTTTGCCCATAAAATGTCAACTTTGCCCCTGACTTAGTTAAGTTTCACAAATAGTGTTTAACGGTAGTATTGTAATAAAATAGAAAACTTTACTCCGCCTACACATATATATATTTTTGGATAGCTAAATTATAATTTTTTTCTCTAATAAACTTTCATCTATTAAAATTATTAATGTTTCGGTAATATTACATAATAGTAAGTTAGCTAATCCCTTCTCGGATACAATAACAAAATATCCATACTAATTACCTAATCTGGCGCTATAGCCTAACTTTAGTAACCTTAATTAATTACTTTCATCTCAAAAATAAAAAATAAAAAAAATACTAGAACCAAGTGAGCCCGATTCTTTTGTTTATAAATTTATTATCAATTAAAAAAAAAAAAAAGCCTTTGCTTAATATTTTGATCTTTTAAATTAATTGTTCAACAAAATATGTTCAAGACAGAGAGAAGGTTGTCACGAAATATGTTTTCAAGATTTCATATGTCCAACGATTTCTGGAATCCAGTAACAATCACAACTCACAATAATGTCTCAAATAGAACAATTCCATTAGAAAGTACCCTTATCAGTGGCAGACCCAAAAATCTATCTAGGGAGGTAGCACTTTTATATAATAATTATAACATCAAGAAACTAACTAAGTTATATCAAATTTTCTTTGCAATGTTACATTTAATTACTAAAAGGATGTTTTATGAAATAAAAATAGTTAAAATACATAACTAGTAGGGGATATGTAGTTTTACCCCTTACAAGATTATAATCAAAATTTCTTAAAATAACATTCTTGATACAAGTATAAAAATAAAAACATACCAATTGTAAGTTAATTGTATACTAGCTCCCTTTTTCTTAGTAAGAGGAGTTCAAATTTCATATTACTAAAAATAAATAAATAAATAAAAACTTAATTTGGGAATCTGTCTCCTTTATGATGGAAGTTGTTATTCAGATTGCAAATAAATATATGTGATCAAACTCTATATATATATATATATATATATATTATTAAAGTTACTAATCAAGCTATATTTATAGTGTTATATCTAATAAATTTATGTGATTTATAACAAAGTAAAGTAAAATAAAAATTAAAATAGTTTATGAATTTTATCATATAAAGCAGTTTATGTAAAAGAAAAATAATTTACACCAATAATCATGAATAAATCAGGACCTATTAAAATCAAACAATGTTATATGTTTTATTTTCTAGTTTGTATAAATATGATATAGTTTATGAAAAAAAAAAAAGTAATTCAAAATGAATATAATAATTTGTAAAGTTAAAATGTTTCAAATTTGAAGATCAGTTTGTAATAATGAGAAAAAAAAAATACATACACATGTTTTGATAAAGGAACAAATTGAACTTTAATGAAAAACTAAATGAAAAAGTAAGATGTTTAAAAAGGAAAACAAGATTCATGTCATCAACAACTTTCTACATTTGTGATAGTGTGTTGCAAAAAAATGAGACAAAACAATTTAAGAAAAAAATAAAAAATTATGAGAGAGGAAGATCAAACCATGTCTGTTGTACAACGGACGGCAAGCGCAACCATCAATGCCATCTTGTGTCTTTGCTTGTATCTGGCGTTTCAATTATCTAATATAATAAATGATTTTAAAAAAGGGAAAAAGCAATATTTTTTTATTGTGGCAAGGAGAATCGAACGATGGTGGAGTCTAAAAGGATGAGGGCCCCAACCGAAAGTGCTTCTATGTTTTCCTGAATGAACATGCATTGTTTTTATATATTTAAATATTTAATATCTCATATCGCAAACTTAATAAAAAAATTTTAAGGGAGGCACGTGCCCTTCCAACGCTAAGCTAAGTCGCCCCTGCCCTTATACATCAGGTTACTTTTCAAGGACAGAGGAAATGAACACTGATCATTATTCACTATGCTACAGGCAATACAGAAGATAACATCTAGAGACAATTTCTTACAATACTCCCAAATTTGTCTCCAAGGCGATCCAAGAAATTACAATACACGTACCTCCATCTTCTATTGACAAGTAAAGAACCTATCACACTCCAAAAGCCCACAATAAATCCAAGTGCTATGCTCACATATAATCCCCAATCCATTTCATTGTGATCATTATTTCCCCCTCCATTTCATCATCAGGTGGAACAGGACATTTGTCAGGAAGTGGAGACCCACAAGGTTTATTGCCCATAAAGCTAGATTCATTCAAGCTTTGTAATTGAGTACTTGTAGGAATTTTTCCATTCAAGTTGTTTGTTGACAAGTTCAAGTAATTCAGGACGTTAGATTTGAAAAACTTTGTGGAATTTCACTTGAGAGTTGATTTACCGACAAATCAATGGCTTCAATTGATCTCATAACACCAATGCCTTTAGAAATTCTTCCAGTTAAATTATTGTGCGACAAATTTAGTGATCGTAATGCTTTAAGATCAATCACTTCATCAGGAATTGCTCTAGAGAAATTATTTTAAAAGAGGTCCATACTTCCTAGCAAATTAAGATTGGCATTGTAATGAAGTGAATTCCCTTTCACCACAAGCAATGCATCTTCAACATGCTTTCCAGCTAAATAACTTGGATAAGTTATGAAGTTAAGTGTAGAATATTTCAATGTTACCATGGCACTAAAATTATTGATGCATTTTGGTATAGTTCCTAAGAGATTGTTGTGAGTAAAGTCTAATATTTGCAAAGAAGTTAGACGACAAATTTCTTTTGGGAGGAAGTCATGGAACTTATTTGAACGAAAATTGAGAATTGTCATATTTGCAAATCTTTCTCTAATCCATTTTGGAATATTTCCGGCAAACTCATTTTCACTAACATCAAGGGCCACTAAGGGACAATTTTGAAGTGATATAGGAATTGTTCCAGAGAGGTTGTTGGTGCGAAGGTCTAATGATTTAAGAGAAGGTAAGGTTGCCAAAGAATTTGGAAGGTTGCCAATAAATTTATTATTACCTAAATTTATGACAAACAAAATTGGAAAATCAATCCAACAATCAGGTATTTCTCTCGATAAAGAATTGCTTTCAAGGTTAAGAATTAGAAGATTCCTCACCTCATTCCTCTCATAAACAAAAACTGGTGGATGGATCCCGACAAAAAGTTATTAGAAAGACTAAGTTCAAATAGATTTGAGGATATAAGTGCTAGAAAACTCGAAATATTGTTAGAACTTAAGTCAAGGGACTTAATTTGGACAACCTCTGTTAAGTTTGGAATCATCCCATGGATTTGGTTCTGTGAAAGGTTTATGTAATCATATTGGAAAAGAAATTTTCACAACCTATCAAAAATGACACAAGATATTCCACAGTCGGATAAATCCAAATACCTTAATTGCTTGAGTATAAGGCCACAATGGTAATTGTGGCTCTAGTTGACAAGACTCTAACCTTAAAGAAAAAAGTTGAAATGGAGGAATCCAACCAGGAGTGATTTTCAACATTAATGCATTGCCATACACATTCACACTTGAAAGTTTTGTGAAGTTAGTAAAATGAATTTCAGTAAGGGTGCCATTCAACTTGTTACAAGAAAGATCTAAAACCCTTAAAAATAGAAGTTCACCTAAGGAAGATGGAATAGGACCAAAAATAGAATTGTTACATAGGTTAAGAGTGTCTAGATTTTTTAATTGCCCGATTTGATTAGTTAAATAACGTAAAAATCGACAACTACTCAAGCCTAGCCACACTAAACCATTAAAACACATTCTGAGAAAATATCTAGAACTTCCAATATCTTTTGTCCTACTTTGTTATATGATATGGATATAGACTTTAGGTTGCAAAGTCTTCCCAATGATCTTGGAATTCTTCCTTCAAGATTATTGTATGAAAGATCAAGATATTCAAGCCCAGTCAGGTTTCCTAGAGCACTTGGAATTGTACCTGACACGCCAATTGAGAATAGAAAAACATAATAATTTAAGACAACTAAAATTAGAGAACCAATTTTCTCCAAAAAAAAAAAAAAAAAAAAATTAGAGAAGCAATTTGTTATTGATGAACAACTAAAATAATTGGAAGATAAATCCAGAAATCCAAAAGAAGTTCAATTTCCAAGTCCTTTGTGGATTGGTCCCGTATATTCATTTCCAAAGAGATTAAGGGTAAGCTCGGTAATTTTCTTTTCGTTTTTAATTTTATTAATTTTCATTTGAAATAAGAAGTTGATTTTCATACTTGTATGATTTGAAAACGCATATAAAGTAATAGCGATAATGGGAAGTGCTAAACACACTCTTTTAATATACTCTTCATTCATTGTAGGACATGCATACAATTTATTTATTTATTTATTTTTTACTATAAAATTTATGATAAGTTTCATTTTTTGAGCATAAAATTTATATCATAAAAGGATAAAGTCGTACACCTGTCATATAGTCAATGAGAGTGTATTTAGCATTCCTCTAATAACAATATTTTGAAAGAAAAATATTGTATATTAATATTGTATGCATTTGTTATAATTGTTTAGAAAATATATCTTTAGCATATTTTAAGAGTGAAAAAAAATATTGTATGTACTTAAATTGATTTTTGTTAATTAAAAAATATTAGAATAAATATATATTGATTTGTGATTTTCATATTTTTTTAAAAGAAATATTATGATATATAATAGTGAGAAAAATGTATTTAGTAATGATAAAAAAAAAAATAAAAACAATTATATATAATATATATAAATTGAATCTTTAGCTGGCTATAAACTTCAATATATATATATTTAAATAAATTGAGCATCAACATGGCATATTCAATTTATCCTGCTGAAAAACAAAAGTGACTATGAATATGAATCGATATTTCAAGTTTTTGGGCAACAGAAGTGGAAAACATTCTTTCAAAAAAAAGAAAAGAAAAAGTGGAAAACACATTCTCTCTCTCTCTCTCTCTCTCTCTCTTCTGGTTTTCATTTACAAATATAGTTGATGAATATGTTCACCGTTTTCATTTACAAATATAAGATATTTTTAAATGTTAACCAACATGCCCAAAGAATGTTAACCGACGTGTCCAAAGGTGTAATCAACTCCCAATAAGACCAAGAAATGCGGGAATTTTAAATTCTTGAAAATCATTATAGTTCAAATCCAAGTAAATCAAGGACTTTCAAATCAACCAAAAAGGGCATTTATCTTACCACCCAATGATGCTCTTGAAATTCGAAGCTGAATAATGTGGCCTGTGAATTTGTTGCAGGTAACACCAGCCCAGATACAACAATCTCCATCACTAGTCCAAGCGGCAAGCCGGTTTAAAGGATCTTCAACATCCTGCTTGAACTGTAGAAGTGCTTGTCTCTCACTTTCAATGCAACTAACATTGGTGATTCCATTGCAGAAGCTGAAGTTGATGGTAGCTATGGAAAGTAATTCATAGAACAGAAAGGCAACAACAAAACTCGCGGTTGGTTTCATTGCCATACACCTTTAACTTGAAATTATGTAAAAAAAGGAACTGTGCATACGAATCTTATCATAGCATGAATTTTATAATGTGTTAATTTTTCTCAGTATCCATTGGAAACTAATTAAACCGCCATAGTAGGAAAATTAACCAGTTAAGTAGAATATGACCAGATTGCACAAAATTCCGTTGATTTTTATTTCGCATCCAAATTTGACATTAAATACCCACCCATAGATCCTACCAAGGCCTTGTAAAACTGGAGTAGGCTCCAAGTCAATGATGGGAAGGGAAAGGAGGAAATTGGGTTTATCTCTTGACTTCAACTCTTTCACATTATTAATATCGCGGTAATATCACAATACCGATATTTTAGCTATTATTGTAGTTAAGTTGGTGAACTCTTTTTTTTTTTTTTTTTTTTTCAATTTTTATAAGAGAGGTGAGGGGGTTAAATTCATAGAAAATTACCCACACTTTCTTAACTAATTCTTTGTTGATTATACAACAAAACGCCCACAATAACTGGCAAATGTACTAAACTTATCCAGTTGCACCAAATTTTAACTCTACAATTTGAATACTCATTTTGGTTACTGTGTCTAAACTTGTCAAATTTGAACTTGTAAATTCATAAATATTTCATGAATTTTTTAAAATTTGTGGAATATGATTTTTTTTTAATGAATTCTTCAATAATTTGAAGCAGAATTGTAGAAAAATTTAGTGTAATTTAATAGTATAAATAATTTTTGTGAGTTAAAAGAGTGATGAATTTCATCTTTTGTAATAAACCTAAATGGAGTTATATTTAATTTTTAATGACGTAATATTTTAACATAAGTAATTATCTTTCATTAATTTAAATATTTATTTTTATTGCATCCTCCCAAAATCAAAATTGTGAATCTGTCCCAACACGGCATATATAAAGACGACGGATAATAGATGTAAGGGCAACTTACACAAACATCCCCTGAAGTTAGGCGAAATTATACCAATAATTGAGTTTATGTTATAATAATGGCACAAACCTCCCTTCACATTCAAAAAATTCAGCACAAATATCCTCGGCTATTAGTGAGCTATTGGATTAGACAAACAATGAAAGAAAAATCAAGCTAAAGTATGAAAATGCCCTTAGAAAGTGATTTGACACTTATATGAACACCTACCACCCCACTCAAATTTTTATCCTTGTAATTAAATAAATTTATTTTTTAAAAATATTTAAAAACAAAAGTTCAATTAAATTTTTGATCTGATCAGCTCCTCATCAACATTATCACCAGTTTAAACCCAAATAATTTATATATTTAAAAATAATTTTTAACTAGTTCAACCTCATCGATTCATCATCATGCCCAAGAGACAACAACCAAGTAAATGGTGATGTGTTAAAATTAATTTAGGTGGTTTGAGATGGTGAATGGTGTTTGAAGTTCATCACTGTTCACCTATATACAAAATATGGATGAAAATTAATTAAACTCTTACCTGTTAAAGTTCATCACTAGTGTGCACTTGCTTTTACTTGTTGTTTCTTTCCTTTTCATTGTACTCTTAACTTCAAATTGATTCTCACCAAACACTAACCAACAACCACAAGATCTTATCCCACTTTCACAAAATACACTCTTCAGCTCATATATACACCAAAAAATGGTTAACAAAAACTAAAGTACTAACATTTACACATAAATATGCCTATAAATGATTAACCTTAGCTGCCCGTGACAACAACTTAATCAACAAACAAGGCCAAAGAGTACAAGAATTTGTCAAAGATCTCAAAAACCGAACAATCCTATTCAAATGAGCAATGTCATTGGCTCTCTAACCCTATTACATCTGTGCAACCACCTTAGCCAATTTCAATGCCACAATGGCCTCTTGAAATTATGCCTCCTCCTTCATAAAGACACTTTTCCTCCCATTCTTCTTCTTCTCTCTCAACTCCAAATGGCATTTTCCTCAGCATTTAATCAAGTAACCCATCAAGGAAATTCAAAAGAAAAAAAAAAAAAAAAGACACTAGGTCTCTATCAATGGTGACCTAATCAATGAAAAACCATATCGATGATGACTCGGTTTTAGGTATCCATCATGGAGATCCAAAATTCTAAGTCTCCATGATGGTTCTTAGAGACCCAAATGGAGGCTCAGCTGGTCTCCATAAGCGATCTCCATCAAAGACTATTTGGGTCTTCGACTATTGGAGATCACCTTGGAGACCAACTGGGTCTCCACCAACGATTTCCAAGGTGGTCTTGAGTGGTCCCCATGCATGGAGACCATTGGTCTTCATCCACATTTTATATTCTCTATTAGTTTTATAATTTTGTATTGTTTTTAAATAAATAATAATATATTTAAAATATATAACTTTATTATTAAATTATTTATAACTTATGGATGGACCATTTTACCCTTAATATTGTTTATTTAATGATAGTTGACTAACAGCAAGAGGTATTTGTGCTGAATTTTATGAACATTAAGGGAGTTGTGTACCATTATACCATAAACTTAATTGTTGGTATAATTTTACCTAACCATAGGGGCGTTTGTGTAATTTACCCTAGATTTAAATAGCATTTACTTCGGCAGTGCTTTCTTTTTCTTGTCAAATGCCTATTGTCTTTGTCTGATAAATTTACCTTGAAAATTGGAACACAGAACTTTAGGAAAGTCTTCAAATCAATGATGGTTGATCAGGCTGAAATTATGCACAATTTTATATCCTTAACTTATGCTTTTGTGATGAAAACTCGAGTAAATAGGGGTGTACTAATGTTTTCTGAGTATTTTGCACAAAATTTGAAAGGAGGGTTTGAAATGTAATTTTTTGAGGCAAAAGTGTAATTTGTAAAAGCTGAGGGCCTTTTATAATTTTTCCACAAGCCAATTTTGGAAGCTCATTGGAAGAGATTCTTGCACCAAAATTAATGGAAGCATATCAAGTAATTTAGGCAGCAATTGATGCATGTTTTAAAAGCTCTTGATCTCAGTTTTGGAAGGAATTTAATTGCATGGAAGAAGATCTTTTATTTAAAGAAATTTAAGTCAAAGCTTTAATGATTTTTTTTAAAGGAAAATCATGTCATTCAATGTAGAAGATTCAAGAGGATTATTTATGGTACTTTAGAGAGAGTATCATGGAATTAAATTGGGAGAGTATCTCGGAATTTAATGGAGAGAAAATCAAGGAAGTCAACTTTGTGTTAGAAAAAATCTCTCTCCCTCCTCCTATAAATTCATTCTTTTCATGCTCAGAGGGGGGGTCTTTTGGCTTGGTTTTTAGGGTTTTCTATTTTCTCTTTGGACGGCAACAGAGAGGGTTCGAGAGGAGTGGAGTTGCAGACAATCTCAACGTTGCTAGAATTCAACTTGCTCCAATTTATTCAAGTTCAAGAAAAATCTCAGAGAACAACACAGTGGTTATTTCATCTTTTTATTTGATTAATTCAATGTCGAATATTTTTATTTTAATTTTGTGCACTGTGTTATTCTACCTTATGTCAAACTAATTTTAATTTCTAAGGCTACAATGTAGCCAATTTATTTCATCGCCTATTCAATGATTTTTTGAGTTAATTAATTGTTATTTTCTTTTATATTTGTATTTCGTTTTATTGGAATTTATTGCTATCAATTAAATAAGACCTGTTAATTGATAGATCTTGTGACTATGATGTGCTTGACAAAGGTATCATGTGTTAGACGTCAATAGAATGGTATAATCCATATAGGATAGACATATACCTGTAGGGATTGTGTAATCATATGTGGGTAATTGAAACTTAATGAATTCAGGATTATTTAATTTACATAGATATATAGTAGATTAATTATCTTGGGTATTATTACTTGACTGTTCGAAAGAGGCTAGTAATTAATCTAGAGTTATCCGATTAAATACAATATAAAAGTGATTATTATTGTGTGAATAAAATGAGAATAGGTTGATGAAATAAAAAGGTGAAGTTGTGCCTTAGATCTACTCATCTGTTGTTGGTTCTATCAATTAATTTGTTTATTTATTTAATTTTTCTTTATTTTTATTCACTATATATTTTCATTTAATTAAATTCAATTATCTTTTAATTTTGGTAGTTTGAATAAAATTGTTGTCAATCAATTTTGGTAATTGGTACGTAAAATTAGCAATTGTCTCTATGGGAACGACCTTGATTTGCCACTATATTACATTATGACTGTGTATACTTGCATGTGAACTATTGTAATTAGTACATTAGGAATTTAACTATCAATGGACAAACAGAAAATTATGTATCAAGATTTGTACCACATCATCGTCAGTCCCTTCATTTTCTTCTCAAGCCCTTGATCTTTTGTTCTCATTAATTTTTGTTGAAATTTGGCACACTTTACTTTCTTGCCAACTCCTTGCTTGGAAAAATGGAAACAAATATTGTCCTCAATTCTTATTACAATTTACACAAAAAACACGATTAATGAGTTTGGGAGTGAGAGTAATAAATCCAATGTATATAGTCCTTCAAGTTTAGTCTGAATGCTCTTATCTTGACCCAACTCAACTATATATCGAGTCATAACACATAAGCTAGTGGTCTTAGTCCCAACTCAATCGATTGTCTTGTGTTGTCTCGATCCATGAAAAATAACATATAATAATTGCATTTCCAAAATCTAATTTATTTATTTTTTATTTTCTTTATTTCTTTTGATGGGTTTAATATTTTTTTTATCAAATATTAAGCAAAACAAAAAACAAAAATAAAAGCAAAAATAAAGAACAAGATCCTTGTTTTTAAGTAGTTTCCCTCATAATTGATTGTTTGTTTTGAGATTATTATTATTTTTTTTTTTAGTATAATGACTTCAATTTATTCAAAGGTTATTTGTTTTTCTCACTTAACGAATCGAGCATGGTTTTTATAAGTTGTTTTATTTATTTTTTAAGTGGTCAAATAACTTTAAAATATTAAAAAGAAAGTTTCAAAATTTGACTTTTTACTTAAATCTAAGTCAGTGAATTACATTAAAATATTTTCTTTCAAATGTGCCTTTGTAATGATAATATATTTTTACTTTATGCTAACCCTCCCTCTAACTCGCCCCCCACCCCCCCCCCACCCTCCCCCCTCCTTTTTTTTTTTTTTGTTTTTATTTTTTTGGTTACATGGGAGAAATGAATTAAATTCATTGAAAACTAACAAAATATTATGTTTTAGAATAAGAGTGAACTTGAATATTTGACTTTTTAAGATTAATGGAAATGCTCAACTATTCCTATTAAGAAGTGGTGGTATTTTCCCATCACTATAAGAAAATAGGATAGTGATACTGGAATATCCATACCAGGCACTAAAGGCCCGATATGGATACCAATTATCCATACCGAGCATTTAATGCCCGATGTGGATAATATTTTTTTTTTTATTATGAAACTTAATTATTCATACTGAGCATTAATTGCTTGGCATAGATAATAATATAAAAAAATTTTAATTTGATTATTGATACTGGACATTAAAGACTCGGTATAGATTTTTTTGTTTAAATATATATATTTTTAAATTTAATATTTATATCAGGCAAGTGGCCAGTTTTTATTATCCATGTTGGGCAGATCGAGCATCCGGTATGGATAATCCATTTAATTAAAAAAAAATAAAAAATTGATTATCCATACCAAGCGTCCAACACACCCAATATGTATAATCCATTTAATCAAAAAAAAAAAAAAGCGGATTATCCATACCGAGCGTCAGACCTGCCCGATATGGATAATAGTGGGTATGAATAGTGTTTATCATCCATATCAGGTGGGTCGGGCATCCAATATAGATAATTCATTTGATTAAAAAAATAGGGAGAACTTCATTTTAGTCCCTATGTTTTTAAAAAACTTCTCGTTTTTAAATGCGAATTCATTTATAGTCTTCATGGTCCTTCACTTTTTAAAAATTCATCAAATTAGTCGTTAATGTCAGTCAACAGGTAGTCAACGTTAGTAACATAAGGGTAGTTTTGTCTTTTAACATAAGTTAGTAACATGTGGACATGTGTCAATTGGAAAAAAAATTTGAAAAAATTAAATAAAAACAATAATTAAAAGTATAACTAAAATGACTCAATTATCCTCCTCTATTTTGGTTCAAACACCTTGTCTCCCGAACCAAATATTTGGTCCCCACTACCCAAATATTTTGTCTCAGACTCTACACCAGCCCTTACGACGACATTTCGTACCAACCTTAAACCTTACCACAACTGACTCTGACGACACACTTCCAAGGACAGCAAGGAAGAGACGAGGTGCTTTAAAGGTTAGTTGTTCGTGTGTTTGAAGTTTGACGTTGTTATTCTTCTGTAAAAATTGTTTATGGTTAAGATTTTTTGTGGGTTTTTTGTGGGTGCGTTTTAATGGTATGAATGAAGTGTTTTGGTTGAAGAAAAGTTGATTTTAACTCTGTTTTTGAGTTGTGTTGCTTCAGTTTCAACTGTTCAATGATTTTGAAATTTGTTGGATACAAATAAGTGAGGTTTTTGGATTTTTTTGGGGGGAGGTTGTTGCATGGCTATCTTTTGAAAGTGATTGTCGTTCTTTTTTTTTTACAAAAAAAGATTACATCATTTAGTTGTTGTTTTGTATTTTACAATTTTAGGGTTTTAGTCTTTTCGTCTCCAAAATCTATTGATAACGAAATTGATTGTTTTGTTGAATTGTTAGTTTTGGGTTTGCATGCCACTGTTGCAGGTTTGGTTTATGTAATGGTAATGGAGGTCAATTTCGTTTCATTGGTTGATGTGATGATTTTTATTACTAAGATGATTTCGCTTTACTTGTTATAGTGTTACAAGTTATTCAATGAATGTGGTTTTGGTGTTTTGTGTTTGCATTTATGTTACTGAAATTTGTTTCGATTCTTCGGTGGGGTTCACTTTCTTTGTATAGTGTTCTGGTTTACTTGTCTTGTTTGCATTTATGCTACTAAAATTTGTATGTGTTTGCATTTATGTTACTGAGATTTGATGTTCATGTTTGAAAAGTACAACAAGCGTAACATATCAAAAATAATGTTTGACCTATAACTGATGCTTATTACATTTGAGTACTCAGAACCAACAATTGGAATGTTGACCTTCAATGAACCAACATCTCGAATTAGAAAACATGTAACAGAAACTGAACCAGCAGTAAATGTGGAGGCTTCTGATAGTGAGGGTGATGAAGATTATGAGACAGATGATCAGTCAATGGGTGAGTTAATTGATGGGTCAAACTTGAGTTTAACGGATGAAGAAAGTGAAGATGCAGACATAGATTATTGTGATCCAAATGGTGAGGATATGGTGACTATTCTGTCCTCTGATGAGGATGATAATGGGATTGCTAGAATGGCTAGATATTGTTATCAACATCAATGGGCCCTAAATCCGAATGGTTCCATATCCTTGAGAGAGGGTCATGTATTTGGCAATGCAAAACATGTTCGTGATGTTGTCAAGAGATATGCGATTCAGGAGGGATTTGAACTGAAAAAGGTGAAGAATGACTTATGTAGATACACGGTCACTTGTAAGAATGCAACATGTGACTGGAGAGTACATGTGTCTCGACTTCCTGATGGAGTCACGTTTGAGGTGAAAAGTATTACTGGGGGACATAGCATGTGTCCAAGGGTAGCAAAAAATAAGGAAGCTGATGCAAATTGGGTTGCCTCTATACTAGGCAGGACAATAGAAGCTAATTGGCACATTACTTTGGATGTTTTGAAGAATGAAGTTCAGGAGAGATTTGCAGTTAATTGTGACTCACAAGTACTTTATCGTGCAAAGAAGAAAGTGCTCAAGAATTTGAAGAAGGACCATGTGAAATCATATGCTAAGGTAAGAAAGTATACAAATATGATTCTGAAAATAAATTCAGGGTCTTGTGCTAAAGTTTTGGTTGACCATAGCATTAGCTATAGCCCTCGATTTCAGAGGTTTTTCTTAAGCTTCAATGCACATCAAATTGGGTTCACAAGGGGTTGTAGGCCATTTATAGGTGTTGATGGCTGCCACCTCACAAGTCCTTTTCAAGGTGTCATGCTATCAGCAGTAGCACTAGATGGAGATTCTAGGATTTTCCCTATTGCAATTTGTGTATGTGAGATTGAAAATACTGATACCTGGACTTGGTTTTTACATTTGCTTAAAGAGTGTTTGGGATGGAATGATAGGAGGCCCATTTGCTTTATGAGTGACCGTCAAAAGGGTTGTATTTCAGCTTTAGCAAAGGAGTGGCCAGATGCTGGGAAAAGGTACTGTTTCAGACATATGCTAGCTAATTTCACAACTGTTTTTAAGAATCACTCCATAAATGGAAAACTATGGGCAGCAGCAAAGGCAAGCAATGTCGCTGATTTCAATGCAATTTTGGAGGACATAAAAGAAGACTCATACGAAACGTATAAGTGGTTGGTTGAGGAGGAGCCGGTTGACAAATGGGCAAGGCATGCCTTTGATGAGCAGATTGTTTCAGATCATATCACAAATAATTTATCAGAAAGCTTCAACAAATGGGTTAAAGAGGAAAGAGAAAAACCCATATTGACTTTACTGGAGCATTTGAGAAGGAGATACATGGTGAATTTTTGTAATAAATCTGATGAAATAGACAAGATAACTGAAAATATCACTCCATATGCAAGACGAGTGCTGAACACAAATGAAAAGGAAGCAAGGAAATTAAAAGTTGTATATGGAAAAGGTCAGTGGTATGAAACCATTGAAACTGGGTGCAAGAGAATATTGGTTAACATTGATGAAAAAACATGTGATTGTGGGGACTGGCAGATCAGTGGACTTCCCTGCAAGCATGTCATTGCTGTCTTAATTTATCGAAAAGAGCTTCCACATGATTTCGTGCATTGGTACTACACCAAAGAAGCTCTGCAATTAACTTATAGTGGGTCAATAAACCCAATTCCAGATGAAAGCAAGTGGCCCGCATTTGAGTCTGAAAAAATTCTTCCACCTCAGATACGAGCCAAGATAGGCAGACCAAAGAAGGCCAGAAGAAGGGCACCTGATGAGGGTCGTGCTGCATCCTCCAAAACTTGGGCTGGTCGTTGTATAACATGTAAACAACTTGGACATAATAGTCGTACTTGTCCAACAAAGGTAGTTGCACCAATAATATATTCTTGCACATTTTCATGTACTTTCTTAAATAAAATAATAAAATGTATTGTATTATTTTATTGTGACGATACAGGGAAAAGAACCAGCACTGAAGAAACAGGGAAAACAACTAATAACGAAGAAGCAGGGAAAAAAACCAACAATGAAAAAGCAGAAAAAAAACACACATGATGTAACTTCTGTTGCTACTGTCAGAGATAGTGATAGTGGGCCTACCCAACAACAATCTATCAATATCAGGTGCATAAATAGTTCAGTTTTCAAGTTGTATAAAAGTGACAGGTGTAAGTTATTAATTCTTAAGGCTGACTTATATTTCTTCTAGTATGCAAACCCATGAAGCCTATCAAGCCACTTCTTCCAATATAGCATCTAGCAGGAGCCAATATGAATCACTGTTTCAGAATTGCTATCAAGGATCAACAAGCATGAATAATATTGAGCATACTAGCTCTGTTCAAACTCATCAACAAACTACTAGAAGCAGGTTTAATTTTTTTAGGATTTTTAAACTTTAAACAATTTGTATGCATGTTTTTGCCTACTTTCTTTTTCTTACTCACTTGCATGGATATATGCACTTACAAATTATTTAATGTTTTTAATATTTGCAGCTTCAACTCACATGGAGGGACCCCTTCCAATGAAACATCAAGCAGGCCTCCCCTGTCATAGATGCTTGAACGCTGCTCGCAGATGAGTTCAAACTCACCACTATAACGAATTAATGGGCTAGTGGTATTTACTATGTTTATTTTGCACACTTTTATGCAGATATGATATACACTGCTTTGTTTTAATTTTGAAGTTTATTTTGGGGACCTGTAGTCTGCTGTGCATGTCATGGCAGTATGTGATGTTTATTTTGCTCACTTTTAGGCTGTTATGCATGTCATGGCAGCAGCTGCTTTTTTTTTTTTTTGACAATATTTGGCTGTTCTGCATGTTATGGGCAGTGACATGAACATGTTGATTAACTATTTTGTTGAAAACATTGGCATAGAATTTAATATTTGAAGTGGCCCCATTATCCATAAGCTTTTTGTTGTTGAGTATTGTTATTTTCCTCTTGCTGCATTATCAGGTGCCATAGTTTAGGGGATACAATCCATATGTATTGCTGCATACTATATATTTTATTCACTTTTGTTTGGAAGTGTGCTTACCAATATTGTATTTAAAAAAAAAAAAACTGCAGCAACAAGTGTGCATAATTTGCCTCAAAAAAAAAAAAACCGCAAGTGTGCATACTCAATATTAGCATACTAACATATTGCAACATATATATATATATATATTGTCAATGCTGGAAGCGTGGACGTGTGCGTACTGCAGCAACTTTATAAACCAAAAAAAAAATTATGGTAAACTAGCTCTTTTAACCAAAAAGAAAATAATTTATATAAGTTGAATGGCAAGATTGTAATTGCACCTATTCAAATGTCATATAGATCCATCCACTATCAGTCAATCAATTTACACTTAGGGTTAAAATGGTAAAATAACTCAACTTATTAATAATGGCACTATCATAATAAAATATGATTTTAAAATTTTACATTTATATGTGAAGGGTATTTTTGTCATAAAGAATACAAATCAAATTGTAATTCTAAAATTTTTAAGAGGGTAAACATGTCATTTTAACATGTGCATATAAAATTAAGGGTAAAACAGTCTTTTAATATTTTTAGTTGATGTTGACCACCTGTTGACTAATAATAGGGACTAATTTGATGAGTTTTAAAAAAGTGAAGGACCATAAAGACTATAAATGAATTCGTATTTAAAAATGAGAAGTTTTTGAAAAATATAGAGACTAGAATGAAGTTCTCCCAAAAAAATAAAAACAGATTATCCATACCGAGCAAGTGATCCACCCGACATGGATAATCTGGGTTTACCACCCCCCCTCCTCCCCATCCAACACCCCTTTCCCTTGATTTCTTCATTTCTTTCTCTCTCTATCACTTTCTCTCACATCTACTCTCCCCCAAACCCTAGTTGTCCCTCTTCCACTTGGCCACCCATTCGCTGCTCCGCCGTTAACTGCCAGCCGCCCCTGTCGTTGATCCGCCGTCGATGAGGATGATCTCCCCTTCTTCTTGTTGTTATTCTTCAAAAAAAAAAAATGATGGTCAGATCGGCATCAGCACCACCATCACATCAGTTTGGCTCTCTTTTTTTATTTTTGGTCATTTTTGTCATTTTCTTCTCATTTTTTCACTTCTTTGTTAATATCGTCACATATTAGAAGTGTTTTTATGAGTTACTGTTTGGTGCATGAGTGATGTGTGTGGTTAAATTTGTTTGATTTAATAACTTAGAAATCGTTTGCATTGTTGAAGGGCAATGGCAGGGCGCTTGATTCTGGTGGAGATGTTGTTGCGATATATCATTTGATGAATCAAGGTAAGAGCTAGTGATTGCTCATTTATATGATGTATTTTGAACTCTAGCCAATCATTTAATTTTTGGTTCATTTTATGCAGGGAAGCTTGAGGACTGAAAGGAGTTTTGGGACAGTATACAGTTTTATATACTTACTAGGTACATATTTGAAGCCACATGCAAGTATTCGTTTTTTATGAAGTATTAATAGTTAAACAAGCTGCCAGATATGAGTTAGTCTATTTAATTTTGCACCAGCTAGGATCTATAGGATAGCTTTGATGTTATTGTTCTGCTGAAGTGCTTTGAGATTCTTATATGTGGATGTTTTGTTGCATTACTGTCATGACTGTAGTATTGTGCTGGAGGACAAAGTTGAGATTTAGGCTTAATGGTTGAGAAACACAAATCCAAGAAGTTTCTGTTATTATGCTGGGGTGTTGAATTTATATAATGTCATTTTAGGGATGCAGGGTGTGAAGTGATTTTTGCATTAGACAGCTCCCTGGTATCAAATCCATATATTTTTGGTCATGTATTAATCTATAATTTATACTTTTATTTTACCGGGCTGCTGTTGATAGTATCACAAGAAGCTTGGCCCTCAATGGGGGACAGATGATGACATTAGAGTCAATGTCATTGCACCTGGTGCTGTTGGCCACATTCTGCAGCCTCTTGTATGGTTTTAGCACAGCCTTTTGCAGGTCTTGATCGTGAGATTTGAGGGCTGGAACTCGGGTGTAAATTCAGCATATCAACAGCCCTAATCTGAAGTATTTCGACATTTTTTCAAGCCGTTTCACAACCTTTTTGCAGCAGCTTATGTCCCGTTTTCACAGGCCTTGAAGAGATGTTTTAAGGCTGGATTCGAGCCACGAACCAGCGCCAATACAGCCCTCAACAGTAGGTCCTTGACAGCCCTCGATGACATGCATCCGTCCCTTCTATCATGGGACTAAGTGGCTAAACCTCAGCCCTTCCTTTTTCCTACAGCCCGGTGCCTATCAACCTTAGGTGCTTGTTAGTCCTAGGTCTGTCATCAGGCCTGAGCTCCCTGCCATTCTGACGAGGCAGGAAGCTGACAGATGATGTATGACCCTATATTTGAATTTCAGAGCAGAGTTTCCCTTCGGTTTGCTTTTACACCCCCTGTCAAGGGCATTTTGTCTTTTTCATGTCCCCTTTTCTGGATGATTGGGCTGGGACCGTTGTTTCCCTTTGAATCTGTCCTCCAGGCTTGTTTTTTGGGCCTCCTCGTTGGGATGATTTTTAATTGCCGAACCTTAATGACCCTGATTCGATTGGATTTTGGGGAGCTAGTTTTCTCCCAAATAGCTAAGTAATTAGTACTTATAAAATATCATGGAATTAGCATCCTAATTTTAGAAAGTCAAAGACATGGTTATGAAAGGTCCTCCTCAAAACTGACATGAATGAGAAATAACTTTGCGATCAAGGCATCTTTAGGATTATGACAGTTTTGATCAAAATCATTTACTATCGAGTTTTAATTAAAAAAAGTCATGAGCACAAATAACCTTAATCATGATCATTTAAAATCATAAAGTAGTTTTGATCAAAATAATTCAACCATAACAGTTTTAATCAAAATTGGTTACACTCACGATTTTTAATCAGACGATCACATCTACATTTAAAAGGAAAAACTCGATGGACAATATTGAGAAAAATGACTCCTATCATACCAACTATAATCAGAAGGGAGAAAATAGTAGATGATCTGTATGATTGTGGAAAAGAAAAAGAAACTGCTAATAAGGTAGAAAAATAAGTGGCCGATTTGGAAAATTAACTTGTTGAAAAAATAGGTTAAACCTTAGTTTTCTGCATTGAAGTTGCAAAAACATTTCATTGATATTTACTTTGAACTTAGATTAATATTTCAAAGATAACTTTTTAAATAATTATTCTACTGGAAGATGGCAGAAACTATTGGAATTGAATTAACCTGGAAGTTTGACAGAAGCGGGATGATTGAATTTCATTTACAGGGGTCTAGACTTCAATAATTACAACAAAGAAATTATTACAATTAAATATGCTTTATATTGATTCTACAAAATTAGCTTCGTTTTTTTTTATTTTTCTAATATCTCTTTCAAAGCGAATTGAGCCTACAAATTTGAGAGCTAAAAGCTTTTTACAGCAAATAGCAATAGAAAGTTAAGTAAATGGACGTCCCCTATAGATCCATATATACAATATAATCTTGTTATATATATATATATATATATATATATATCTAAATTTGTTAACTATTATAGAATTATATATAGACGAAATAACATGTTTGGATCTATTTTTTAGATTACTTAAATTTAGAAGTAATTAGTCTATTAATCTGTTCGAATTGAAGTATTTTGGATTCATGAATAAGCAAAAG
This sequence comes from Litchi chinensis, assembly GCA_019925255.1. Classification (NCBI taxonomy): domain Eukaryota; kingdom Viridiplantae; phylum Streptophyta; class Magnoliopsida; order Sapindales; family Sapindaceae; genus Litchi; species Litchi chinensis. Next base: position 30,336,954 of record CM034462.1, on the reverse strand, counting down.
TCTATGCATCACATAGACTGGGGTTTCGCGGACGCTGGGCGTCAATATTTGACATGTGGTATGCTGATGAACAAATTTGATTATTTGGGTTCACAAGTTTGACAAACTGCCACTTGATTGGATTTTTTTTTTTTTTAATAATTTTGAAACTGGCACTTGATTGAATTTTATTGTGTTCTTCTCGGTGTAATTCATAAATCTCATTTCCAACGCTTCCGGGTTTTCTTTTCCAAGCGTATTCGTCTTCATTTACCTCGAAAGATGCAGCATATACGTCATTTTCCTGTCACTAATGAAGCCTTTTTATGGACAGAACATTAATTGAAATAACTTTATTTGAAGATGGCAGAAGTTATTGGTACTAAAAGTTTGACAAAAGTGGGATAGTTACGTTAAAATTCATTAATACAAGTCCAGGCTTCAATAAATCGTTTCCCATGGTATCACACATATTATTCTATGTTTTAATTGTTGATACATGTCTATTTTAGTAACAGTATTATAATAAACTGCTCCAATAATTTGTTCTTAGTCACCTCTGAACTTACAAGGGGGTGTTCGAAAAAAATGAAGAAATATATGGCAGTAGCAATAGTTAGGCTAAATCTTAAAACGCATTCATAAAATCAGTTGAAATTGAGACAACGAAAAATTTTAGGACTTCGGAGAAGACATAATTTTTTATGTTTAATTCTATCAAAAAAAAAAAAAGGAATTTTTTTTTTTCTCTAAACACTAGAAGGAAAACTAAAGACTTTCATTTGCAGTGCTTTCAACTTTATTTAGATGTACTTGTCTTCATTTACCTTAAAAATGGAACATATATACTAGTTTCCTGCCTCTAAACTTTTTATAGACAGAACAATTATAGTTAAATTATCATGTGGTCAATATCATATTGATTGTAAAATTCAGTGCTAGGGCCATCAAAGGTATCGATCAAAATTAGCATGAATGAGAAATAGCATTATGATCAAGACACATTTACGATTACGACTATTTCGATTAAAACTACTCACAATTACAATAGTTTAATTAAAGATCATTCATGACCACAAATAGTCTTAGGCTTTGTTTGGGATGTCACGTGGAAGCGTTTTTTATTTTTAGCTTTTTTAAGTCAGAAGTCATTAAAATAACTGTTTGGATGGATTTAACAAAAAAGTTAAGGTTTTTTGAAGTTCTTCTACTTAAAGCTACTCAACTTACTTTCACCAAAAGAATTTTTACAAAACATGGGAAGCTAAAATTTTGATTTGGTTTGGTTTGGTTTTTTTTTTTGTTTATTTAATTAATAAACAACTAAAATAATTAGATCTAATACAATAGAAATTAGGGTAAAAAATATACTTTCTGCTTTTAGTCAACAGTCGAAGAGAAAGTTAGTGTTATTAAATCTCAATAGTTCAGGTTGAGTGCAATTAAAAATAGGGTTAGGAGAAGTTAAAGTAGTTTGCCCTTCTCTATTTTATTTATTGACACGTGTCTATTTTGATGACACTATTATAAACTGATGATAGAAATTAAACTGCAATGCCACAATTCCACTTTCGCTACTTCTTGATATAAGGGTAAGGTTCAAACTCAAAGGTCACAAAAAAATATGATAATTTTTTCACTTAAATGTGGGTCGATTTCTTCAAATCCAATGACCAGTATTCCGAACTGCACACTAAGAAAACTATATCAATAAATTTTGATAGTTATCCGATCTAATATTAGAGGGAAAAAAAATTTAAAAAAAGAAAAAAACAATGATAAATAATCACTTATTAACAAGTAGATATAGTACGTGTCATTGGTGCTTTGCCAAAGTGGTTGGAAGCACCCCCAAGTTTATGTGTGTGAGCTTGGATTTGATATTTTGCAACCTCATGAAGGTTGTCTTCTCTTACTTTATGTGAGTCGATCCCTTTTATATGTGAGCTATTTTTCGATATGTGCTACAAGTATTCCATTCCGTTTGATTCTAATAGTTCTCTAAAAATGATAAAAAATAAAAAAAAAATAATAATAATAGACACAATACGTACTGTGTACATGGCTTTAAACGAGAAAAAAGATGTAATACTTTGTTTTTACTGACCTCCTCTGCACTTAAAGAGGGGTTTCTAATTTAATAAATTTTTAAGAAATTCATGGCAGCCACTGACAAAATTCTGAAACTTTGCATTCTCGCTTATTTTTAGGTTGGTTGAATCTTAAAATAGATCCATAAAATTGAAACTGAGACAATGAAAAATGTTTGGAATGTGGGAAAGGATATAAATTTTTATTTTTATATAATCTATTGTTAATCATTCTAGGCTAACATGATCTTTTAACTTGAAATTTAATTAGTTTTTAAGCTTATAGGTTCACAAGTCATTAAACTTTAGAAGGGTTAATTTCGATTTTTTTTACAAAAAAAAATTCAAAAAAATGAAAATTATTACGCCTTTTCATGAAGTTTTATTGAGTTGATCTCATTATTGGATATATAATAAAGTTGACAAAAAAGAGGATGGTATTTGACCCAGTGGAAAGTCACACCCCATTTGCTTTTCACCGGTAAGGTTCAATCCTCGTCTAGTATGGTAATTTTTATTACTATTTATGGCTAATTTTTTCCTGATTTTGAAAATGGATTTTTAGACCGCTCAATAAGTAAACTCTTTCATTAAATTCCAATAAATTTTTGACCCAATGTCAGGAGATGTAATATGAAAAAAAAATGACAAAAAAAGAATGTCACACGGATGCAATAGTGAACTTCAAAAGTTAAAATGTGATCATTTTGTGAATCCAAAAAATCAAATTTGATGATAAACATAATTAATCATATATACGAAACGAGTAATAACATCATGTAATTAAGAATCAGCTGCTACTAATTAAAATATACAAGCATAAGGAAAAAGACACAACCGAAAAAAAAAAAAAAACAAAACAAAGAGAGATCTCTTCATTTATTACAGTACTCAATAATTTGATGATCATCAAAATACATAAAACAAAGAAAGCAGAAAAAATCTAACAACATTTTCTCACAACAATCCCAACCTTGTCTCCTAGACGATACAAGAAATGAGAGTACATGTACCTCCATCGTCTATTGACAAGTAAGGAACCTATCAAACTCCAAAAGCCCAATATAAATCCAAGTGTCGTGCTCACATAGAACCCCCAATCTACTTCATCATCTTCTTTAGCATTTTCAGTGCCAAGTGTTGTAGCAACAATCTCAGAGCAATTCTTAGGAAGTGGAGGGCCACAAAGTTGGTTGCCAGCAAAAAAGGATGCATCCAAACTTTGTAGTTGAGAACTTGAAGGTATTTCTCCAACCAAGTTGTTCTTGGATAAGTTCAAGTAACTCAAAAGAGTTAAGCTTGAAAAGCTTTTTGGGATTTCACCGGAAAGTTGATTACAAGAGAAATCAAGAGACTCTAATGATTTCATGGAACCAAGATTCTCAGGAATTTTTCCTGTGAAAAAATTGTGAGATAAATTCATTGTCTGCAAAGCTTCGAGGTTTGTCAATTCTGTGGGAATCTCCCCTGAGAAATTGTTGTTGGAGAGGTCTATACTTCTTACCAAATTAAGAATGGTGCTGTATTGAGCCTCTTTCCCTTTGGTCACAAGTGATGCACTTTCAAGAAGATTTCCTGAATGATAAGTAATATTACAAAAGGCTGTATACTGTATATAGTTGCTTGAAGAGTAGTTTATTGTCACCATGGCACTGAAATTGTTGAAACATCTTGGTATGGTACCAGAGAGACTGTTATGAGCAAGATCTAAGATTTGAAGAGAAGAAAGATGACAAAGTTCTATCGGTAGATGGCCATGAAAGTTATTTCCGCGAAGGTTGAGAATCACCATTTTAGAAAAACTTTCCCCAATCCACAGTGGAATATTTCCAACAAACTTATTTTCACCAAAATCTAGTGCCACTAAATCTGTACAATCTTTTAGTGATATGGGTATTGTTCCAGAAAGGTTGTTCTCTCGGAGATGTAAGGATTTTAGATCACTTAAAGTTCCAATAGAGTTTGGAGCCTTACCAGTAAATTTATTGTTGCCCAAATGTATATATTTCAAAAAAGGCCAATTCTTCCAACAATCAGGTAATTCACCCGTTAAAAAGTTGTCTCCAAGGTTGAGATATTGCATACTCATATATCCATCAAAACTATAACAAAGAAAATGAAAAATGGAACCGGACAAACGATTGCCAGAAAGATCAAGTATAGTCATATTGGAGGATATAAACGGCAGTTCACCCAACAAATTATTTGAACTCAAGTCAACAGACTCAAGTTGAACTGCCTCAATTACTTTTGGAATCTTGCCATTGATTTGGTTGTGAGAGAGATTGACATATAGTAAACGGGGAAGTGCTTCCCAAAACCACTTAGGAATGGTTTCTACAATTTCGTTATTGGATAAATCCAAAAAAGATAATTCCTTCTGTGATTGAAGCCAAGATGGAAATCGAGGTCCTAAATGACAATTTCCTAAACCTAATCTTGTAAGATGAGAAGTAGGAAGCCAAGTAGGACTAACATTTAACGTTAGAGAGTTTCCTGAAACAGAAAATGTGTGCAAGTTTTTAAGATTGGCAAAATGACTTTCAGAAAGAGTTCCGTTCAATTTGTTAAAAGAAAGATCTAATTCTGTCAAGGATGAAAATGCTCCCAAGTATGTTGGAATATGACCAAAAAGTTGACAATCACTCATATGCAACACTCGTAATCCATTGACATTACATCTTGAAAAAATATCTAGAACTTCATATACTTCTTGACTCAATTTGACACCTGACAAAGAGATTGACCACAAGTTGCAAAGCCTTCCCAACGATCTTGGAATTCTCCATTCAAGTTTATTAAATGAGAAATCAAAATAACTGAGAGAAGTTGCATTTACTAGAGAATCTGAAACCCTACCTTGCAAGTCATTTTTTCCAAGATCAAGGTACTCAAGCTGACTAAATTTGTTCCAGTCTGGCATTAAAGAGGTAACGTTATTATCACCCAAACTAAGAACTCTAAGAGAAGTCAAATTCTGAAATCCTTGGGGAATTGGACCTTGAAATTTATTAAAATTCAAAAAAAGCGAGACCAAATGACTAAGACTTGAAACCCAACTAAGAATTGAACTACCAACAAGTTGGTTATTGGAAAGATCAAGTGTAGCAAGATTTGAAGAATTTGTAATGGTCAAGGAAGCGGAGTGTTGGAGTTGGCAATTTGATAACTGCAAATTTATCAAAGAAGGAAGCTCATTGATCACCAACAGCCAGTCAGAGGCTACACTAAGATTCACTGAACTCAAATCAAGGTACTCCAAAGAAGAAAGGCCAGATAGCCATCGGATACTCTCATCATAGACATCAAAATTCTGACTTAGGTCAAGATGTCGCAAACGAGAGAGGTTTCCTAGTTGATAAGGAATCATGCCCCCAAATCCAGCCATTTTAAGGCTAAGATATCTTAAGTTCCACAGGGAACCAAGAAATCTAGGAATGTGAATGCCTTCAAAATTGTTCCCACTCAAGTCCAAGTGACTCAAATGCTTAAGATCAAGCAGAGAAGGGTTTATCTTACCAGTGAACTTTGACCTCGTATAGGCTTGCCATTCAGCTTCGAATGAGCTGAATGTGTAGTCACGGAAAGCGTTTCCAAGGTTCAGCTCCACGACATGGCCAGTCATGTTGTTGCAGACTACACCATTCCATTCACAACAGTCTCCATCACCACCGACCCAAGAGGCAAGCCGGTTGGAAGGATCTCTGAGATCTTGCTTTATCCTTAAAAGGGCTTCTCTCTCACCGTCTATGCATCCCACATAAGCACTGCAAGTACAGAAGCTTGTATTGATGGTTAGTGCTATTGCCAGTAACTCGAGAAAAATAATTGCAACAACAGTCATGATTCTAGTTAGAAATATTTATTGAAGATAAGGCAATGCGGATGAGAAGGTAATCACTGTATATGGTGCCATTTATAGTGTTATTTTGTTTATGTATAAATTGTAGGAAATTTCCCGGAAGATTACTTTGCGTGATCAGAATTCCAAAGTCAGACAGATAAGACGCATCTATCAGTCAAAAGATAGAGATTGATTGTCCTAGATTCCAATCTCTTTCAAACTTTCATACATCATGCTAGGAAAATGAGGCAGAAGGTAGCTAGAAATGTACTTGGAGTTCTTTCAAACTTGTTACTTGCATACATCATCAAGGTATGGCACTTGATTTGTAATGAACTAATTCTAACATGATCATTGGCAGTCCCCACTGTAAATCCAAGTGCCATTCCCCACGTATAGAACCAGTCCACTTTATTTTCGTTACCATTTTTATTGCTAGGTGTTGGAACATTTTCCTGGTGGTTTAAAAGAAAAATTAACAGATTCTAATGATCTTTTAGCAAAACATTCCAAAAAAATTTCATTGAAAAACAAAATCACAATATCAGACAAATGATGTTCTTTATTTATTTATTTAAATAAATAAATAAATCCAAAGGTCTGATGCTTTATTTATTTATTTAATTTGACTACAGGTCTTATGCTTTATTGTGATCTAAAGCTAATATTGTTGAATAAAATAGAATTGACTTCTCTTGATGTTATCTAACCAATATTGATAGTATTGCTTGTGGATAATTTAATTTCACATAATCAACTACTCTAGACAAAACACAAAATCACAATATCAGACAAATGATGTGGCCAGAACAGGACGCAGAGAGAGAGAGAGAGAGAGAAACAGAAGGCTTTCACTAAACATATTTATGGTTTCAAATGTTCGACAATATCTGGGATCCAGTCACAACTCACAACAATGTCTCAAATATAACAATTTTATTGGAAATTCTAATACAGCAGCTTGCTTGATTATCAAGCACGCTGAGAACAAAGACTCATCATTTGTAGAGAACACTTGTACAATACAGAAAATAAACGTCTAGCGATATCTTCTTACAGCACTCCCAAATTTCTCTCCAACGCCGTCCACGAAATGAACATAAGTGTCCCTCCATGTTCTACGGACAAGTGAAAGAATTATGGAACCGACAAGAAAAAAAATAACGGAACCGCAGACACCCACCATAACTCGCAGTGCCATTCGTATATAATACCAATCCACGTTGAAGAGCGGGGAGAGTGAGAGAGGTGGTGGAGCAGCAGCGGAGGAGAGTGAGAGCGGGGGCGGTGTGGTGGGGGTGGAGGAGCTTTCCAATGGGGTGGTGTTGTTTCGGAGAATGGTGGCGTGGGGTGATGTTGAAATCGGAGAAGAATGAGGAGGCGGGAAATCTGATGATGGTTTAATGTGTATAGTCCAATGTGTGTGTATATATATCCTCTGTTCAAAAGTTAAAACCAACCAATTAAATTAATCCATTATATTTGAATTTAATAAAAGTGATAATTTACTTTAAAAAAAAAATGGAATGAATGAATTTAATTTTTTAAAGTTATAAAGTAATTATCATAAAAGTTATATATGTGTATATATATATAACCTTTATGAAATTATTATAGATGTTATATACTAGATATCTGAACTTTTGAATATACATGTTAATAAATAATATGATAATTAATAAAATTAAATATCATTAATATATATATATTCATTATCAATTTCTACGCCATTAGATAGGATGCATATGATTTAATATATATTTACCCATTAACTATCATAATATTAGTTAAGATGCAAGTAAAATATAGGAGGATGTCTAATATTACTCATATATAAGTTATACCCTAATTTGACATTTATTTTCTTGATTTATTATAATTAAATCCAAGTTTAAAAATAAATACATGATTCGAATTGATAAAACTCTAGCGGTTCAAAAGTGCGGTGATATAATGGCATCAACCCACTTTCCTAATAACCAAAAGGCAAGGTTTGAATTCGGCTCACCATAAAAATGTGGACAATTTTTTCACTTAATGTAGGTTGACCTCTCCCATCTTCTAGGAGCAGCATTCCGACCATACGATAGAGTTTTATATCAGTTAGATCCCAACAGTTGTCTATCTAATGTCGGAAAGGTAAAAAAAAAAAAATGATAAATTCTAGTGGGCCACAAAAATTGAGCTCCACTCTTTCTTTGCCTTTACTGTCTTCAACAGGCTTTCACTCCACCACCAACAACTACAACCACAATACTAACCGCCATTCAAGCTTTGGTCCCCTCTTTCCTCCACAATCTTCAACGCGCTCTCCCTCCACCACCAACAAGAGCAACCACATCTAGATATGGTTTGGTGGTCTTCTTCACCAAGTTATTCACCATCTTTTTTTTTTCTTTTTTTTTTAATTTTAAGTTTATATTAATTAAATTAGATCTTCATCGTCCATCTCAAAAATGAATGATCGAAATCTATCTTTCATATTTTTTATTTTAACTTGTTTATATTTGATTATGTTTTATCTCTACCGTCCATTTCAAGGATGGATGGCAGAGATCAATCCTTTTTATTTTTTTTTCAATTATTTATATCCATACGTGTGTCCACATCAAACTTATAATGTGAGAAGATGAATTTATCTCTATCAACGTTAAGTTTGACCGATTGTTAATTAATGGAAGGGATCAAATTGATGTATCTAAAATTTTAGAGATGTTTGAACTATTTCACCAAATAAACTTAAATAAGAAAAGTTTTCCAAAAATATAGGGACAAAAATAAAATTTATTCTACTAATTTGTATCATAAAGTCAAAGACAACTCACTATCACTTTGGTCTTATATTAAGAAAAATCACAAGTTAAATTATAAGAACTTGGAGCACACGTTATAATAATCCTCAGCTTCTTATTCACATAGATTAGAAAACAAACATATGAGGTCCTTTTCAAGATGGCTAAATCTCTTTCAATTAGATCTTTGATAGGTTACTTTATGTAGCCACACAGTTTTCAAATGAGTGTTCGATACATCTAAAGCCAAGAGAAGACTAACATTATCCCCAATATAAACTAACACATGCTTGCTTTCATAATATCACTTTCTCCATTGTAAATTTCATAGAATAGTACAGGTGATAATGTCAGGAAAAAAAAAAAGGAAAAAGAAATAATAGTATAGGTGGTGGTAGTGGTTAAAAAGACCCTGTTCGATTTTTTCATGTAAAACAAGTGAAACCATACCAATACATCATTATGTTCATTCAATGGAAAAAAAAAAAGCAAAAAACAAAAACAAAAAAAACAAAAACAAATACATGTGATGTGTGAATATAATGATTTTATTGAACGGAATTTAATATATGGAGTTCTCATGTTTGATTTATTTGCCATGGACTCAATGACCTCCAGTTTCTGCATAAAGTAGCTGGAAATATGCTTGATCCACCATGACTTTCCACCAAAATTTCCTGGGTATTTCATTGCTATCGTAGTTCCCAAAATAGACCATATGTTTTGATAGCAATGATGTGTTTCAAGACATTTCATTGTTGTAACAGACCCCACCATATACCCAAAAAAACAAAATGAAACAAATACATGTGGAGTGTAAACGTTGCACCAAAATTTCCCTCATCATGACTTTACATCAAAATTTCCAAAATATTTCATTGCTATAATATAAAGGTCCCGAAATAGATGTTTGTTCACTACACAATAGTTGTAGAAAATTTCTCGGATCATCACTTTAATCAAACAATCAAATATTCCAAAGACTTATAATTGTTGTATGCTGCATTTCAGCAATAAAACGATTGACTTTTAAATCAATAAAGGAAATATAAATTTTAGTCTCCTTTAATTTTTGATTCATTTTGGTTTTTAACATATGTAACATACATCTTGATATTATCGATTAAATTCATGATACTTAGTTTGAATATTTCTTTATCCCTCTTTGTATATACTAAAAAAAAGACCTTTAGAAAAATTATCATGACTTGTTGCACCGTACGAGGATATCAAAAAGATTAGTGGAAATTGTGAAAAATAACCATTTGAAAAGGATAACAATTTGTTTTTACCCATTTTTTTTAAAAAAATTATTTTTAACCCCTCAAACAAATATATTTGATGATATATCCAAAATACCCCTGGACATTTTTACAAAAAAACCCTGAACAGTTAAAAATTTACGAAAAAACGAAACGTGAAATTACGATAAAGCCCCTGCATATATATACACCTCAAAACCGATATGGAAATCACTTCCATCGATTTCTCACTCAAAAGCACACCGGTTTTTGCCAAACCCGAACCCGATCGCTACCCGACGGTGAGATTGACTTTTCTGACCATTCGCGCGACGTTGCCGACCTTCCCTGAGGAGCTCCTACCGCCGGTGAACCTGCAGAAAGTGCGAAGGTTAGATTTTGAGATGTTTGTTGTAGTTTTTGGTTGAGATTTGGGATTTTGAATTGTTTGTTGTGTTATGGATGTTAGTTTAAGATTATTAGACTTAGAATATGTTGGATTTGATTGTGTTTGGTGGTTTGTTGGGTTGAAAATGGTCGATTCCGATGAGAGAAGAGTTGTCGAGATCGGATCGGTTTTTGAGATCGGTTTTCCACAATCGGTTTTTCATTTCAGTTTTCCATAATCGGTTTTTCATTTCGGTTTTTCAAATCGGTTTTCAAGTTCGATTTTTCAGGTAAGTAAAAACCGAAGTAAAAACCGATAATGAAAAACCGATCTGGAAAACCGATCATGAAAACCAAAGTGAAAAACCGATCATGAAAAACCGATCGATTTCATTTATCGGTTTTTAAGATGCCTTTAAAAACCGATCGATTTCATTAATCAGTTTTTCAGATGCCTTCAAAAACCGATCTATTTCATTAACCGATTTTTCAGATGCTTTCAAAAACCGATTCAGTTCAAAAACCGATTCAGTTTATATATCCCTACTGATGATTTCTTTGCTGTTTTTCTTTCCTACAGATGGATTTCAACTATAAATATAGTTCACAAACAATTGGCACACATACGAGCAGGAACACACATATTGGTCAAAGATTGGTTAACAAGATAATTACTGTTATTAATAGAAGAAATCTATACAACCGGTTCATGGCAGAATGTCCGTTCGAACATATTTTGAAGATAACCAATAATATGGTTGCTGGTTCTATGATTTTGTGGGTGCTTGCTAGAGAGTTAAAGGTCACGGTTGCACGCTGTGATGAGAGGTGGTTTGAAATTGGGGAGAGAAGATATAGGTTTGGGAAACAGGAGTTTCTGTTGGTGACCGGACTTCCTTTTGGAGGCATTGACCGTAAAATCTTCCAAATAGTGCCAAATGATCAAAACGATCTCTTATGGCGAATGTTTAATGGAGTGTGGCCAGAGGTGAGAGAGTTGGTCACATTTCTTAAGGCAAGAAGTCATAGTGGGCAGCGAGACCGTGCAGGGCAGGATCCGATAGATGATGAAGATCTTTTGAAGTTGGCGAACGTAGGGATTGCTTTCCATCTCTTTATGGGACTGGATGACAGAGCTAGGATTTATCCATTTATGTGGGTCCTAATTGAGAATACAGAGAGGTGGAAGACATTCCCTTGGGGTATATTATGCTATAGTGTCCTGTTGTACTGTCTCGACATGACACTTAATGAAGAGCGGATCTAAAATCCATCAAGAACCATTAATATTTATGGTTATATGTTGGCGTTTAAGGTATAACTAATACTTTCAATATTTATTGCTTCCTTCTGTTACGGTTAATATATAGAGTTATATGTATGTTTTTAGTTTAATCAAGTTTGCATTATATATTATATTATCTTATCATTACTAACTATATGTATGTTTTTTGTTTAATCATTTTTACATTATAGTGGTGGTTAGTAGAGGTGTTCCTAGTGTTACAGGAGAAGATATCAAAAAAGAACCCGAACCTCAAAAATGATCTACCAAGATGTATGAGACGATCACTAAAGAGAACACCGATAAATATACATAGCCTAGATGATTTCCCCCCTGTAAGTGACGAACATAACCTAAATTTGTGTTAATTATTTGTTTGTTATAACTATCGTTATTTATATTAAGTATATAATTGTAGTATAACTAAATATATTTATATAATGCAGATAGTTGGCACTGGGCCAACCTTGGAGCCTACTAACGCCGAAAGGGAGATGGATTATTGGAAATCTTTTAATCTGAATCATATGGTTCCTGAAGAAGTACATAAATATGGCGGCGGGGGGAGTGATGATGATGATGATGATGAGCATGCCGACGATGACGATGAGCATGCCGACGATGACGATGGTTTGGATGATGGTGTAGGGGGTGAGGATGAGATAGAGGATGATGATAAGGTGGAGGGTGACGATCAACCACTTAAAGACGTCCGAAGCGTGCAATCCGAATCAAATGATACCTTATCAAAGTTTCGGACAAAGAAGACACACGATGTACGGCACGTAGATCATGAGGTACGAATATTCTATTTATATAATAATATTATTCAATTAATTTTCATTGTAGTAAATGCAAAAGATGTGGACATGTGTAGTAGTATGGAGTGTGAAAGAGAGACGGAGTCTCTAAAAATGATAGACGAAGTGTAATTTGTTTAAATATACAGGTTGTATTTCCTTGAATACTCAAAAAACAGGGGAGACTCTGTCAATTTTTTTTTTTTTTTTAATTCAGGGTAGTATGTAAAATGATATATATATGATTCTATGAAATAGGTGAAGCGGTTGTTTGAGTTTATCGTGGATTTATAGAAGACAACCCATAAGAAGTTAAGTAGGATGGATATGAGGCAAAAGGCAACCTTTCAGATTGTAAGGAAGATAGATAGGAGGTTGAGACGGGTGGAAGAGCATTTAAAAATTCTCAAGTCTCCGGTTGGTGGGCATGATCCAAATGAAGACGACGATGACGATGACGATGACGATGATGATGGTGGGAGCTTTGTCCGAGATGAGCACATGTATTACCCGTCACCACCACCACCACTACCACATCAGGACGAGGGTGTCCATCGGTCGCCTATCGATGTAGGTCAGTCAGCCATCCATCAGGAGGAGCAGGGTGATCATCAGCCACCTCATCAGTCACCCCTTCTGGAGGAAGAGCAGGGTGACCATTAGCCACCTATTAGTCACCCCATCAGGAGGAGGAGCAGCAAGTCCTTCTGACACGGGGTGTCCACCAGTCACCTCATCAAGAGGAGTAGGAGGTCCATCATACACGGGGTGTCCACCAGTCACCCCATCAGCAGGAGGAGAAGGAGGTCCACCACTCCAAGATGGACTTAGGAGGTGTATTAGGTGCAGACACTGAGCATGAGCATGACTAGGTAGACTTTGTATCTCTATTGTGTTGCATTTTGAAATATAATTGTAAATGTGTAATTCATATTTTTAATTTACTTACAGCTGCAGGATGAAAGCATGCAGGGACGAGGTAAACGAAAGATAAAGCCAGCAGCACCTCTACGGACGCCATACATGAATCCGAGGCCGTCGAAAAAGAAAAAGAAAGCGGCCCAACAACAGGCGGAGGAGGTGGTAGAGTCTAGAAACCCCGTAGAAGTGGTCTATAATGAATATAAAGCTGCAACCACTTTAGATCTCAGATATATTTATAAAAAAAAAAGGTACTAATTTCTGCATCCTAGTTGTTAATGTAAGAAAATTTATAATAATGCTTAATACTTTTTTTTTTTTTGAAATGTAGGCGTTCGGTTGATCGTTGTGGGTGGTGTGTGATACCGACCACATTGGTCACCCTCGAGAACGAAAACATGTGGTTGACTAATGAGCACATCGATTCTTATTTGATGTGCCTCCGAAGAAAATGGTGGAATGAGGTGGAGGACCATAGATACGCTATCTATGGCAGTTCTTTGTTTGTAAATATTTACATTTAAGTTAGTTATGCATTTATAACTTCATGTTGCGTTCGGTTGATCGGTAGTAACATGTTTAATTTTTATCATGCAGACTTTGATGACACATTATTACAAGCAGCATTACATGGACAAAGGTATAAAATTTGATTCGGTTACAGCTGATGTACCCTCAGAGTGGCTTACGTACGGTCGTGGGCAGATAGACGCATCAGTCCTGTGGTGGCAGTTGATAGTGTAAGTGTAGTTCGAAAGTTTATATTTATTATATCATAATCCGAAATAGTCTTATAGCACTAACGTTTTGAAATGCAGGTGTTACTACCGTGTAGCCTGAATCAACAACACTGGGTCCTATGTCAGGTGTGCCTTAGAGAGCAGAAAATCATAATATATGATCCCATGGCGAATGTTGACATAGCCGAACGGCTACAGCCACTTGAGCCGCTAGATGTTTTATGCCTATTTTGTTGCGGTTCCTAGGATTTTATGAGTAGACCCAGATAGATATGTCACCCGTGGATGAGCGGTGGAAAGTTTAGCGTCTTCAAAGATCAATTGTGCCATAGCAACCTGATGGGTGAGTAAGTTTATAACTGAATTAATATATATAGTCTATATGTTATGATATTTAATTAATTTATTAATGATACAGGGCGAGTTGTGGAACATATGTGGCTATGTACGTACTCGACCTTTTGCAGTCACAGATAAGTACATGGAAATCAAGAAAATGTGAGACCGTTGCAGATGCCATTGCACTGAGGGCAGAGATTGCCAGAGACATATATATGTACTCAAAGCCGATATATAAAGTTAATAAATTTGGAAAATGGTTTGTAGACTCTGATGGATAAATTGTATATAAATAAATTTAATTATATATTTAATATGTTCATTATTTATTTGATTTAATTACATTCTATATTTTTTAATTGCCAACAAATCATTGTAATTAAACATTTTAAGTGACATTGTATTTCCCTAAATTTAATTATATATATATGATCATTACATGAAAAAAATAAATAATATTTCGTATTATTAATATTATAACTTTATCTATATGAATACACAATTATACATGTATAAAATATACATCCTAAATAATATAAACGTTATGATATAATTAGTGCATATTAATAAGTGTTATACATTTAATATATTATATGGGCATGCTATGATAGTTAATTACATTTAATATATTAATATTATATTAATATATGTTAATGTTAATATATATTAACATTAATATAATTATATTAATATTATAATTATATTAATGTTAAGCTTGTAAGAAATTCCTTTGCTCAGTACTTTGCATCGAGAATTCAACCTTATCAATATATGGAATACTCGTAATTGATTTTTCAACCATGTATATTGACAATTTTATCGTATTGTCATTCATAACACGTCTAATGACTTTTTGTTTCTAAATTAGTATCGAAGGAAATTTCCTAGATATTTACAATCTAAAACTTTTAAGGCTAATTGGTATTATAAGAGCATTTTCAGTGTTCTCATGGATTATGTTTTGAAAATCAGTGTCATGTCACTAATATCAAAATATTTATTTTTTACATGGTATAGATATCATTTGATAAACAATCAAATTAAAAAATTATTCTCTAATGTTTTCATGTATTTTCATTTAATACCTCCATGTATTTTTATTTAATGCTTTCATATCTTTCATTAAATACTTTTATATTTTCTATTTAATACTTCCATTTTTTTTTCTTTTACTTTTAATTAGATTTAAAATTAGAATTAAATAATTATTGATACTCTGACATGACCATTTAACACTCTCTCTAAAATATATTGTCATATTGGCAATATATATTTTACTTTTATACATCTCAGCTTAATATTAATGAATGATAATTGTATTAAAAAAATTTATTTTAATTCAATACTTATTCACCTTATATAATATGTAACTTTTTTATAATTTACGAAATAATAGGCCGCATAGCAAACTCCATTTATATAACTAGCAATGCCGTAGCATTTGGATCGGTAATGCTTTCTTTTTCTTGTCAAATGCCTATTATCCTTGTCTTATTGATTTACCTTGAAAATTGGACCACATGACTTTAGGCTATCTCCAGTATATAATGTCAAATTTTACACTATTTTGGTGTTAAAACCAAATTTTTTTACACTCAAATGTATTTTACACTAAATTAGTATAAATGACATATTCAAAGAATATTTTATACATAATTCTTTAATCAATATATATTAAAATTTTAAAAATATATTCAATATTATACTCATTTTAAAGATCTCAATAAAATATTTCAGATGATATACTTTTTTCATAATAATTTAATATATATTTTTAATTAAATTAATTTATTGATAAACTTTATTTTTGGTGTCAATGAATAGTACAACACCAAATTTGATGTTGTACTGTTCATTAACACCAAAATTTTATCTTGAGATTGCAGCTTGACACCTATATTGGAGAGCAAGAATGCATCAAATTGATATAAATATACCAATTTGATGTACGTTAGAGATGGCTTTAGGAAAGACTCCATGTCAATATGAATAACCAAGAAATTATTTACCGAGGCTTGCGCCACATCATCATCAGTCCTTTCATTTTTCTTCTCAAGTCCCCCAGCCCTTCAATTTGAGACTAAATGCTCCTATCTCCACTTGATTGGACTGTATAGCGGAGTCATAAGCTAGCGGTCTCACGCCCCCAACTCGATGGTTGTCACGTGTTGTCTCGATCCATGAAATATAATATATAATAATTGCATTCCCAAAATCTGATTTTGTTTTGATGGGTTTAATATGTTTTTATCAAAGCAAAATCCCTGTTTTTAAGTAGTTTCTCACATAATTGATTATTTGTTTTGAGACTATGGTTTTTAGTATACGTGACTTCAATTTATTTAGAAGTTGTTTGTTTTTCTAACTTGAAATTTAAGGAATCACCGTTAGTTCTTATAAGTTGTTTTTTTTTTTTTTAATTATTTAAAGGTGATCAAATAACTTAAAAATATTATAAAATAATTGAAAAAAAGGTTATAAATTATTATTCGTTAAGCTCTGCTTGCAAGTATTTTGATTTTTTTTTAAATATGCAACTGTACATAATTTATGTTGCATAAAAATCGAAAAATTCAAACCGAAATCATAACATCAGTATTTGTGTGAATTGTCGAATCCGCAAAATACTCAACAGTTAATTTACTTGGATCAACATGAGCCTACATTCACAAGTCAAACTCCAAATATATCTACATTGTATCACCAATAATGGGTACATAAAATCATCTCTCACAAACAACAATTTAAGGAATACAAAGGTATAAAGAAGATAAATCACAATAATCTCATCTCAACAAACTCTCTCAAACTGGATGGAATGAGCACATGAATCTCAAGAGCAGCTCATCGTATTAAATGGATTTGAAAACTGATATTGTTACACCGAGAAAAAAGGCACCCACAATTTTCTTTTTTTGTTCTAATTTTTTTCCTCTCTTTTTTCTCTAATTTTCTCCTTTCTAGGCTGCCGAATTCACTTAAACAAACAAGTCAATGACTTGCTTTTATATCATGTCATTAAGATTATCTTAACCTTTAAAGTTACCAATTTTCCCACCATTATTTTGGGTTCATTAGGCTGGAATGCCTTGGCCCAGAAAGCCCAACACTTCAAACTGACGCAAGTTGCATGGACACTGGCATTAATATTTTACGTCAGATTGATAATGAAATAATTTGATTGTTGGATTCATATGTTGATGAACTCTATCAACTAATTCCATATAGGTATGGCACTTGATTTGTAATGAACTAATTCTAACATTATCATTGGCAATCCACTGTAAATCCAAGTACCATTCCCCACACATAGAACCAGTCCACTTCATCTTCCTAACCATTTTTATTGCCAGGTGTTGGAACAATTTCCTGGTTGTTCAAAAGAAAAATTAACAGATTCTAACGCTTACATAAACCCCAGTGCCGTGCTTACATAGAACCAATCCACTTCATAACCATTGTCCTCCTGATCATTTCCCGTTCATTTTTTCCATCAGATGGAACGTGACATTAGTCAGGAAGTGGAGACCCCCACGCCCATAAAGCTTTGTAATTGAGTACCTAAAGAAATTTTCCCAGTCAATTTGTTTGTTGATGAAATCAAGTGACTCAAAAGCGATAGCTTTGAAAAGCTGAAATTATAGTAGAGGCAAAATACCTGACAAATAATTTGTAACTTCTGAAGTAACTTAAGTTGGACAGCCTAATTAGTTAAGTTTGGTGTCTCACCATAAATTTCATTCTGAGAGAGATTCATGTAAGCAATTAAGTTCAAAAGGGAATTTCCACAACCAAGAAATGGAATCTGAAATTTCTGTTTTTGATAAATCCATATAAGTTAAATGTCTTTCTATAAACACAAGTAACAGTTTGCGAAAAAAGAATCCGAAATATAGTCTTTTGTAATTATTTATTTCTAAAAATTATGGTATTAAAAAAATTCCTTTTAAACTTTCATATTAATTTTAAAATTTATATTTTTTTTACCCAAAAAAAAAAAAAAAAAAAACCCTATTTTCTGCTAGTCTCAAACTATCTCCGTAACAATTGGATATTAATCCCCCGTAGCTGGAAAAGTAGCAAGCTAATTGGAAGATGACATGAGTTGCACAACATTTCCTAGACTCTCATCAAATTAAAGACATTTAAAGCTACAGCCTACAGGTCCTACCAAGGCCTTGTAAAATTAGAGAAGACTCCAGTCACCGATGGCAAAAGAGGAAATTAACAAGCTTAGGGCCACTTTTTTTTTTTTTTTTCTTCTCTAATAAACTTTCATCTATTGATATTATTAATTTTTCGGTAATATTACATAACGGTAAGTTAGCTATCCCTTCTTGTATACAATAACAAAACATCCATAGTAGTTACCTAATTTGACACTATAGCCTAACTTTAGTAACCTTAATTAATTACTTTAATCTCAAAAAAAAATAAAATTAGTAGATCCAAGTAAGCCTGATTCTTTTGTTTATAAATTTATTATCAATTAAACTCTGCTTCATATTTTGATCTTTTAATAAAATGTTCAACAAAATATGTTTTCAAGAGAGATAGAAGGCTGTCACGGAATATGTTTTCAATATTTCATATGTTCAACAGTTTCTGGAATCCAGCAACAATCACAATCGCAACTCACAATAATGTCTCAAATAGAATGATTCCATTAGAAAGTAACCTTATACATCATGTTACGTACTTTTCAAGCACACGGGAAAATAAACACTGATCATTATTCACTGTCCTACACACAATACAAAAGATAACATCTAGCGAAAATTTCTTACTATACTCCCAAATTTGCCTACAAGGCGATCCAAGAAATTACAATACACGTACCTCCATCTTCTATTGACAAGTAAAGAACCTATCACACTCCAAAAGCCCACAATAAATCCCAGTGCTACGCTCACATATAACCCCCAGTCCACTTCATCGTGATCATCATTTCCCCCTCCATTTTTATCATCAGGTGGAATAGGACATTTGTCAGGAAATGGAGACCCACAAAGTTTATTGCCCATAAAGCTGGATTCATTAAAGCTTTGCAATTGAGTACTTGTAGGAATTTTTCCATTCAAGTTGTTTGTCGACAAGTTCAAGTAATTCAGGGATGTTAGAGTTGATAAACTTTGTGGGATTTCACCCGAAAGTTGATTTACTGACAAATCAATGACTTCAATTGATCTCATAGCACCAATGCCTTCAGGAATTCTTCCAGTTAAATTATTGTGCGACAAATTTAGTGATCGTAATGCTTCAAGATCAATCACTTCATCAGGAATTGATCCAGAGAAATTATTTTCAGAGAGGTCCATACTTCTTAGCAAATTAAGATTGGCATTGTAATGAAGTGAATTCCTTTTCATCACAAGCAATGCATCTTCAATATACTTTCCGACTGAATAGCTTGCATAAGTTATGAAGTTGAGCTTAGAATACTTCAATGTCACCATGGCACTAAAATTATTGATGCATTTTGGTATAGATCCTGAGAGATTGTTGTCAGCAAGGTCTAAGATTTGCAAAGAAGTTAAACGACGAATCTCTTTTGGAAAGAAGCCATGGAACTTATTTGAACGAAGATTGAGAATCGTCATATTCACAAACCTTTCTCCAATCCATTTTGGAATATTTCCGACAAACTCATTTTCATCAACATCAATTGCCACTAAGGGACAGTTTTGAAGTGATACAGGAATTGTTCCAAACAAGTTGTTGGTGCGAAGGTCTAATGATTTAAGAGAACGTAAGGTTCCCAAAGAATTTGGAAGGCTGCCAATAAATTTATTATTACCTAAATTTATGACGGATAAATATGGAAAATTAATCCAACAATCAGGTATTTCTCCTGATAACGAATTGCTTCCAAGGTTAAGAATTTGAAGATACCTTACCTCATTCATCTCATGACACAAAAACTGATCAATGGATCCCGACAAAGAGTTACTGGAAAGACTGAGTTCTAATAGATTTGAAGACAAGTGATAGAGAACCTGAAATATTGGTAGAACTCAAGTCAAGTGACTTGATTTGGACAGCCTCTGTTAAGTTTGGAATCACCCCATGGATTTGGTTCTGTGAAAGGTTTATGTATTCACACTGGAAAAGAAATTTCCAGAACTTATCAGAGATGACACCAGAAATTCCACAATTGGATAAATCCAAATACGTTAATTGCTTTTGAGTATAAAGCCACGATGGTAATTGAGACCCTAATTGACAAGATGCTAAGTCTAAAGAAAAAAGTTGAAATGGAGGAATCCAATCAGGAGTGATCTTCAACGTTAATGCATTTCTAGATACATCCACACTTGAAAGTTTTGTGAGGTTAGTAAAGTGACTTTCAGTAAGGGTGCCATTTAACTTGTTATAGGAAAGATCTAGAACCCTTAAAGCTAGAAGCTCACCCAAAGAAGATGGAATAGGACCAAAAATAGAGTTCTCCCTTAGATCAAGAGAGTCTAAATTTTGAAATTGCCTAATTTGAGTGGTTAAATGACCAAAAAATTGACAGTTACGCAAATATAATGACACTAATCCATTTGAAACACAACTTGAGAAAATATCAAAAACTTCTGAAATCTCTTGTCTCACCTTATTGTACTGAATGTTTATTGACCTCAAGTTGCAAAGGTTTCCTAATGACCTCGGAATTCTCCCTTCAAGATTATTGTATGAGAGATCAAAATATTGAAGAGAGGTCAAGTTTCCTAAAGCACTTGGAATTGTACCTGAGACGCCAATTGAGAATAGATTAACATAATAATTTAAGACAACTAAAATTAGAGAACCAATTTAATTGGCATTGATGAAGATCTAAAATAATTGAGGATAATCAAGAAATCCAAGAGAAGTTCAATTTCGAAGTCCTTTGTGGATTAGTCCCATATATTCATTTCCAAAGAGATTAAGTGTATGCTCCCCAATGATTTTTTTCATCCTTAATTTTATTAATTTTCATTTGAAAATTAAAAAGAAGTCGATTTTCATACTTATATGATTTGAAAACACATATGAAGTAATAGCGATAATGGGAACTGCTAAATACACTCATTTAATATACCCTTCATTCAACGTAGAACACACCTCCAAATTATTTTTTTAATATAAAATTTATCATAAATTTCATTTTTTGAGCATAGGATAAAATTATACACGTGTCATATTGAACGGAGAATGTATTTAGCATTCCTCCAATAACAATAGTTTAAAAAGAAAAATATCGTATATTAATATTATATAATATGCATTTGTTATAACTGCTTAGAAAATATATTTGTAGCACATTTTAAGAGTAAAAAAATATTTTATGTACTTAAAATGATTTTTGTTAATTAAAAAAGTATTAGAATACATATATCATAATATTTTTCTTTAAAAAAAATGAAAAACACAAATCAATATATATTTAATCTTGAGAAAAATGTATTCAGTAATGATAAAAAAAAAAAAAGAATAAAAATAATTTTATATATAATATATACAAATTTAATCTTTAGCTGGCTATAAACTTCAATAATTTTATTTTTAATACATTGAGTATCAATATGGCATATTCTATTTACCCTGCTGAAAAACAAAATTGAATATGAAAATTATATTTCAAGTTTTTGTTCAACAAAAGTGGAAAACACATTTTCTCTCTCTCTCTCTCTCTCTTTTTTTTTTTTTGTTTTTTTTTTTTTGTTTTTGTTTTCATTTAAAAATGTAGTTGATGAACATGTTTTCACCGTTTTTCTTTTTCGAAAAACTGAGAACACATTTTTTAAATGTTAACCAACATGCCCAAAAAATGTTAACCGACATGTCCAAATGTATAATCAACTCCAGTAAGACCAATAAATCTTGGAATTTTAAATTTTTGAAAATCATTATACCTCAAATCCAGGTAAATCAAACAACCTCAAGTCAAGCAAAAAGGGCATTTAACTTACCACCCAGTGATGAATTGCTAATTTGAAGTTGAATGATGTGGCCTGTGAATTTGTCGCAGGTAACACCAGCCCAGGTACAACAATCTCCATCACTAGTCCAAGCGGCAAGCCGGTTTAAAGGATCTTGAACATCCTGCTTGAACTGTAGAAGTGCTTGTCTCTCACTTTGGATACAACTAACGTTGGTGATTCCATTGCAGAAGCTGAAGTTGATGGTAGCTATGGAAAGTAATTCATAGAACAGAAAGGCAACAACAAAACTCGTGGTTGGTTTCATTGCCATACGCCTCTAGCTTGAAATTATGTAAAAAAGGAACTGTGCATTCGAATCTTATCAGTGGCGTGATTTTTATAGTGTCTCAATTTCCGTCATAGTTCGAAAATTAACCAGTTATGTGGAATTTGACCAGATTGCACAAAATTTCGTTGATTTTTATTTCGCATTCAAATTTGACATTTAATACCTATAGACCCTACCAAGACCTTGTAAAACCGGAGTAGGCTACAAGTCGCTGGTGGAAAGAGAAAGGGAGGAAGTTGGGTTTATCTGTTAACTTCAACTCTTTCACATTATTAATATCTCGGCAATATTACAATACCGATAAGTTAGCTCTTCACTTCAACTCCTTCACATTATTAATATCTCGGCAATATTACAATACCGATAAGTTAGCTCTTATTGCCCTTATTACTGCTAACTTAGCGAAGTCTTTGTTGACTGTACAACAAAACAACCATCGTAACCAGCGAATGCACTATTCTCAAAAAAAAAAAAAAAAAAAAAAACCAGCAAATGTACTTATCTTATTTCCTCTACATTTTGAATATTAATCTTGATTATTATATATAAATTTATTAAAATTGAGCTTGTAAATTCGCAAATATTTTATGAATTTTTATAAATTTACGTTATTTATATACATTTACTATTTTATTGACTTATTAAATATTAAATTCGTAATAATGTGGGATATGGTTTTTTATGAACTATTTAATCATTTAAAATGGAATCGAAGAAAACTTTTGTAATTTAATATTATAAATAACTTTTGTGAGTTAAAAAGTGGTGAAGTTCATTTGTTGTGGTCAACCTGTGCCGACACGGAATATGTATAAGGCCCTGTTTGGCATAGCTTTTGGAGGCCTTGGAAGCTCTTTTTGAGCTTAAAAGTGGTTTTAGGAAGTGTTTGAGTGGTTTTCCTAAAATGACTTTTGAGTATGGGAAGAGCTTCCAAGTGAAGCCACAAATTGAAGCTTCCCCAAAAAGAGCTTCCAATGAAAACAAGGAAAGCCAAAATTCTTTTAATGAAATTTTTATAATTCCCATTTTACCCTTATTTTAATAAACAACAAATAGAATTTTCCCTTCATATCCCCACCTCCATATATATATATATATATATATTTGTTTACTTTTTTGATTGCAAGAGAATTAATGTTTAGATAATATATATATTTTTTTTTTTCATTATAATTTTTTGTAAAATTATTGACATAATTTGTATATCTTATTATGCATAAATGTATGTGTCATTTTAATTTAATTTTTATTATTTTACATATTTTAAATACCAAAGTTTAGGTAAATATAATTGAAAAATAAGTTACACATATGTCTTTATAGTAAATTGTTTAAAAATAACATATATATATATATATATATATATTATGTAAGTGATAATTGGAAATATTTCATCCAAACACATTTAAAAACTCTTTTAGAAGAGTATAAAAATCATATCATACTTAGAAGAGATTTCAATAATATTTCAACCAAACAGTCTCAAAAGTTCTTCTAAATCTAAAAGATTTTCTGAAATATATAATCCAAACAACATCTGAAAAGCTCAGGCTTCTACTTCTCTTCTTCTACTGCTAAAAGTCAAAAGTAAAAGTTATCTCAAACGGAGCCTAACTAAGGGATAATAGATTTAAATAGCATTTACACAGCACTGCTTTCTCTTTCTTGTCATATATAGTTGTCTTTCTGACTTTCTCTCATAAATTTTGCTTGAAAATTGGGACACGTTGGTCTTCTGGTTGCTGGCGTCCCCCATGCCTCCTTTGCAAGAGGCATGGGCTCGACACTCATGTCCAACACTATTTATATATTATATAATATTAATATAATATTATAATAATAATATAATATAAATAATAATAATAATAATAACACTATTGATAATTAGTTTTCCATCAATTATATAGGTCGTCCTCCCATTCCAATGTAGATCTCTTTCCTATCTTCGTGTGGGTCTTTCCTCCACCTTCGTGTGGGTGATTTCCTCCCTAATGGAAGTAGTCCCTCGAATCGTGCCATCAGTATCATATCTCGATTAAAAAGTCCCGAATATCCTCTAAATTTATTTCAAATATAGTTATTGTACTCAAAAATTAGGACACGTTGCCTAACGAAAGACTCCAAGATAATGATGGACGGACAAGAAATTATGTGTCAAGATTTGTACCACATCATTATCAGTCCTTTGATTTTTCTTGTCAAGCCACCAATTTTTTGTCCTCATTAATTTTTGCTAAAATTTGGCAACGCATCACTTTTTTGCCAAAGCCTTGCTTTCAAAAATGGAACAAATAGTCGTTGGACAGCTAGCGCCTGATGAGGTTCGACACTCGAATAAATCAATAAATATGTTATCCGGTATGGGTTATCTCCTCGCCGTCATGTAAATCTCTCTTCCACCTTCGAATTTAAATCCAGTGTATGTAGTCAACCCTTCAATTTTAGTTTGAATCAACTATATATCGAGTCATAAGCTAACAATATTACCTGCAACTCAATAGTTGTCTAGTGCTACGGATGGATCCATGAAATATAATATATCATAATTGCATTGCCGATCCCACGGGGTGTGGTACCACCTAGCTTTTTAAATTATAAAAGGACAAGGTTCAAGTATAATGACTCACAGAGCATGAATATTTTTCTTATTTAATGTAGCTAGTCCAAAAAGTGACGGGGATTTTTTACTTCATATGGTTAAACTTCTCCGTCTCTTGAAAACACCATTCTGAATTGTGTGTTAGAATCTTATTAAGTTAAATTTTGATAATTATTTAACCTAGTGTGAGGAGGTGAAAAAAAAAAAAAAAGCATTCCCCAAATCTAATTTATTTATTTTTTCTTTATTTATTTTGATGGGTTTAATATGTTTTTACCAAATATTAAGCAAAAATTAAAAATTAAACCAAAAAAAAAGCCAGGTTCCTACTTTTAAGTAGTCTCGTAATTGATTTTATATTTTTAGATTATGTTTCTTGGTATAAGTTACTTCAATTTATTTAGAGGTTCGTTTTTCTCGCTTTAACACTTAAAGGAATTAAGCATAGTTCTTATAAGTTGTTTTAATTATCTTTTAAGAAATCAAATAACTTAAAAATATTAAAAATTAATTAAAAAAATCAAATTTTTATTTTTCACTCAAATTCGAATAACTGAATTATATAAAAATATTTTCTGCCAAATCTATCTGTCTAATGATAATATATTTTTACTTTATTCTTTTTTTTTTTTCCTGGTGGAGGAGGAAGATTAAATTAATTAAAAACTATTTTTACTTTTTTTTATTTAATCTATTTAAATTAAAAAAAAAAAATTCAACTATCCTGATTAAGGATGACAAGCTTTCTTCATTCGCGCCATCCATCATGGGGCTACATGATTTACCCTTAGCTCTTCCTTTTCCTTACAGCCTAGTGCCTATCAACCCTAGGCGCTTGTCAGTTCGAGGC
This sequence comes from Litchi chinensis, assembly GCA_019925255.1. Classification (NCBI taxonomy): domain Eukaryota; kingdom Viridiplantae; phylum Streptophyta; class Magnoliopsida; order Sapindales; family Sapindaceae; genus Litchi; species Litchi chinensis. The sequence goes on along the minus strand of CM034462.1, from coordinate 30,310,849 downwards.
CTGTCATCAGGCTTGAGCTCTCTACCATTCTAAAATGGGGCAGCAAGCTAACAGATGACGTATGGCCCAATATTTGAATTTCAGAGCGAAGTCCCCATTCAGTTTGCTTTCTTGTTCCTTGTCAAGGGTATTTTGGTCTTTTCATTGTCTCCCTTTGTAGATGACGGGGCTGGAACTGTTGCTTCCCGTCGAATCAGTCCTTCGAGCTTATTTTTTGGGCCTCCTCTTTTGGGTTGATTTTTAACTGCTGGACTTCAATGGCCTTAGCTTGATTCGATTTTGGCAAGCTAATTTTCCCCCCCAAACAGGGAAGTAACGTGTATTTAAGTCGACTTAAAATATCATGCAATTAGCACCCTAGTTTTAGAAAGTCAAAGACATGGTCATGAAAGGTCCTCGTCAAAACTTACATGAATGAGAAATAACTTTGCGATCAAGCCACCTTTAGGATTATGATAGTTTTGATCAAAATCATTTACTATTGAATTTTAATTAAAACAAGTCATGAGCACAAATAACCTTAATAAAAATCATTCACGATCATAAAGTAGTTTTGGTCAAAATAAATCAACCATAACAGTTTGAAACAAGATCTTACATGATCATAATAGTTTTAATCAAGATCAGTCACAATTACTATTTTTATTAAGACGATCAAATCTGCGTTTAAATGGGAAAACTTAAAAGACAATATTGAGAAAAATGTCTCTTATCTTACAACTAGAATGAGAAGGGAGAAAATAGTAGATCATCTGTTTGATTGTGGAAAAGAAATAGGAACTGTTAATTGTAATGAAAAAAATAGCTAAGTACAGGCCTGTTGGAGGTGCGGGTTGAAAAGCCTGCTATAGCGGCCCAAATGGCGAACTCGTTAGTCAACCCAGCCCATGCAATGTCTGAGGCCCAGCTTCTGAGTCTCATTAAACTATTTGTAATGCATGCCTTTAACAGGAAACCAGTCGAATGAGAATCATTCCATCAACCGTAGAGGTGAGAATCAAGAGCCATTAACTCCTAAAATGGGTGTTACAATAACTCTCCAATGGCTCATTTACCATCTATAAAAGGAGAGGCATATCCGCAGGAGGGGTTCCCATCTTTATATACTGTTACTTTGCTGAATTCTCTTTAGACTCTCACATCTTTGAGCATTTATGCTCCATCTCCAAGACACCACATCTTCCACACCATCTCAAGTAGGACCCTAGTCCTCGCACAAGGAGACATCTGCCTTATCATTACGTTCTAACCAATGGCGGACCTAGAAAATTTATTCAGGGGGGGCACATGAATGAATAAAGTAATAAAAACATCGAAAATTAAGAACATATTAAATATATAATATTTTTATGTAAAAGAATGTTTGATAACACTATATAGTTTAAATAAAATAAAATGTACTATATTTTAGTTCACGGACATTTGGATCATAGTCCCATATTTTAGTTCGAAGCCCTGAATCGATAGGGAGATATAATAAATTGACTTAAACACAATTTTTTTTTTGAAAAAAATGATTTCAACTCAAGTGATGATTTTCTTTTCATTTATCTCTCTATAACTGTTTCACAACAAATAAAAACATAAATTTTTTTTTTAAAAAATTAATAATAATTTATTGATTCTAAATAAAATTAAACTATAAAATAAACAATATTTTGTATATATAAAATTGAATAAAGATAATATATTATATATGGACAATTTTAATGCAATAATTTATAGTTTAAGATTGCTCAAATTATAAAAAATAAATAAATTAAAAAAATAATTAATTTAGAAGACTAACATGGTAAGTCACAAGATATCAAAATGAAAATAAAGAGAAGTTAAATAAAGATGAAGAGAAAAAAAAAATTGTTCACTAAACTTACAAATTATTAATGGATTTTGTATAATATATAAAAAGTAGAAGTAAATAGAATTTATATAGGAGAGAACTGAAAAAATAAAATTAAAAAAAATAAACTATTAATTAATTAGAAGTAAAAAAAATATTAGAAGTAGGAATACTAGTTTAATAGAAGTAATAAAGAAGAAAGAAAGTTAATTTTATTAGAAACAAGAAAAATAAATAATTGAATAAAAAATGATAAACAATTAAAAAAATATAAGGTTCGGATTTTGAACGGGGTATGATAAAAGAAATTTATAATATATAATTCAGTTTTTAAATAATATGGTAAAAGATAAATAATAATAATAATAAGAATTAAAAATAAAAAAATCAATTGAGATTGACAGCTGTGACAATATTGCACAGCACATCTAGACCCCACACCTGTTGCTGTTGCACGTCTGCAGTCTACAGACTGCAACAGGTAAGCTTCTTCTATCTGTCCTTTTTTTTTTTTTTTTTTTTTTACTGTAAAGGAAATTAACCAATTTTTTTTTTTAAGACTTCAGGGGGGGCACGTGTCCCCCCTGGTCTAGGCGTGGGTCCGCTCCTGGTTCTAACTGCATGCTCAACCAACTCACCACTTCTATTAACGTGCCAAATGCATTGGGTCGAACGACAATAACACATACATTTTGTGTTCCTTATTTGACTTGCTTTATTTTAATATTTCATTTTAACTTAAGTGTCGGAGTATTTTTGGTCAGCATAATCTCAGTGTCAGGATCACCCCCACTCCATTCGTTTGACTTGTGCATGTTATAGATTGATGAATTTCTGAAAAACTGACTAACAAGGTTTGCTCTACGTCATCAAATTGTAGATCAACCTTCTATACTAATAAGATAAAAAAATAGTTGGATTGAAGAAAAAAGTAGCCCATTTGGAAAATCAGCTAATTGAAAAAGTATGTTAAACCTTAGTTTTCCGCATTTAAGTTGCAAAAGATTTTAATTGATGTTTACTTTGAACTATGATTAATATTTCAAAGATAATTTTTTAAATTATTATTTTACTTGAAGATGGTAGAAACTATTGGAATTGAATTAAACTAGATTTTATTTTTTTTGACTTACTGGCATTTGGCTAGATTACTGCCAAGATAAATTGAAATAAAATTTTGAAACATGACCTAGATCTTTACTCTTAGATAGAGGAAAAAGCTATCCACACAAAGGTAGAAAATTTGCCTACATATTAGTGAGACTTTAATGAGTTAAACCCATGACCTTAAAGTAAATGATGGATGAGCTTAGTCTTACTACTTAACCAAACCATTTTTCTCAATTAACCTAGAGGTTTGACAAAAGCATGATGGTAGAATTTCATCTACAATGGTCTAGACTTCAATAAATACAACAAAGATATTATTGCAATTAAATATGCTTTATATTGATTCTACACAATTAGCTTTGGTTTTTTATTTTTATTTTATTTTTATTTTTCTAATTTCCCTTGCAAAGCGAATTGGGCCTACAAATTTGAGAGCCAAAAGTTTTTACAGCATCTTTCAGGAAAAAAAAAAAGGAAAGTTTTTAGTTTTTATAGCAAATAGCAATAGAGAGTTGAGTTAATGAACGTCCTCTATAGATCCATATATACAATATAATCTTGTCTCAATATATATATAAACTTGTTAACTATTATAGAATTATAAATAGATGACATAATATGTATGGATCGAATTTTTAAATTACTTAAATTTAGAAGTAGTAAATTAATCTGTTCGAATTCAAGTATACTGGATTAATTCCTGAATAAGCAAAAGTCTATGCTTCACATAGACTGGGGTTTCGCGGACGCTGGGCGTCAATATTTGACATATGGTATGATGATGAACTAATTTGATTATTTGTGTTCACAAGCTTGACAAACCGGCACTTGATTGGAATTTATTGTGTTCTTCTCAGTGTCATTCATAAATCTCAAGTCAAGACAATGGGAAAACTAAGTACTTCCATTTCCAGCACGTCCGCGTTTTCTTTCCCCCGCATATTTGTCTTCATTATCTCGAAAAATGGAGCATGTACATCATTTTTTCCGGTCACTAAGGCTATCTTCAATGTTTGAACACCAAATTTCACACTACTTTGATGTTTATACCAAATTTTTTTATACTCCAATATGTTATGCCAAATTGGTGTAAATAATATATTCAAAAAATATTTTATATACAATTCTTTAATCAATATATATTAAATATTTAAAAATATATTAAAATATATTTAATATTATACTTATTTTAAAGATCTCAATAAAATATTTTAAATGATATATTTTTTTAATAATAATTATATATATATTTTTAATTAAATTAATTTATAAATCAACACCAAATTTGGTGTTATGAACAATACAACACCAAATTTGGAGTCATACTGTTCATTAATACCAAAAAAATTGTTTAGGAATACTGAAATTGACGTATATGTTGCAGCTTGGGAATGCACCAAAATGGTGCAAAACACCATTTTGGTGTAAAGCTTTCACAACATCTTTCAAAAAAAAGAAAAAGAAAGTTTTTAGTTTTTACAGCAAATAGCAATAGAAAGTTAAGTAAATGAACATCCTCCATAGATCCATATATAGAATATAATCTTGTCTCATATATGTATATATATATATATATATAAACTTGTTGACTATTATAGAATTATAAATAGATGACATAATATGTTTGGATCGAATTTTTAAATTACTTAAATTTAGAAGTAGTAAATTAATCTGTTCGAATTCAAGTATACTGAATAAGCAGAAGTCTATGCATCACATAGACTGGGGTTTCGCGAACGCTGGGCGTCAATATTTGACATGTGGTATGCACTTGAATGGAATTTACTTTGTTCTTCTCGGTGTCATTCATGAATCTCAAGACAATGGGAAACTAAATACTTCCATTTCCAACGCGTCGGGGTTTTCTTTTCCCCGCGTATTTGTCTTTATTACCCCGAAAAATGGAGCGTGTACATCATTTTATCCGATCACTAATAAAGCCCTTTATAGACAGAACATTAATTGAAATAATTTTACATGAAGATGGCAGAAATTATTGGTACCTGAAAGTCTGACAAAAGTGGGAACTTTACGTTAAATTCATTAGCACAAGTCCAGGCTTGAATAAATCGCTTTCGATGTTATCACGCATATTATTCTGTGCTTTAATCGTTGATACGTGTCTGTTTTGGTGACAATATTATAATAAACTGCTCTAATAATTTGTTCAGAGTGACCTCTGAACCTACATGGGGGTTTTTTAATCAACTGCAACTAATTAAAGCATACAAGCAAAAGGAAAAAGAGAGAACGAAAAAAAAAATACACAGAGAGATCTCTTCATTTATTACAGTACTCAATAATTTGATGATTAAAGTACATAAAAAAAGAAATCAGAAAAAATCTAACAACATTTTCTCACAACACTCCCAAGTTTGTCTCCTACGCGATGCAAGAAATGGGAGTAACATGTACCTCCATCGTCTGTCGACAAGTAAAGAACCTATCAAACTCCAAGAACCAGCTACTATACGTACATGAAAAAATGTTTGTATGATACAAACAATATAGAGGACGGCTATACACAATTAGATCAAAAAAACTGAAATGTAACTGTATTCAAATTGTAACACCCGACACTATAAATAAAGGTTGAAATTTATTGTAACATGCACAATAATTAATAATATGTCGTGACTTTGTTAAAATCACCAGAGAACACAATCGTAGATGTAGGCATCTTTTTGGATTGAACCACGTAAAAATCCTTTGCACCCACTGTTCTTCCTCTTCTTTCTCTGTTGTTTCTGCTTGTATTCTCTTTAATTGCAGATATTGGGTCAAGAATTTCGGTCGATTAATTTCAAACATCGATAATATTATTATTATTTTTTGGTATAAATGACTTCAATTTATTCAATGTTATTTGTTTTTCTCACTTAACACTTAGGGAATCAAACATGGTTCTTATAAGTTATTTTATTTATTTTTTAAGTAATCAAATAACTTAAAAATATTAAAAATAATTGAAAAAAAAATTCAAATTTTGATGTTTTACTTAAATTGAAGTAAGTGAATTATATTAAAGTATATATTTTTTTCAAATCTATCTTCGTAATATAGTTATTTTTACTTTATTCTATCTTTTTATTATTATTATTATTATTGTTATATGAGGAATTAAATTCATTGGAAACTAATTACATTTTATATTTTAGAATAAAAATGAGATTTAAATATTTAATCTTTTAAAATTAATGAAAGTGTTCAATCGCTTCAATGATGGTGTTTCTCCTCTCGTTTATTCAGTCATGGAACCACGTGGTTAACCCTCAACCCTTCATTTTTCCAGCAGCCTAGTGCCTATCACCCTTAGGTGCTTGTCAGTCCTAAGTCTTTCATCAAACCTGAGCTCCCTGCCATTCTAACGAGGTTGGAAGCTGACAGATGATGTATGACCCTATATTTGAATTTCATAGCAGAGTTTCCGTTCAGTTTGCTTTTTAACCCTGTCAAGGGCATTTTCATCTTTTCGATGTCTCTCCTTTCGGATGACTAGGCTGCAAACATTGCTCCCCTTTGAATCCGTCCTCCAGGCCCGTTTTTTGGGCCTCCTCGTTGGGATGATTTTTAATTGCCGAACCTCAATGGCTTTGGTTTGATTTGATTTTGGGAGCTAGTTTTCTCTCAAATAGGTAAGTAATTTGTATTTAAGTGTACGTTTGATACAACTTATTTATCGATTAAAAGTATTTCTTTAATATCATAAGCTCTACTTAACTATTTTTGTGCTGTTTGATTGACATCTCGGTAGAGCTTTTGAGGAATTAAAAAAACTAAAAAAGGTCTACTTGGAGAAGCTCAAAATTTGAGCTTCTTCAAATAGATCTTTTTGAGTTTTTTTAAAAAGATTAAAATGTCTACTATACCGCTATTTTATTTTGTTAATATCTTTATACCCCTATTTTATTTTGTTAATATCGTTATACCCTTATAATTCTATTACATTTTTTTTATAAATATACACACAGTCTCCACTTTTATTCTTTTTTATTTCATATAAATTTTTGAGAACTCCTCTTTAACCAATAAGTTTTCTATATTTTGTGTTTTTTTATTGCAATTTTTTTTTTTACCTTTATTGTCATGAATATTATATATTATATTTGTTATATATATATAATGCAATTGGTTTTGTTATTGGTTCATTAATATATATACATATTAGTTATATATATAATGCAATTGGATGAGGAATGTAATCGAATTGTAATTCTTCTTATGCATCAAAATTAATTGCTTGCTGTTATTTGCATTGATTTTCTATCATTATTATTGTTAGACTTTCAGGTTTTTTGTATTTAATTTTAAAGGCGGTACTGTCTTTTTATTAAATTATCTTAAAAAAAATGATTTGAAAAATCACATGATATTCCATTGACGAAACATTATTAAAAATCTACTTAGATCAAATAAAATTGAATATGTAAAACTTTATTAATAAATCTAAATAAACACTTTTCTTTTGAAAATAAAAAATAGTGAAACAAAATAATTTTACATCTATTTTATTGAAAATATGTGTTTTAAAAATATACTTACATCAAGTAATCATTTGTTGTTTGATTGGTTAATTTTTTATGGTTGAGAATGAAGTCATTTCATTCCTAGAATGAATATATTATTTCTTTCTCTCATATCATTTTTGATAAATTATCAATCTAAAAGTGCTTTAAAAATAATTTAACCAAATAATCTATATTTTAAAATAGTTTTTTTAATTGACAATCAAACAACCAATAATTTTCTTCCAAAAGATCTATTTTTAAAAAATCTACTTACAAAAGATCTATTTCTAAAAGATCTACTTGGATAAGCTATACTAAACGAAACCTAAGTTAGACTTGAATAATCATGTAATTAGCATCCTAATTTTAGAAAGACAAAGACATGGTTATGAAAGATCCTTGTCAAAACTGACAAGAATGAGAAATAACTTCGTGATCGAGGCACCTTTAGGATTATGACAGTTTTGATCAAAATTATTTACTATTGAGTTTTAATTAAAACAAATCATGAGCACAAATAATCTTGTTTGAATCAAGATCTCACATGATCATAACAGTTTTTATCAAGATCAGTTACAATCACGATTTTTATTAAGACAATCACATCTGCATTTAAAAGGAAAAACTTAAAGGACAACATTCAGAAAAATGACTCCTATCATACCAACTATAATCAGAAGGGAGAAAATAATAGATGATCTGTAAGATTGTGGAAAAGAAAAAGGAACTGCAGCTAATAAGGTAGAAAAATAAGTGGCCGATTTGGAAAATTAACTTGTTGGAAAAATAGGTTGAACCTTAATTTTCTGCATTGAAGTTGCAAAAACTTTTCATTGATATTTACTTTGAACGTGGATTAGTATTTCAAAGATAATTTTTTAAATAATTATTTTGCTGGAAGATGGCAGAAACTGTTGGAATTGAATTAACCTGGAAGTTTGACAAAAGCGGGATGATTGAATTTCATTTACACTGGTCCAGACTTCAATAATTACAACAAAGAAATTATTACAATTAAATATGCTTTATATTGATTCTACACAATTAGCTTCGGTTTTTTTATTTTTCTAATATCTCTTTCAAAGCGAATTGAGCCTACAAATTTGAGAGCTAAAAGCTTTTTACAGCAAATAGCAATAGAAAGTTAAGTAAATGGACGTCCCCTATAGATCCATATATACAATATAATCTTGTCATATATATATATATATATATCTAAATTTGTTAACTATTATAGAATTATATATAGACGAAATAACATGTTTGGATCTATTTTTAGATTACTTCAATTTAGAAGTAATTAGTCTATTAATCTGTTCGAATTGAAGTATTTTGGATTCATGAATAAGCAAAAGTCTATGCATCACATAGACTGGGGTTTCGCGGAAGCTGGGCGTCAATATTTGACATGTGGTATGCTGATGAACAAATTTGATTATTTGGGTTCACAAGTTTGACAAACTGGCACTTGATTGGGTTTTTTTTTTTTTTAATTTAAATTTTGAAACTGGCACTTGATTTCCAACGCTTCCGGGTTTTCTTTTCCAAGCGTATTCGTCTTCATTTACCTCGAAAGATGCAGCATATACGTCATTTTCCTGTCACTAATGAAGCCTTTTTATAGACAGAAAATTAATCGAAATAACTTTATTTGAAGATGGCAGAAATTATTGGTACTAAATAAAAGTTTAACAAAAGTGGGATAGTTACGTTAAAATTCATTAATACAAGTCCAGGCTTCAATAAATCGCTTCCCATGGTATCACACATATTATTCTATGTTTTAATTGTTGATACATGTCTATTTTAGTAACAGTATTATAATAAACTGCTCCAATAATTTGTTCTTAGTGACCTCTGAACTTACAAGGGGGTGTTTGAAAAAAATGAAGAAATTTATGGCAGTAGCAATAGTTAGGCTAAATATTAAAACGCATCCATAAAATTAGCTGAAATTAAGACAATGAAAAATTTTAGGACTTCGAGAAGACATAATGTTTTATGTTTAATTCTATTAAAAAAAAAAAAAAGGATTTTTTTTTTTTTAAACTTTGGAAGGAAAACTAAAGACTTTCATTTGCAGTGCTTTCAGCTTTATTTAGTTGTACTTGTCTTCATTTACCTTAAAAATGGAACATATATACTAGTTTCCTGCCTCTAAACATTTTATAGACAGAACAATTATACTTAAAGTATCATGTAGTCAATATCATATTGGTTGTAAAATTCAATGCTATGGCCATGAAAGGTATCGATCAAAATTAGCATGAATGAGAAATAGCATTATGATCAAGACACATTTACGACTATTTCGATTAAAACTACTCACAATTACAATAGTTTAATTAAAGATCATTCACGACCACAAATAGTTTTAGGCTCTGTTTAGGATGTCACGTGGAAGCGTTTTTTATTTTTAGCTTTTTGAAGTCAAAAGTCATTAAAATAATTGTTTTGATGGATTTAACAAAAGAGTTAAAGGTTTTTTTGAAGTTCTTCTACTCAAAGTCAAAGCTACTCAACTTACTTTCACCAAAAGAGTTTTTATTAAGCACCGGAAGCTAAAATTTTGATTTGGTTTGGTTTGGGTTTTTTTTTTTTTTTAAAATTTATTTAGTTATTTAATTAATAAACAACTAAAATAATTAGATCTAATACAATAGAAATTAGGGTAAAAAATATACTTTCTGCTTTTAGTCAACAGTCGAAGAGAAAGTTAGTGTTATTAAATCTCAATAGTTCAGGTTGAGTGCAATTAAAAATAGGGTTAGGAGAAGTTAAAGCAGTTTGCCCTTCTCTATTTTATTTATTGACACGTGTCTATTTTGATGACACTATAATAAACTGATGATAGTTTCAAAAATTAAGCTGCAATGGCACAATTCTATTTGCCCTACTTCTTGATATAAGGGTACAACTCGAAGGGTCACAAAAAAATATGGTAATTTTTTCACTTAAATGTGGGTCGATTTCTTCAAGTCTAATGACCAGTATTCCGAACTACACACTAAGAAAACTAGATCAATAAATTTTGATAGTTATCTGATCTAGTATCAGAGGGTAAAAAAAAAAAAATGATAAATAATCACTTATTAACAAGTAGATATAGTACGTGTCATTGGTGCTTTGCCAAAGTGGTTGGAAGCACCCCCAAGTTTATGTGTGAACTTGGATTTGATATCTTGCAGCCTCATGAAGGTTGTCTTCTCCTATTTTGTATGAGTCGATTTCTCTCATATGTAAGTTATTTTTTGGGATGTACTATAAGTATTTCATTCCGTTTGATTTTGATAATTCTCTGAAAATGATAAAAAATAATAATGATAATAGACACAATACGTACAGTGTACATGGCTTTAAACGAGAAAAAAAGATGTAATACTTTGTTTTTACTGAACTCCTCAACACTTAAAGGGGGGTTTTTAATTTAATAAAATTTTAAGAAATTCACGGCAGCCACTGCCAAAATTCTGAAACTTTGCATTCTCGCTTATTTTTAGGTTGGTTGAATCTTAAAATAGATCCATAAAATTATCTGAAACTGAGACAATGAAAAATGTTGGAATGTGGGAAAGGATATAAATTTTTATTTTTATATAATCTATTGTTAATCATTCTAGGCTAACATGATCTTTTAACTTGAAATTTAATTAGTTTTTAAGCTTATAGGTTCACAAGTCATTAAACTTTAGAAGGGTTAATTTTGATTTTTTTTACAAAAAAAATAATTCAAAAAAATGAAAATTATTAAGCCTTTTCATGAAGTTTTATTGAGTTGATCTCATTATTGGATATATAATAAAGTTGACAAAAAAAGAGGATGCTATCTGACCCAGTGGAAAGTCATGCCCCATTTGCTTTTCACTGATAAGGTTCATTCCTCGCCTAGTGTGGTAGTTCTTATTACTATTTATGGTTAATTTTCTCCCGATTTTGAAAATAGATTTTTAGACCGCTTATTAAGTAAACTCTTCCATTAAGTTCCGATAAATTTCTAACCCAATATCAAGAGATGTAATATTAAAAAAAAAAAAAAAAATTTGACAAACAAAGAATGTCGCTTGAATGCAATATCGAACTTCAAAAGTTAAAATGTGATCATTTTGTGAATCCAGAAAACCAAATTTGATGATAAACACAATTAATTATATATACAGAACAAGTAATAACATCATGTAATTAAGAATCAGCTACTACTAATTAAAATATATAAGGAAAAAGAAAGAAACAAAAAAAAAAAAAACAGAGAGAGACCTCTTCATTTATTACAGTACTCAATAATTTGATGATCATCAAAGTACATAAAACAAAGAAAGCAGAAAAAATCTAACAACATTTTCTCACAACAATCCCAAGTTTGTCTCCTAGGCGATACAAGAAATGAGAGTACATGTACCTCCATCGTCTATTGACAAGTAAAGAACCTATCAAACTCCAAAAGCCCACAATAAATCCAAGTGCCGTGCTCACATAGAACCCCCAATCTACTTCATCATCTTCTTTAGCATTTTCAGTGCCAGGTGTTGTAGCAGCAGTCTCAGAGCAATTCTTAGGAAGTGGAGGGCCACAAAGTTGGTTGCCAGCAAAAGAGGATGCATCGAAACTTTGTAGTTGAGTACTTGAAGGTATTTCTCCAACCAAGTTGTTATTGGATAAGTTCAAGTAACTCAAAAGAGTTAAGCTTGAAAAGCTTTTTGGGATTTCACCGGAAAGTTGATTAAAAGAGAAATCAAGAGACTCTAATGATTTCATAGAACCAAGATTCTCAGGAATTTTTCCTGTGAAAAAATTGTGAGATAAATTCATTGTCTGCAAAGCTTCGAGGTTTGTCAATTCTGTGGGAATCTCCCCTGAGAAATTGTTGTTGGAGAGGTCTATACTTCTTACCAAATTAAGAATGGTGCTGTATTGAGCCTCTTTCCCTTTGGCCACAAGTGATGCACTTTCAAGAAGATTTCTTAAAGGATCACTAAAAATAAAAAAGGCTGTATACTGTATGTAGCTGCTTGAAGAGTAGTTTATTGTCACCATGGCACTGAAGTTGTTGAAACATCTTGGTATGGTACCAGAGAGATTGTTATGAGCAAGGTCTAAGATTTGAAGAGAAGAAAGACCACAAAGTTCTATTGGTAGATGGCCATGAAAGTTATTTCCACGAAGGTTGAGAATCACCATTTCAGAAAAACTTTCCCCAATCCATGATGGAACATTTCCAACAAATTGATTTTCACCAAAATCTAGTGCCACTATATCTGTACAGTTTTTTAGTGATATGGGTATTGTTCCAGAAAGGTTGTTCTTTTGAAGATGTAATGATTCAAGGAAACTTAAGGTTCCCATGGAAACTGGTAGGTTGCCGGTAAATTTATTGTTGCCCAAATTGATGGATATCAAAAAAGGCCAATTCTTCCAACAATCAGGTAATTCACCCGTTAAAAAGTTGTCTCCAAGGTTGAGAAATTGCATACCCATGTATCCACCAATAGATTCAGTATAATTACAAAGAAAATTAAAAATGGATCCAGACAAATAATTGTCAGAAAGGTCAAGTTTATTCAACTCGGACGTAATAAACGGCAATTTACCCGAAAAATTATTTGAACTCAAATCCACAGAACCAAGGTAACCAGTTGTAGATAAATTTAAAATCTCACCGTAGATTTGGTTATGAGAGAGATCTAAATATTGAAGATGGAAAAAAGATTCCCAAATCCTTTTAGGAATGATATCTATTATCCCCGTGCCAGATAAATCCAACTCATGTAATTGCTTTTGTGAATGAAGCCAAGATGGAAATCGAGGTCCTAATTGACAAGATCTCAGGCCTAATGCTCTAAGCTGAAATGTAGGATGCCAATTAGGATTGACATTTAACGTCAACGTGTTCTCAGAAACATCAAAGGTGAGTAGATTTGTGAGATTAGCAAAATGACTTTCAGAAAGAGTTCCATTTAATTTGTTAAAGGATAAATCTAAATTTACCAAGGATGTAAATTCTCCCAAGAATGATGGAATATGACCAAAAAGTTTGCTATCACTCATAGACAATAACTCTGGCCCATCAGGATAACATCTTGAGAAAATATCTAGAACTTCAGATATTTCTTGACTCAATTTGACACCCGACAAAGAGATTGACTTCAAGGTACAAAGTCTTCCCATTGATCTTGGAATTCTCCATTCAAGTTTATTAAATGAGAAATCAAAATCTGTGATTGATGTCATGTTAGCTAGAGAATCTGAAATTGTACCTTGCAAGCTATTGCTACGGAGACCAAGGTACACAAGATGACTAAATTTGTACAACCAGTATGGTATTGAAGAACTAAAATTATTTTGACCCAATTCGAGATCTCTAAGACGAGTCAAATTCTGAAATCCCTCCGGGATTGGGCCTTGGAAATTACAATAACTCATGCTAAGTGAGACTAGATGAGTAAGACTAGAAACCCAACTAAGAACTGAAGTATTATTAAAATTGTTTAGGGATAGATCAAGGGTGGCAAGAAGCGAAGAATTTGCAATGGTTAAGGGTGGAAAATTATAGAGTTGGCAACCTCGTAATTTCAACACTACTAAAGAAGGGAGTGCATTGGTCACCAGCAGCCAGTCAGAGGCTTTGCTGAGGTTCAGCCAACTCAAATCAAGGTACTCCAGAGAAGAAAGAGCAGACAACCACCAAATATTCTCAACATATAACTGACCACCTACCTCATCACTGAGGTCAAGATGTTGCAAATAGGAGAGGTTTCCAAGTTGGTGAGGAATCATTCCCATAAATCCAGCTTTTTTCAGGCTAAGATACCTTAAATTCCTCATGAAACCAAGAAACCTAGGGATATAATTGCCTTCAAAATTGTTACCACCTAAGTCCAAGTGAATCAAATGTTTAAGATCAAGCAAAGAGGGATTTACCTTACCTGTCAATTTTGACCTCTCATAAGCTTTAGAAGTCCAGTAAAAAGGATTTTCAAGGTGGAGCTCGAGGATATGGCCAGTGTAGTTGTTGCAAACGACACCAGTCCACGAACAACAATCTCCATCATCAGTCCACGAGGCAAGTCGGTTTGAAGGATCTTTGAGATCTTGCTTGAACCTTAAAAGTGCTTCTCTCTCACTTTTAATGCACCCACATAAGCGCTGCCACGGCAGAAGCTTATGTTGATGCTTGGTATAGCCAGTAACTGGAGCAAAAGAATAGCGACAACACTCATGGTTCTAGCTTGAAATTGTGGAAGAAAGGGAATGTGCATGAGAAGGTTAGCTTTATGGTGCTATTTATATATCTCAGGAAATTTCCTTGAAACTTCAACATAAAGGTTCCAAGGACGTTTCAATCAGACCATAGACCAAAAGGAGGCCTCATTCAAGTCAATTAAGAAAAAAAGGTACAAAATTTTAAAATAAAAAAATGTTAATAATTTTCTCAAAAAAAAATGATTTCCACCGTCCATCGACAGCATACACAGTAGACATCATTTAAAATATTAAAAAAAAGTTTTTTTAATTTATAAAAATATATAATTTTTCCTATATTCTCTCCCATCCTCCAACATTTCTCTTTACTTTTCTCTCTACATTCTTCGATCTTCTCTCTCATTCTGTGATCTGGTCATCTTCTCTATCTCTTTCTTTTCTCTTTCTTTTTTTCTTGTTTTATTTTTTTAATAGGGAAAATATCATTTTAGTCCCTAACTTTTGAAAAATAATCAAATTTTTAACTGTATTTCAAAAAGAACAAAATGGACCCTAACTTTTCGAAAAAATGTCAAATTAGTCCTTCTCGTTAGTCAACTAACGGTCAAACTTAACGGATGACATGATATATAAGAGTAATTTTGTCATTTTAAGGATTAAAATGATCTGATCCCTTAAGTTTTTTTTTTTAATTTTTTTTTCAGATCATTTTAATCGCTAAAATGACAAATTTACCCTTGCATATCATATCATTTGTTAAGTTTGACCGTTAGTTGACTAACGAGAAGGACTAATTTGACATTTTTTTGAAAAGTTAGGGTCCATTTTGTCCTTTTGTGAAACACAATTAAAAATTTGATCATTTCTCAAAAGTTAGGGACTAAAATGATCTTTCCCCTTTTTAATAATAGTAGTGAGTCATCTGAGACGAACCCAGGTGAATATTCATCTAGGTTCGAATTAAGCCCAAATGATCATCATCTAGGTTCGTCCCATATTTTGGGTATCCACCATAGTAATGAAGACCTATATTTGTTTGCTTATTTGTTTGTTTGTTTGTTTGTTTTTAAAGAAAAATTAAAAGATTAAAAGAGAAAATTGAAGTTTTGAATGGTGGATTGATGGTTTGGTGATGATGATGGTGGATTGATGTTGATAATGATGGGTTGATAATGGTGATGAATGGGTCGATATTGATGATGGTGGTTAATGATGGTGGATTGAAGATGATGATTTGCTGGATGTCCAATTTGTGGATTGAGGATGATAATTCCATTACCTTTAATAGATAGTGGAGATCAAATCTGAAAATTAGATCTCCACACGTAAAAAAAGAATTTTTTTCAATTAACTTTATTTTTAATTATATTCACCGTCCATCAACATAATGGACAACGAAAATCATTTTAATTTTTTTTGAAAAAATTATTAATATTTTTTATTTTTAAATTTTTTTAGAATTTTTTAAATTATTTTGATTTTTACAATCCATATTAGAGATGGACATTGTTTATTTTCTGTTACTAATTTTTTTTGGAAAATTTCAATCTTTTAAAATATATAGAATTTTTTATTTTTTTAAAATTATTGGTGAAAATCTAGATTGGATCTTCACCGTTAGATGAATCTCATCTAACAGTGGACATTCAATCTAGAATACACCATATTTTTTTTTAAAAAAAATTAGAATTTTTTAAATTATTTTGATTTTTACAATCCATATTAGAGATGGACATTGTTTATTTTCGGTACTAATTTTTTTTTTGAAATTTTCAATCTTTTAAAATATATAGAATTTTTCATTTTTTTTTAAATTATGATGGAAATCTAGATTAGATCTTCATCGTTGGATGAATCCCATCTAACAGTGGACATTCAATTTAGAATACATCATATTTTTATAAAAATTATTTTTTATTTTATTTATGAATAAAATGATCATTTTATTAAAAATCTTGATAAACTATTAAAGTTGACAAAATTTAAAGGGTTTGATATAATAAAAGCAGAACTTAATGTAATTAAAGAATAATGGTGCGTTTACTTCACTTGTAGGAATCGGAATAGGAATCGGAATGATCTGGAATCGGAATGATGTATCAGAATCAGAATAAGTTGTTTACTTCAACTGTAGGAATCGGAATCGAAATCAACAGTATTTCCATTAAACTGTTTACTTTGCCTTGGAATCGGAATGGATTAATTATAAATTACAAAAATACCCTTAATTAAAATTATGAATTAATTACAATAGTATGAAGTTTTTTATTATAATATGTATTATTTAATATCAAATAAAAAATTATATATTATAATAAAAAACTACATATTATTTTAATAGTCCACTAATCTAGTGTGCAATTTTTTTATTATAATATGCAATTTTTTTTATATCAAATAAAAAATTGTATATTATAATTAAAAAAAAACTACATATTTTTTTGATAGTCTACTATGATAATTAAGAAATTGATGATGAAAAATCAATGGTATGTAGTTTTTTATTATAATATGTAGTTTTTTTTTTTAATATCAAATAAAATAGGTTTTTTTTTTTATATTTGTTTAAAAAAGGGTATAAACGATTTTTTATTTTGATAAAAGGAATGAGAATGAGATTCCCAAGTGGGTTGGGGGGAATGAGATTCCCATTCCACAACCCCAAATTGATGTGAAACCCACACTTTCATTCTCATTACGGAATGAATTTTAAGCAAATAAACATCATCAATCAATTCGATTCTCCATTCTCATTCCTTAATCCATGAAGTAAACGTACCATAAAAATATTTTCAGTTGGATTCAAGCATATCTCTGAACTTGTCGTGCAATTCGTTCCTATAGTAATGTGCTAATATTTATAGTGTCCTTGACCTTAACCAAATTGCAACATCAATCGAGGTCAATGATCCATTGCATGCAACACATTTACTACCCATCACATCAATGATCGGAAGTCCAATTTTGAAAAGTCTTCGATTAAAAAAAAAAAAAATCCTAGAGACATACCGCTTCTCAGTTGTAGTTAATTTCCTTGATAGTTACTTTTTTGTCATGATCTCAATGATATTCGATTGATATGTCCCACAAAAGAAGCTTTTTCTCGAAAAAGTTAGCAAAATCCAAATATTGAAGAATTGAAAAGTTGATGTCGATGGATTCCAAAACTGTTCGCTTTTTCAGCTTTAAAGTTGTTTGTTTATGTGTTTTTATAAGGTTAATTAAGTGTGGAAACGTGGTTTTGCTGCTCACACTTTAGGAATGTTTACCATCATTATTTTTCACTACGTTCTTTTGGGGATATATTTTTTAAAATTTATAACTAAACATTGAAACCAACGATTAACTGTCGTTCATAATTTTCAAAATAGATTTTTGAAATAAATTATAACTTTTCATTTAGATAATTATTTTATCAATTTTAAAAATAAAAAACCAAACATATTTACATCATTTTTTATTTTTAAAAATAATTTTTTACAAATATAATATTGCTTTTTTTAAACATGATTTTAATCTTAAAACATAATTTTAAACAATTTTTCAGGAACACCATTAAAAGAAGAGACATCGTACAGGTCAATATTTAAGATTAAATATATAAATTCTGTATTAAAAATATTATATTTTAAAATCTATTTTTCTCCTGTACCCAGATGCATAGATATTAATGGAGTCTTCAAACTATATATATTTTTAAATAAATATTATAATTAACTGATACAATCATTCTTCGGACATTGTTGATTGTTCTGTAATTAAATTTTTAATAATTTAACTCCATGTACTTTTTGCTACTTGTGAAAAATTTATCAGGAGTCCATTTTATAAGCGAACTATTCTTTTTTTTTTTTTTTTTTTACATGAAGTGAACTATTTTTTAAATCGAATTGTTTGTATCTAATTCATATTTACGCATAGCTACCAGCACTAGGGGTGAGCATTTTCGGGTTCGGATTGAATTGAGTTAAAAATCTCCCAACTCGACGTGGGTTGGGTTGAAAATTTTTCAATCAAATCCAATAATAGTCGGGTTGGATTGGGTTGGATTGGTTGATTGAGTTAAATTTAATTTATCATAAAAGTACAAATGGCCTAATTGATAACTTTTTTAGTTTTAATAATTTAATTACAGATAAAATAAATACAAATAAAAATTCAATTATTATAAATAAAAAAGTAAATTTGACATAAATGTTGTTCTTAATTTTTATCCTCAACAAATATTCTTCTAGAGAGAGGAGAAAATCTTGGATTTAGAATTGAGGATAGACATTTGTCGGGTTCGGGTTGGATTGGGTTGAAAATTTTTAACCCAACCCAATCCAATTTAATTCTCAACCTAACTCAATCTAACCCATCTAATTTTTTTAAAATGTAACCCAACCTAATCCAATAAAAAATTATCTGATTGAATTGGGTCTATCGGATTGAGTTGAAGATGCCCACCCGTAACTAGCACACATATTATCTTATCTCCTACACTCAACTTATCTCGGTATCGATCGGCAATTAAACCCCCTTAGCTGGAAAAGTAGCCATCAGCCGTCTAATTGGAATATATTGACATGAGTAAACACAAAATTTCCTTGACATCCACTTGTTTCGCGTCCAAATTTCAAAGATCTCTAATGCTATAGGTCCTACCAAGGCCTTGTAAAACTAGAGAAGACTACCAAGTCAACTATGGCAAAAGAGGAAATTACCTAGCATTGGGATTTTCTAATTAACTTTGGTCTCTCCATTTTATCAATTAATTTATATAATATTACGGTATTGATAAGTTAGCCAAGGATAAGAATTCTCTCATATGAGGTTGTTTGTTTTGTTATCTAAAGATTGAATAATAATTGATATTATTAAATACTAAATAATTACTAAAATCTGGAACTTAGAGTACGTGTTTGTTTTTTTTTTCTTATTATACCTCAATATGTATATTAATCATTTGTATTTTGAAGAGAAAAAAACATTTAAAATAAATACTTTTAAGTTTATATCGTTACTAAGTTCTGTTTTGGTTAAAAATAAAACACTACAAAACATCTATAGTGATAACAAATGTGATATATGGGATAATAAATGCAACGCTATAGTCTAAGTTACTAACCTTAATTCCCTTATCTCAAAACAAAATTACTAGAACCAAGCGATTATGGTTCTATGATTTAAAAGTTTATAAGTTATTATTCATTTAATGTAAATGCATGGTCGGTTCTTCCATTTTACTTTCCAAGCCTCTGATCTTTTATCCTTTTTTGTCATTGAGTGGGGGATATGAGTGAATTCATGACCTTGACTGTATGAATGGAACAACATTTTATCATCGCACAAATTGACCAATAGTGCTTTCTTTTTCCTGTCAAATGTCTATTGTCTTTGTCTCATAAATTTACTTAGAAAATTTGGATACATTGCCTTAGAAAAGGCTCAAAGTCAATGGTGGACAAACAAGAAATCATGTATCAAGATTTGTACTACGTCATTGTTAATCCTTTCATTTTTCTTCTCAAGCCTTCAATCTTTTGTCCTCGATTGCATGGGAGACGTGCTTAACTGCATGGAAAGGGACGACATTTTATCATTGCATGAATGGTGATATGATAATTTTCTGCTTTTTTTCCCCTTAAAAATTATATTATTTAATTGACTGTTTAGATCTTCACCGACTATGTTATCTCTTTAGAGTTAAAATTAACGGTCAAGGAAAATCAAACCGTTGAATGAGGAAAGGACGTTATAAATAAGTGTAAACATTATCTCTGTCAATTAAAAATCAAATGTCAAGAGGGTATTAGGTAATTTACTCTGGGATTTATTACTCTAACTTTTTAAAGTTAAAAGGTACTTATCATATAAGTTATATATATATATATTGACAAATTACATAGATTCTCTGAGTTTTGATAAAATTACATCAATATCTGAATTTTGATTATAATAACATGAACCTCCATTGAGATTCTAAAAATTTAACAAAATTATCTCTTGCCTTTAAAGAGTTGTTGTTAAATCCTATTAGTCAATAATCAAAAGTATTAAATCAATTAGTCAATAGTCATATGATTATATTTTAACCCTATAAATTTTTTTTTAAGTTTTTTTTATAGGTTTGACCCAATTTGAATGTCAGTCAACAGTATTCAACTAGTCCAAGAAGCAAGTTGGTTCAAATGGTCTCCGACATCATGTTTGAACCTCAAAAATGCTTGTCTCTCACTTTCAATGCAACCCACATGATCAACTCCACTGCAGAGGCTGATTCTAATAGTTGTTATAGCAAGTAACTCGAGGAAAAGATAGAAACTATACTCATTGTTGGATTCAGATGCGAATATTTATAATGTCCTTAACCATATAATTGCAATTCGTGGATGGACATCAATGATCCACAGCATGCACAGAATCTCTATCATCATTCATTATTCAAACTCATCAGTGTAGACACGGAATCCAGTTTTGAAAAGTAGTCAACTGGGAAAAAAAAAAAAAAGCTATGGACACTTCCATGCTCTGCTGTGGGAAATTTCCTACGTAGTTACATTTTTCAAGATTTCAGAGATATTCAATTGCTATGTGCCCCACAGAAGCAGATTTTTCTTGGAAAAATTGGCAGAATTCAAAAGTCGACGAACCTGTTGCTATCGATGGAGATGTTGACAAATCTTGGTATCAAAATTTCTCATCGTAATTCAAAACCGTTGAACATATACCATTGACCATTTAGCTTTACATTCCACTTGCACTTGTAGCGGAAAGCAATAAACGTGGAATAAATGCAGGAAAAAAAGCGGCTAGCAACTGATGGACGTAGGATAGGTCATGTCAATCACGTCAATTATGGAGAAGACCAAAGGAAAGGGGAAGAAATGGTCTAAGTCAGCTGACCAAGGAAAGCCTAGGACCAACTCCACTAAATACACCAAACCATTTTGAGGCACTTTTTCACTTCAATATATGCATCAAATATTCTTTTTCAAAAAAAATTTTTGGTGTCACTAAACAGGACAATACTAAATTTAATTTAATTAACCTTTCATGACACCAAATTTAGTATGAACTTATAAATTAATTTGATTAAAAATATATATTAAATTATTATAAAAAAAATATCATTTGAAATATTTTGTTGAGATATTCAAAATAAGTATAATATTGAATATATTTTAATATATTTTTAAATCTTTAATATATATTAGTTAAAGAATTATATATAGAATATTTTTTGAAGATGCCGTTTACATCAATTTGGTGTAAAATACATTGGAGTGAAAAAAATTGGTGCAAGAAAATTTAGTGTTGACATCAAAATGATGTAAAATTTGGTGTTGAACATTGGAGATAGCTTAAGGAGAGAGGCTTATCAAGCAACAAAAAAGACCCAACCAACCCGCAAATTATTAAGGACCCATAAAAGAGAAGAATTTAGCAAGGGCTGGACTAGGAGTTGATTTCAAAACCTAGAAGTCCACTTTGGGTCAACAAACTTCGTTTCTTGACCCAAAGTAAGGGTTTCCAATGAGGAAAAATTAACTGCCTAAAATCTAATTGAAACCAAAATTGAATTTATTGGGAATAAGCCGATAGGTTAGGACCCAACATCAAATCCCAAAGGCAAATCTAAAAGAAAACCATGACTTTGGTCCAATTGCTCAGTAAAGGAGATGTGGAAAAGACAAGACTTTCCTTGCTAAGAGGCGGGAAAATGAACCAAAGGAAAAAATTGGTTTGAAAGTTAAAATAAAGCTCCCTACATCCATAGACCCCTTCCATCCCTTCAGAAATGCAAAGGAATAAGACGTAGTGCCAAGCTTAGAGCTAACATGCCACAGAGGATGCAGACGCCAAGTTATAAGGGGGGGGGGGGGGGGAGAAAAAAAGGAAATGGAACAGCAATGTGCCATATAGGCCTATGACCAGAAGGACAAACGAAAATGAGCCATATGTCTCCTATGCCTAAATCAATTGAGCAAAGAGTGTGAGACAAAAAAAAAAAAAGGATTAAATCAATAGCATGAAGAGGAGCCATGTGACATGCAATTGTGTAAGTGAAGAGGACATAAAATGAGGGTTGACCATCAGCAAAAGAAGAAGGAAACCGTAGAAGGTAGGAATGAGCATATAAAAACATGCACTATTCAAATGAACGTAAGTCAATCTTTCTAACCTAAGAACACGTTAGTTTGCGAGGAAACTCCTTTTGGAGAAGCCCTCACAAACATTATATATCATTATTGGGCTTTGTTAGTTAGAATAAACTGGTTTTCTTTCCTTTTCCATCCATTTTCTACCTCGTAGTACGATTGCCAAAAGGCTCTCCTACGAGAATCCCATTGACTTGAGCGTACGGGTGGCAAAAAGGGTTGGCGGGTCGGGTTGAGTTGAATTCGATTCGATTCGTTTATGAAATCGATGGATTCGACACGAATTCGTTTAAGAAACGGGTTGACATTTTTGGATTCGACACGAATTCGTTTATACATGACTGACACGACACGAATTCGTTTAACCCGTTTAATCATTTAAATCGTTTAATTCGTTTAATTTGTTTAACCCATTTAATTCGTTTAACCCGTTTAATTCATTTAATTCGTTTAACCCGTTTAACCCGTTTACCCTGTTTAATTCGTTTAATTCGTTTAACACAAATATAATAAATACTATTTCAACTAAATATTAAATCAACTATAAAACATATACATTAAATCAAGTATAAAATTTCATATCATCCACATTAAAAATCACAACAAAATCAAACTCAATTTAAACACAAATATAAGAAATAATTCATAATTAAACATTTAAACACCTAAGGGAACACATAAAAACCCACACATTAAATCAACTACATAAAAATTCACATCATTCACATTCAAAAACCACAGTAAAATCAAACTCAATGCAAACACAAATATAATAAATAACTCACAATCAAACATTTAAATATCTAATTCAACACATAAAAACCTACACATTAAATTAACTACATAAAAATTCACATCATCCATATTTAAAAACTATAACAAAATCAAACTCAATTGCAAACACAAATATAACAAATCATTCACAATCAAACTTTTAAACACCTAATTCAACATTTCAACACATAAAAACCTACACATTAAATCAATTATATAAAATTTCACATCATCTACATTTAAAAATCACAATAAAATCAAATTCAATGCAAATCAATATAAATTAAAATATCATAATATTATCATTCTTCAACATCAAATTTTTGTCACTTAAAATTCTTTCCTCATTGATTCCAAACTCCATAGAGACTTTCAAGCTACACAAAAAACACAAAAACACGAAATTAGATATCTACATTCACAATCTTAAAATTAAGAAATATAATTAAGAGAATTTACCACTAAGTGAAAGAATTTGGTGTTGAGCCTTCTACTGATTCACTCGAGGTTGGACAGAGATAGATTTGGCCACACCATTTACATTTGCACCTATCCTTTCCCTTTTTATCTAACCATCAATCAACCAATTAACCATAAAATCATATATCATGATTAATTTACACTAGAGTTTTATATATATATGAAAACTGACAAACAAGTAAAACTGAAAACTAGAATCAATGTCGTCATTGGACCGAACTGAAAGCAAGTAAAAATTATATCATTTTACTGGACCGAACCGAGAAGCACACCTGAAGCTGAAACGGGATGGAGGATGGTGCCGTCGTCAATGTCGTCGTGCGGTCGGTGTCGTTGGGTCGTTGGGCTGTCGTTGGTGTCGTCGGGTCGTCGGGTGTGTTGTCGTGTCGTCGGGTCATCTCGAAGTCGGTGGCGTCAGGTCGTCTTCGTGTCGTCAGGTTGTCGCGTCGTCCTCGGCGTCGGTCGCGTCGTCAGGTCGCGTGTCGTCCTCGGCGTCGGTGGCGTCGTCAAGTCGTTCTCCGCGTCCGCAGCGTCGTGCTGTCGTCCTCGGCGTCGTCAGGTCGCGTGTCGTCCGCGGCGTGGTGCTGTCGTTTTGTGTACTGTGTAGAGAGGGCTGCCGACAATTTAAAAATGAAATGGGTCTGCTGCAGATTGTTTTAGGTTTAGGTTAATATTTGTATATATATAAATGCAAAATTACACTTTACCCTTCAATATATTAAAATTATAATTTGACCCCACTTTTAATCGTGTCAACCAGCGATTCGTTTAACCAAACCCGATTCGATTCGTTTAATAAACGGATTAAAAGGGTTGACACGATTACGACACGAATTCGTTTAACTCTAACCCATACTATTTATTTTTTAAGAATTCGTGTCGACCTGTCGTGTTGTAACCCATATTACCACCCCTACTTGAGCGTTAGAGGGTTTTCATTAGTGAAACACCGATGAATCTTCATCTCTCATTCTCTATTTTGCAAATAACTAAGGGAGAGGATAGATCACCCAGAGGGAAGAATCCCCTTTTCAAGGGGATCCAAGTGTCGAAGGGGATTCAAATTGAATTTTCTAATCTCTTAGATTTATTCCACCCTATAATTTAATGTATCTATTATTGATGTGACTAATTTGGGCGTCAACACACACACATATATATATATATATATAGTAATTTTACCATTAGTGTCTCCTAACTTTAAAAAGTTAGGATGAACCAATCAAATTCGTCAATTATATTCTCTCTCCTAAAATAATTTTTTTCTCATATTTAATTCAAATGCAATTGATGAATATGATTAATTCATCTTAACTTTACAAAGTTAGGAGAATATATATATATATAAAGAGAGACACATCCCTATGTTTTTGTTGTCTAGATATATTTATAAAATAAGTTCCTACAACTTTTGATGAATATACAAACAATTTCCATATAATATACAAAATTTCAAAACGCTGCATAATATTCTTGCAAGTGTCTACGGTCCATTTTGAGTATTTATTGACTAATGAAAGAAACAACTTGGAAGAAAAATCCAAGATCCAATAATTTCAAACTTTCATTGGCTTAAAGTCTTCGCTAGGTATTCATTGGCTTAAATTTTTGGCATAGTAATGACTTCGAATTATTGGTACAAAGTTTTTGTAGCTAAGTGTTTGATGATAATGAGAGCAATCCTTAACAATATTAACTAATGAAATCAATTGATTCTGAAATAGTATTCCAATAACTTAGCTACTTTTTAAAATCAAATTATAAAAATATTGTTAGATTTAGATGGGGAGAGATACATCAATATGACACATTTGATCTACTCAAATCATGTCATGTGATACAGGTAACCATTTACCTTACATAATATATATGTGCCAAGGCTGATCAAAGTTTCTCTCTGAGTCTGAGATGGGTGGTCTCAAATGGATATCAAGATAAGTTTATAGGCATTGAGACACTAAAACAAATGGATACTGTCCAAGAAGGAGCTGGACAAATAAATTATACAAATTATTTTCGGACTTTTACTTGCATTAATTTGTATATATTAAAATTTCAAAAAAAAAAAAAACCCCCCATTTAACAATCAAAGCTTCAAAATTATCTACTTAATTGACTTTAAAAGTCTTTTCAATTTAGTTGGTATCCAAAGTGGAGCCTATAGCAATTCAACATTATTGAAATTTCAATACAAAACTACTTTTGATCAAAGAAATTAATTTCCTACCACTTTTATTGAGAAAAATTGAGACTCATTTTTAAAAGTCCAAACTATACAAAGTAATTTACTTGGAGGATGTCAAAGTAGTAGACCGAATATTCTTTTTCTTTCTAATTGGGAAAATTATTGACCTGCATAATTAACACAAAAATTTAAGTAAAATGTTTTACAAGAACAAAAAATTATATTCTTGTGAAGATTCTTTAAGTATCTTGAATAATCAAATTGAAAAATTTAAAAAGTTTACTTATGTTTTATATCATTAAAAGACGAAGTTATTCAAGAAATTAGAGAACTTGATTTTTGAATGGCAAATATACTTCACTCAGTGCAACTTTAATTTTCATTCATTTTCAGTTAAACTTCAATGCATGCCTTCAATATTTTAAGGCTACTCAAATCAAAATTTGAGTAAAAGCTCCTACAAAAGGATTGCTCTTAATTTTGAGTGCCTATATTTAATTTCAACTTTAATTTCATTTTTAGTTATAATGCTGTCAATATTGCAGCATAATCCAAGTCCATGGCCATTGCAGAACTAGAGACAATCACAACCATTACTCTAGCAATTTTTTTTTTCTTTGCATCGATTAAAATTCAATATATGTGATAGAGAATATTTTACATGTCTTGATAATCAGACATCTTGGAATCTTCTCCATATTGTCACATTGAAATGTAATAACAACATAATGACTTTGAACGCAAACAATGATAAAAAAAATTTCCTACAACTCAAAAGTCTGATCACATTCCAATTAGCTAGCTTATTTTTCCCAACTGGGTTACTCCAGGTCCAAGCTTATAAGACAATGTGGAGTTAAGAAATTAGAACTTAATAGACACCATTACGTTTTCTTTTTGGAATTTTTCTTGTGCAATTTAAGGGAGGGAGTCCATCAACTTTGTAAATGTTTTATATTTAATTAATTTCTTTAAACAATTGAATTACAGTTGATTAATTGATATTAACTATATATGAAAATGTTATCAAAACTATATGCATGCCAAATCAAAGTGATAAGATTGGTGGGCTGGGATATTAGACTGAGGGAATCTTGTCCTACATTTATCAAAGATGAGTATAGCATAAATTTTTTAACATGTCAAAGTAAATTAATTCAACCAACGCAATCAAATATCAAATATTGTAATTAATGTGGATGCAACTCCAATCTTTCAGTAGACTGGTAGGCTGATGAATATTTGGTAGGCTGATGAATATTTGCGGAACCAACACCTATTATGGAACAAAGATGCAACTAAATTTCTTGGTTTTGTTTTTCTGATTCTATATGTTGTTTCGATACAAATATCCTGTTTCGAAGACAAAATATAACTCTCTGTTCTCTTCATTTCACTAAGCAGTATTAACAATTGAAGTGTCATAATTTTCTCCTTAATTGACAACAAAAGTCTTTTTGATTAGTTGGGAGCTAAAGTGAGGTCTGTACCAAGTATTGAAATTTTATAGAAGACCAGTCCAGGAATCAAATTCCTGCAGCTTTGATGGACAAAAATTGAGGATCCTATGGTCCAGGCTATATAAAACTATAGACTTCGAAATTTTTGATGCAATACAGTGATTATGAAGAAAATTTCCTGCAACTCCAGCGAGGAATAAATGGATACCTTTACTTTTGCTGTTTGACATTTGTGTTAACTAAAATAAGCAGTCAATTTATTATGTATTTTCTTTGTTACTTTTTAAAGCCGCATGATAGCATGGCATTAAACTAGACCATAATACTTTTGCTTTCATTGACTCAGAGTCTTTAGAATTCCAATTTATAAGGCCACAATGGGACCTATAGCAATTATGCCTTTGAAATTAGCTATACCTACTTTCCAAATTTCAAATGATTATCAAGGAAATTTCTTGCAACTTTAGGAATAAATGCAAGTTTTATTTTTGCCTTTTTGCCATTTGCTTGTACAATTAAAAAAAGCAGTCCAGCAATTTATTTATTTAAGTTAATTGTTACTTTTTAAAATTAATTATCTTCATTGAATAATAGCATTACAATTAAATTATCCATATATACTATTTGAAAATGTTTTTAAACGGTGTGATAGGCATGATATTAAACAAAATCAATCATCCATTTTGAAATTTTAAGAAATAGTATCTACTGTATGATTCTCCTTGCACGCAATTTAATAAAATTAATTCATATTTTGCTCATATGTAAAGGCCAACACTGTACTCTACGGTTCTGAACTATTATAGATAGTATCACTGAATGTGGAAAGAAAGTAAATAAGAGATACATTTGTATCTCTTCATCACTGGCTGTTTTCCTTAAAATTCTTTGACAAAGCAAGGTTGGTGGAAATTTTTCTCACATGTCATCATCAGTCAAAGAAGTGAAAATTGATAATCCCTAATCAATTAAACTTCATTATGGCATTTATCAATTAAAATTGTCCATTAGACTGTAAAAATCTTGGGATCAACCACATAACTAGTTTAGCTCACATCAACAGTTTGGATGAATTCAGTTTAATTTATGGAATCACATAATTGAGTTGGATTCTTCTCTATATTCAAAGGCCACAGTGGGACCTGTAGTAATATATCTTTGAAACTTTGATACAAAGAAATTGTCTAGGAAATTAGATAACTACTTTCCAAATTTTAAGCCTAGTAGATGGGTGATTTTGAATGATGGTGAGATTTATTGAGACACTATAAATACCACACCAATGTGATAAACTTCTCTCATCCAGATTTCCCTATTTTATTATTTCAAAAACAGAGTCCATTGTAATAAAACCAAACATGATTAGTGTTGTTTCTGCCTTTCTTTTCTAGTAAATTAATTCAATCAATGCAATCAAATATCAATTATTGTAATTAATGTGGATGCAACTCCAATCTTTCAGTAGATTGGTAGGCTGATGAATATTTGCAGAACCAACACCTATTATGGAACAAAGATACAACTAAATTTCTATCTTTTGTTTTTCTGATTGTATATGTTGTTTCAATACAAATACTCTATTCCGAAGATAAAGTATAGCTCTCTGTTTTTTTCATTTCGCTAAGCAGTATTAACACTCAAAGTGTCATAATTTTCTCCTTAATTGACACAAAAAGTCATTTTGATTAGTTGAGAGCTAAATTGAGGTCTTAGTAAGTATTGAAATTTTCATATAGGACCAATCTAGGAATCAATTTCTTGCAGCTTTTGTGGAGAAAAATTGAGGATCCCATAGTCTAGGCTATACAAAACAATAGACTTTGAAATTTTTGATGCAATATAGTGATTATGAAGAAAATTTCCCGAAACTCTAGAAAGGAATAAATGGACATCTTTACTTTTGCTTTTTGGCATTTTGCTTGGTAACTAAAATAAGGAGTCTATCAATTTATTATTTATTTTATTTGTTAGTTTTTAACACCGTATAATGGCATGACATTAAACTAAAACATAATAGTTACTTCTTTTTCATTGACCTGTAGTCTTTAGAATTCTACTGCCACAATGGGACCTAAAGCAATTATGTCTTTGGAATTGGCTATCTACTTTCCAAATTTCAATCGTTTTAGCTAGATGGATGATTTCTAGAATTGATAGTAAGATCAGTTGAGATAAGTCAAGCTGCCCTTATATATATATATATATATATATATATATATATATATATTGACGCGTCTAAGGACATCAAAATGTTAACAAATCTCTTGGTTTTTTAAACTGCATCTTATTTCATAAACAGAGTACAACTGTCCTTAATTGACTTAAAAAGTATTTTACATGGTAGCCAAAGTGAGGCTTGTAGCAAGTAAATATCATTGAAATTTTGATTAAAAAAAATCAAGGAAACTAATTTCTTGTCTTTCTGGGAAAAAAAAAGATTTCTATTCATTTAAATTTTGGTGCAACAAAGTGATTATCAAGGAAATTTCTTACGACTCCAGGAATAAATGCAAGTCGCTATTTTTGCTTTTTTTACTTTTGCTTATATAATTAATTGGAGGCCACATTACAAGCTTGGGTAAGGTTACCTGTTGATGTCAAAAAATGGACATGTCAAATGACACCAATAATAAATTGAAATTGGTTACCAAGATGGTTCGAGTTGGTAGGAAAGACTATTGAAATCCCCTTGGACACTTGGAGTCCCCTTGGCAAAAGGGGATATTTTCCTTTGGGAATGTTGCTACTCCCTTTGTTACCTATAAAATGAGCAAAGAGGTCAAGGGTCGCCGAAGTTTCTCTAGTGAAAACCCTTTAATACTTAAGGTAGTACAGTTTTTGAAGGTAGACCCCCTTTGGCAACTGTGCCAAGGGGAATAAAGTATAAAAGATATATGATGACAAGAAAAAATGAGAATCTAGAACATTATGTGGTGAGAATCCCAGAAAATCAGCTAATATTGGTGAATAAATCTCTTATTAGAGGTTCCTTCACACATTAGAGAACTCTAGGATGTATGTTCACTTACTTGCCTTACTTTTCAACAGTGGTATGATATTTATAGTGTCTTGGTCTGCTAAGGTTAACCCTTTTTCCCTCCATTTTCCTTTATTAACTTCCTTTTTGAGCTCCCTTTGCTTATCCTTTGGCGTCCTGTTGCTTTCGCCTCTTTTGTCCAGTCGCTTTCACCCTCTCAGGTCTCGTGCCTCGAGTTTGACTAGCTTGGTTGGATGGGACATGCGGCTCCTTCTCATTTATTGGTCACATAGGGGTTTTACGTGGCGCGCTTAGCACCTCTCCTTTTTCCCATCTGCCTTCTAACATCTATTACTTTGTTGTTTTATTGCTCCTGCAGTGTATTGGTTTAGGCCTGAACCTAGTCCTAACACCTCTGATTTTCTGACGGAACAGCCTATATGATGATGCCAAAGAGATTTGCCACCTCTTCAAAATTGATTTTTCCTTGACCTTGGTTACCACCTTTTAATAGGAGTAATATAGACATTTTGCAACCCAATTTCTTGAATAATCAGATTTGGGCCTTCTCTTCAAAGGGGATTGCTATTATATGGGCTTGGTTTGGGGCCCAATTCTAATCAATTAGAATTTAAATCACTTGGACCAATTGAATTGTGGGAAGCCAATTTTTCCTCCCAACATTACCCAATAAGAATATTCAATAATCACCATTTGATTAATTGTAAGATTATTCAATAATCACTCTTACAACCAATTTAAAGGTTGTTATTAAAAAAATCAGTTTGGATTAATAAAGGAAATTCATAATTTACGATTATAATAATGATTTTCCTAATTTATATTCTCTTAGAAGTTTTAGGATTCCTACCAGTTTAGGATTCCTTATTCTATGTTATTATCTTTTAGTTTAGGGTTAAGATTAAATTAGGATTTCTATTTCTAATAATTTTAGGATTAGAAACATTATTTAAAAGTTCGGTTTGTTAGTGTTTATTATGTCATAATTTCTTTCATTCTCTCAATCTATTTATGGTATCAGAACCAAGTTCTTGAAGCTCAACATAATAATAATAATAATAATCCTTCTCTCTTCTCTTCCACGCCTACAATAGCTTTATCATTAACAATGACCAACGACAATAATCAACTTATAATTTCCAACACATATAAACTTGCAAAACCCCTCATCATTACTAATATCAAAATCTGCTCTCCTCTCTCTCTCTTCAAATTTCAATTTCTTGAAACCCTAATTCCACTTTCAATTTTTTTCTAATTAAAAATCAAATTCACGTTCAAAATTCTTTCTTTTTGGGTTTTTGTGAATATTTTTCCTCTAATTGATTAATTAATCTGTCTCTCTCTTTTGTAAATCAATCATTTTCTTTTGTTTTGATCAATAAAATTCTGGATCTCTCTCTCTCTCTCTCTCTCTCTCTCTTTTTCTTGATTTTGTGTTTTGTTTAGATTCAATTAAAAATAACAGTGACGTTTTTAAACCCCTCAAGATTGTCTCATAAAAGACTTAATTCTCGAAGTAACCCATGATTTCTCTTCCAATAAAGGATTCTAGAAACTCTAACCCTAATTTCAACAACCACCAGTCGAACTGGGTCTAACAACAACCAAACCGCAAGAAGCGAAGCCCACCTAGGTCACATAAAAACAACAACCAACTGGTGATCTATTGCGACAATGTTGATGCTATAAATTGTGTGCCAATCTCGTTTTTCACTCACGGATGAAACAAGTGGCTTTAAATTATCATTTCATTCGGGAGTAAGTTCAAAGTGGTTTTCGTCAAGTGACTTATGTCCCTTTCGCTAATCGACTAACAGATGCACTTACCAAATGTTTCTGCGAGCTCAGTTTAACTTCTACAAACCAAGATTGGACTCTCCTTTCGAAGCTCCTTCTTGAGGGTGCATAATACAGCAAATTCATAATTTGTGATTGTTAATTATGATTTTCCTAATTTTATATTCTCCTAGGAGTTTTAAGATTCCTAAAAGTTTAGGATTCCTTATTCTATGTTATTATCTTTTAGTTTAGGGTAATTATGATTCATATGTCTAATAGTTTTGGGATTAGAAAGATTATTTAAAGGTTTAGTTTGTTATTGTTTAGTCTGTCATAATTTCTTCTCATTTTATTAAACTCTTTCTGCGTAATCTTACCTAAAGCAGTAAGTTAGCAAAACCCTAATTAAAATAAGGAGTCCATCAATTTATATATTTACTTAATTGAATAATAGCATTACAACCAAATTATCCATATATACTATTTGAACATGTTATTTAAATGGTGCGATAGGCATGATATTAAACAAAAGCAATCATCCATTTTGAAATTTAATTTCAAGAAACAATATTCACTCTATGATTCTCTTTGCACGTAATTAGTTTAATAAAATTGATACATGTTTTGCTCATAAGGAAAGACAAACATTGTACTCTACGCTTCTAAATTATTATAGATAGTATCACTAAATGTGAAAAGAAAATAAATAAGAGAGACATTTTTATCTCTTCATCACTAGCTAGTTTCCACAAAATTCTTTGACAAAGCAAAGTTATATGGTTGGTGGAAATTTTTCTCACACGTCATCATCACTTAAAGAAGTGAAAATTGTCCATCCCTTATCAATTAAACTTCACTATAGCATTTATCAAATACATAGCTAGTTTAGTTCACATCAGGAGTTTGGATGAATTCAATTTAATTTACGGAATCACTTAAATAGAGTTTCGGAAAGATTTATAAAAATAGTTAACTGGTATAATTGAATAAAAGTGCTCTGTTTATTCTTTGAAAATAGGTTTCTACTTTCTGTTAATTTCATTGTTCCAACAGATTCTACATGCCAAATCATTGAAACTCCAAGGATTGATGGAAAAGAGCAACAAAGATATAATTAATTTAAAAAGTTTTTGAAGCAGCAAAAGTTTTTGAATAATTTCCTCATTTCCATTGACTTGGATTCTTCTCTATATTCCAAGGGCACAGATATGTCGTCGAAAATTTGACACAAAGAAATTGTCCAAGAAATTAGATAACTAGTTTCCAAATTCTAAGCGTATTAGATGGTTGATTTTGAATGGACAATGAGATTTATTGAGACACTATAAATACCACACTAGTGTAATAAGCTTTTCTCATCCACATGTCCCCTTTTTATTATTTCAAACATCGAGTCCATTGTAGTGAAACCAAACATGCTCACTGTTGTTTCTACCTTTCTTTTCTTCCAGTTACTTTCCTTTGCAACCATCAACATTAGCTTCTGCAGTGGAAGAACTTATGTTGGTTGCATCCAAAGTGAGAGAGAAGCGCTTTTACGCTTCAAGCAGGATCTCACAGACCCTTTCAATCGGCTTGCGTCTTGGCTTGGTGAGGGAGATTGTTGTAAATGGGCTGGTGTTGTCTGTGACAACTTCACAGGCCATGTCCTTCAACTCAATCTTCGAAATCCTCATTTGGAATATTTCACTTCTGATTACTTTTCTGAAGCAGAATATGAAGCTTATAATAGGTCAATACTGGGAGGTAAGATAAATCCATCTTTGCTTGATTTGAAGAATTTGATTCACTTGGATTTGAGCTATAATGATTTTGAAGGAATTCAAATTCCTAGATTTCTTGGTTATATGGAGAATTTAAGATATCTTAATCTCTCTATGGCTAGATTTGGGGGAATGATTCCTCAACAACTTGGAAATCTTTCCAACCTTCAGTACCTTGACCTTAGTTGTTCTTATGAGTTATATACTGAGAATTTGATGCGGGTATCTAGTCTTTCTTTGTTGAAGCACCTTGATTTGAGTGGTATAAATCTCAATAAAACCTCTAATCAATGGTTGCTAAAGATAAGTTCACTCCCCTTTCTGGAAATACTACTATCGTCATGGTGTCGACTTCAACACTCTCCCCAAATATCAATTGCAAATTTTTCATCTCTTGTTAGCCTTGATCTTTTCGGAAACATATTTGGTAACTCCTTAATTCTAAATTGGGTTTCTAGTCTTAACAACTTAGTTTTTCTTGATTTGCGTTTAAATGATTTTCGAGGTCCAATTCCTAATGGACTTGAAAACTTGACTTCTCTTAGACATCTTGATTTATCATCTAATTATTTTAATTTGACAATACCTAGTTGGTTGTCGAGAATTAGCCATCTTGATTACCTTTCTCTAAGTCGTAATAACTTACATGGAAGTATTTCTAGATCAAGCTTTTGCAACTTGACTTCTCTTAGATATCTTGAATTATCATCTAATGATTTTAATTCTTCAATACCTAATTGGCTATTAAGATTTAGCCTTCTTGAACATCTTTCTCTCAGTGGTAATAATTTACAAGGGAGAATTCCTAGATCGTTAGGTAGACTTTGCAACTTGAGGTCATTCTTCATCTCATGTGTCAATTTAAGTCAAAATATAAGTGAAATTTTAGAGATTTTTTCAGGATGTGTTTCAAATACATTAGAGAATTTGGATTTGACCCATAATAGAGTTTTTGGCCATTTAACAGAACAACTTGGACAATTTAACAATCTAAAATGTCTTGGTCTTCTCAATAACTCTATCTGTGGTTCCATTCCATCTTCTTTAGGAAAACTTTCTTCTTTGACCAATTTGGGATTTGATTATAACAAATTTAATGGAACTCTTTCCCAAGTTCATTTCGCTAATCTCACAAGACTTGCATATTTTTCTACTTCTGAAAACTCAATATCTTTGATAGTCAATTCCAATTGGGTTCCTTTTTTTCAACTGGATTCATTAGGTTTGAGATCATGTCATGCGGGACCTCACTTTCCATCATTGCTTCTCTCACAAAAGAGTTTAAAATGGTTGGACATATCCAACACAGGAATTTCGGATGTCATTCCTAATGGATTTTGGAAAACTCTTTCTCAAGCTTATTATGGTAATATTTCTCACAACCAGATCTTTGAGGAGATTCCAAATTTAACTCATGTAGGTCTGAGTTATTCACTTGATTTGAGTTCAAATAAATTCTCTGATCCATTACCTCAAATGTCCTTTGATGTGAATGCATTGGATCTTTCCAATAATGCTTTCTCTGGATCCATTTTCCCTTTTTTGTGTCAAGGAACAAATGAAACAAAGTTAACACAAATTCTCAACCTTGAAAATAACTCTTTTTGTGGAGAATTACCCAATTGTTGGATGAATTGGCAATACCTAAATGTCTTGAATTTAGGTAACAATAAATTCATTGGCAACCTTCCAACCTCCATGGGAATTTTAAGTTCTCTCCAATCACTTATCCTTCGACAAAATAGCTTTTTTGGAGTAATACCATTTGTGTCACTCATAAATTGTACAAAATTAGAGACACTTGATGCTGCTGAAAATCAATTTACTGGAAATGTTCCGACATAGATAGGAGACAGATTTCTAAGATTGAAGATCCTCAGTCTTCGTTTAAATAAGTTTCATGGTCTTCTATCAATGGAACTTTGTCGTTTAGCATCTTTACAAATCTTAGACCTTGCTGATAACAATCTCTCTGGAAATTTACCAAGATGTGTCAATAACTTCACAGCAATGGTGACAACGAATCATTCTGCACTTAATTATATATTCTATCATGGAAATGCTTCAGTATCCTTCTATCAGCATGCTTGGCTTGTTTGGAAAGGGACATGATATGAGTATGACACTACTCTTAATTTGGTAAGAGCAATAGACCTCTCTAGAAATAATTTTTCAGGAGTGATTCCGATAGAAGTGGCAAGTCTTCAATCATGGAGTTCATTGAATCTCTCGCATAATTCTTTTGTCGGAAATATTCCTGAGAACATCGGTGATATGAGATCACTAGATTCCATGGATTTTTCTATAAACCAACTTTCCGGTGAAATCCCACAGAGTATATCAAAGTTGACTTTTTTGAGTTACTTGAACTTAGCCAACAATAAGTTGACTGGAAAAATTCCTTCAAGCACTCAACTACAATCATTTGATGCATCCAGTTTCACAGGCAATGATCTTTGTGGACCTCCACTTGTTCAAAATTGTACAGTGATTGTCCCAGTATCTGAACTTGAGAATAGAAGAGGAAGCATTGAAGTGGACTGGTTTTACGTAAGCATGGCACTTGGCTTTGTGGTGGGATTCTGGGGTGTAATAGGTCCTCTGATTGTCAACCAACGATGGAGGTATTCATATTGCCTTTTCTTGGATCGCCATGGGGATAAATTCTGCCGTGTAATACGAAAATGGTTTTAGATTTTGTGTTGTGTGTACAAAGTACTGTAAATAAAGGAATGAATCAACTTCATTCTTGTGTATGTTTGCTTAGAGATTCCTGCTCATCAAGGTGATTATGTTAACTTGGAAAGATAAGATTTGCAGACACCTCTGTAATTTCTAGATGATTTTTCTATTTTCGCTTGTCACTTTGTTTTAAGATGAAATTGATTTTGTTGACTTGGTAAAAATTTTAACCTTTGAATTATTTTGTTCCGACTTTAAACAGAACCAAGCTCCCGTACATCTTATATTTCGAACAGACTCTAGTAATAAAGAATTAAATTAAGGAAAACACCAATTTGGACTAAATTCTTCATTGCCATGGAAAATTCTCATTTAGAAAATGTTTGTGTTTCAAAATGTTTATGTTGAGAGAGAGATTCTACACTTTTTTTTAATTGAAAAGTGGACTTGAACATCTGATTTTTCCTATTTCCATTTTAGTAATGGGGTTTTGTAGAAAACCAACAAGTCAAGCCTTTTCATGAAGTTCTATTGAGTTGCTCTGATTATTGGATATATAAATTGATAACCGAAAAATTTTAATTGAACACAAACTTTACAAGGTTTAAAATTTGACCAATTTGGAAAAAAAAAATCCAATATGATGATAAACTCTATAAATTACATAATACTGAATGGGTAATACCATAACAACATCATGTATTTAAGAATCATCCCCTATTAATTAGAGCATAAGAAAAGGAATAACGGTAGACATCCAACACGTCCAATTTCTCATCCAACTGATATGTCAAAAATTAAAATTTATGATTAAAAATCATGAACTCTAAATTTTTGACATATCTACCACATAAAATTTGATGAAACAGTTATAAAAATATTGAATGTAAGAACAATGAAAGAAAATGAATAGAAATCTCTTCATTTATTATGGTACTTAATATTTGATTCTCAAAGTACATAAAACGTGGACAGCAGAAGAAAAATCTAGCAACATTTTGTCACAAAATTCCCAAGTTTGTCTCCTGGGTGATCCAAGAAATGAGAGTTCATGTACCTCCATCTTTTGTTGACAAGTAAAGAACATATCAGACTCCAAAACCCCACAATAAATCCAAATGATATGCTCACATATAACCCCCAGTCCACTTTATCATCTTCTTTAGTATTTTCAGTGCCGTGTGTTATAACACTCTCAGAGCAATTCTTAGGAAGTGGAGGGCCACAAAGTTTGTTGCCAGCAAAAGAGGATGCATTGAAACTTTGTAGTTGAATACATGAAGGTATTTCGCCTACCAAGTTGAGTTAAGCTTGAAAAGCTTTCTGGGATTTCACTAGAAAATTGGTTAGAAGCGAAATCAACTTGACTCTAATCAAGTTGAGTTGCTGGAAGAGTAGTCACTGAAGTGAGGTTATTGAAACATCTTGGCATGGTACCAGAGATACTGTTATGAGCAAGGTCTAAGATTTGAAGAGACGTAACAAAGTTACATTGGTAGGCCATGAAATTTATGTCCGCAAAGGTTGAGAATCACCATTTCAGAAAAACTTTCTCCAATAAATGATGGAACATTTCCAACAGACTTGTTTTCACCAATATCTAGCACTATTGAATGAGTACAGTTTTTTAGTGACACAGATATTGTTCCAGAAAAGTTGTTTTCTTGTTTTCCGTTTTTTTTTCTTTTTTTTTTTTTGAAGATGTAATGACTGAAGC
Organism: Litchi chinensis; assembly: GCA_019925255.1. Taxonomy (NCBI): domain Eukaryota; kingdom Viridiplantae; phylum Streptophyta; class Magnoliopsida; order Sapindales; family Sapindaceae; genus Litchi; species Litchi chinensis. The sequence continues at coordinate 30,272,209 of CM034462.1, read as the reverse complement.
TAACTTAAAGTTCCCATAGAAATTAGCAGGTTACCAGTAAATTTATTGTTGCCCAAATTGATGAATATCAACAGAGGCCAATTCTTCCACCAATCAGGTAATTGCATAAACATATATGCATGAATAGATTCAATACCATTACAAAGAAAACGAAAAATGGATTATGAGAAATTATTGCCAGAAAGATCAAGTATAATCAACTTGAAGGTAATACACGACAATTTACCCGACAAATTATTTGAACTCAAATCCACAGAACCAAAGTGACCAGCCCTACATAAATTTAAAATCTTACCATAGATTTGGTTATGAGAGAGATTTAAATATCAAAATTGGGAAAGAGATTCCCAAAACCTATTAGGAATGGTATCTATTATCCCCAACTAGATAAATCCAACTCATGTCATTGTTTTTGTGAATGAAACCAAGATGAAAATTGAGGTCCTAAATGACAAGATCCCAGGCCTAATGCTCCAAGCTGAAAAGTAGGATGCCAATCAGGATTGACATTTAACGTCAATGAGTTCCCAAAAACATAAAAAGTGAGCAGGTTTGTGAGATTAGCAAAAATGACTTTCAGAAAGAGTTCCATTTAATTTGTTAAAAGGAAAGATATAAATGTATGAAGGACAAAAATTCTCCCAAATAAGATGGAATATGACCAAAAAGTTGACTATCAGTCACATACAAGAACTCTGGTCCATCAAGATAACATCTTGAGAAAATATCTAGAACTTCAGATAATTCTTGACTTAATTTGACACCTGACAAAGAGATTGACTTCAAGTTGCAAAGTCTTCCCAATTATCTTGGAATTCTCCATTCAAGTTTATTAAACAAGAAATCAAAATCTGTGATTAAAGTCATGTTAGCTAGAGAATCTGAAATTGCACCTTGCAAGCTATTTTTACCAAGACCAAGGTACTCAAGATGACTAAATTTGTGCAACCAGTACGGTATTGAAGAACTAAAATGACGTCAACCTAGTTTGCGATACCTAAGACAAGTCAAATTCGGAAATCCGTCCAGGATTGAGCCTTGAAAATTATCATCGAGCATACCAAGTGAGACTAGAGCAAGACTAGAAACCCAAGAACTGAAGTATTGAAATTGTTTAGGGATAGATCAAGGGTCGCAAGAAGAGAAGAATTTGCAATAGTTAAGGGTGGAAAATTATAGAGACAGCAACCTGTTAATTTCAACACTACTACAGAAGGGAGTGCATTGGTCACCAGCAGCCAGTCAGAGGCTTTGCTGACATTCAGCCAACTCTAGTCAACGTACTCCAGAGAAGAAAGAGCAGACAACCACCAAATATTCTCAACATATAGCTGACCACCTACCTCATCACTGAGGTCAAGATGTTGCAAATAGGGGAGGTTTCCAAGTTGGTGAGGAATCATTCCCCCAAATCCAGCATTTTTTAGGCTAAGATATCTTAAATTCCACATGAAACCAAGAAATCTAGGAATATGAATGCCTTCAAAATTGTTATGACCTAAGTCCAAGTGAATGAAATGCTTAAGATCAAGTTAAGAGGGACTTATCTTACCTGACAATTTTGATCTCTAATAAGCTTTAGAAGTGAAGTAAAAAGGATTTTCAAGGTGGAGCTCGAGGAAATGGCCAGTGCAATTGTTGCAAACGATACCAGTCCATGTACAACAATTTCCATCACCAGTCCATCAGGCAAGTCTGTTTGAAGGGTCTTTGAGACCTTGCTTGAACCTTAAAAGTGCTTCTCTCTCACTTTTAATGCACCCACATAAGCGCTGCCACGGCAGAAGCTTATGTTGATGCTTGTTATAGCCAGCAACTCCAGCAAAGGAATAGCAACAACACTCATGGTTCTAGCTAGAAATTATGGAAGAAAGGGAATGTACATGAGAAGGTTAGCTTTGTGGTGCTATTTATATTGTCAACCAGACCATATAGACTGAAAAAGAGGCCTCATTCACGTCAATTACAAAGAAGTTAGTGCTTTTGATATTTGATACCCTCTTAAATATTGGAAGATATAAGATGCAGTGGTTTTATAATCTAATCTCAAAGTGAATTCCTTCTCTTTCTCTTCTTCAGAGATAGTGATGTCAATCTCTTTATTTTCTTTCTCATCCTGCTTCCTCCAAAAGGGAAGATACAAATTATTCTAGCAATTAGTCAATTCACACCAAAAAGAGCTAGACAGCTTCACAAAAGTTAAATTGACTGAGGTCAAAAGATGTTACAGAAATTACTGAACAGGCTCCAGGAAACCACAGAGCAATTGAACAGGATGTAATTTGGTTAATCAAACAGGATGAATTCTTGATCCTAACTTTGATAACTGCCAATAAAGGGAGAAAATGCAATTGAGAAACTATTACAAGTATAAAAGCTTTGTATAGATTCTACACATGTCCTTGTATCAACTAATTGAAACTTTGCAAGAAGAAAAAAATAATAAAAACTAATAAAATGTTATTTGTGAGCACAGCACAGGAGGATTTGCAAGACAACCCTTTTTCTAATATATTAATGCACATGAAATCAACTTGAATCATACAGGAGAGAAAAAAAAGAAAAAACTCCATGTTTTTTGCGCTTAATGTACTGGATATCCACATAACAAAATAATGATGAATACAGTGATATTGGATTGTAACATACAGTTAGGAATCAGCCCCTACTGACGAGGAAATGGAAGATACACAGGGGAACCAATAACGCCGTTTGCCATCTTTGTGACCATCATCAATCATTGCAAGACCTTCCTGCAACATAAAAGGAATTCTGAGTCCTGTGAATTCAAGTATACATGTGTGGAGTATTAGCGATAAAAGAAAATGGAAATATAACTATAAAGACTAGTAGTAGTAACAACTTACGTCTAATAAAATATCAAGAGCATCAATGGCACGGCCAGATGTCCAGGAAAGCCGCCTCTCTACCTCATCAACAGTCACGAAACCTTGAGCCTAAGGGAGCCAAAAGTTCTCTTTAATTAGATATTTCATCAAATGGTAAGAATTCCACTTTAAAGCAGATAAAAACTAGTACAAGTTATAAATAGCAAATGCTCCATTCTTTGAAAAAAAGAACATTCTAAAATGAATTTGAGAAAAAAGAAACCATAGAAATAGAAGGGGTAGAACCTGGGCCAACTCTAAAATTTGATTATGGTCTTTGTTCAACTCAGTAGGAACAGAACGAATAAGCTTTTTCTTTCCCACAGAAATCACCTCAAAACCACTACCCAGTACCTGGAAAATTAAAGCACAACATGTTAACAAACCAGTTGGTATTCATGCAACTTTTTGAAACTGTGCTAGTATTTAATAAGACATACATCAGAAACAACCTTAACCACGATACCTTCAGCTTACTTATAGCACGCAAGCAATCATCTTCAGAAACAGCCTCACGATCACTTTTTCGTCTCTGACGAAGGAGATTACAGAGTTCCTGAAGGTTGATCAAGCCTCCATTGTGGGATCTTGTTGCCAAGCAAATCTCAACAATTTGTACCCCTGTCTAGCCAAGTTGCTATGATTCAGTATTACATCCTATAACATAATCAACATATTCCTATTATATTTAAGAGCAATTAGGACAAGAATGATGAAAATTGGAGGAATGGAGAAGTTTAGAAGTCGTAAACTAAGATTCTTATGCCACATACAAAGACTTGTGGATGCACCTGAACAAACATTTGAGAATTTTTATTTTTTAATAAAAACAATCCAATTTGTTATTCCGAACGAATTTTTCAATCAAATGTCAGAAAAATGGCAGACTTGGCTTTCTATATGACACTTGTGAAATCAGATTCCAAGAAACTTTGAGGAAACTTGCAGCTGAACTACCCAAAACTTGTGCTGATCAATTTTTCTAAGGAAAAATAATGCACTATTTCCCAATGTTTTTAATATTCAAACACCGTTAATCCTTAGATTAACATGTTATGCACCGAAAGACACAAAAATCTCAACACAACATACAGTTCAGAATTTACAAATTTTTCAGAGGCCAGCAATGACTGCAGGCATAACTACCCAAAACCCCATATAGATATTGCCTTCTATAGAAGGATGCAACATCACACCTCCAAAACTCTTGTCATGACTTCTGAAAAATGCACCATAATCTGAGAAAATGACACTAACCAAGTTCATAGTAGAAGTCACCAATTCCTAACAGCTCCGCCCAAAAACCCTTATTGGAGGCCAGTGGATCCACTCCCACTTTAGCACACATCTCATGAAACTGAGCCCTGAACGTCGGGTTCTTGCGTATGTCATTCTGCGTCAACCCATTTCAACTTATCAGCTCAATTTCACACTTGCTAAACAAAAACAACACAACTTCTCACACACACACACACACACAAATCATCATTTCTCACGCAAAATATCCATCATGGTCAATTTTTTCAGGCTAGCAAAAAATCATAAAGCATAAACCAAGTCTCTCTTTCACACCACCGCCCAAAAGACCTTAAAAATTTCAACAAACCACTTCCCCGCATTCCACTATAAATGGAGAACAAACCCAAATTCTAATAAAAACTGATAAAATCTTCTAATACCAAAAAAAAAAAAAAAGCCTTTAAATTCCATCTCTAGAATCAATCAAAAACAAAACTTTGCAACAAAAACATCCAAATTCTCAAAAACAAGAGAGAAACCACAAAACACAAACAAACCCACTTGAAAAAACTGAAATTTGCATCTTTAGATTCAATCAATCAATCAAAAGCATGGAAAAAAAGCGACCTTGTGTTTGCGAGCAAAGTCTTCGAGCTGGGATCGAAAAGTGGCAAGCTGCTCTTTCATGAGATCAGTTCTCAGTTTGGCTACATTTTCTCCGAGCAACCGATACTGATCCCTTGCAGCTGCTGCTGTCTGTAGACCGCCGATTCCAGGTCGTCTTCTCATGCTTCCAATATTTTGTTCAAAGTTGTGATCGTGACCAGTTTGATGCTTGCACAAGTTTCGAGCATCTCCTTTGATTTGGTTTCTGTGAATGGATATTCGTTATATATATTAGGTGGTTATCATCTACCAACAAATCAGAGTGGCGCAGCGGAAGCGTGGTGGGCCCATAACCCACAGGTCCCAGGATCGAAACCTGGCTCTGATATCAGAGAAAGGCTTCCTCTAATGTTTTGCCCGTTTTTTAACATTGATTTTTTGGCTTGGGCCTGTGTGGGTTGGCGTATTGGCATGATTTAGGCCCAAAAGGGCGGTGTCATGAATTGATGGATCGTATCTGTACTCGTGGCCAGCTCAGCTCATAACAGATAATGTAGTGTTTCTGCAGGGTGTGTTTAATTTAGAAGTCAATTCAAATTTAAATGGATTTCGTTAAAAATAAGGGAGAAAATTGAGAAAATGGTCCATTTAGAGAGGTCAACCTCAAAAATAACCTTTTGTGATTGATAGTACAAAAAGGTACAAAAAAAACATGAATGGACAAAAATACCCTTAATGAGTCATTTTTTTAAATAAATCCCAACCTATAGGTTGGGAATCCCAACCTCGAGGTTGGGAGTCCCAAATAGAAAAAAAACATGAATTGACAAAAATGCCCTTAATCAGTATTTTTGAAATCAATCCCAACCTATAGGTTGGGATCTCAACTCTAAGGTTGGGAATTCCAAATAGGGTTGAATATCAAAGTTAGGATTCTCAACTTTTAGGTTGGGATCCCAACCTAAAGGTTGAGAATCCTAACTTTGATATTCAACCCTATTTGGAATTCTCAACCTCAAGGTTGGGATTCCCATCCTTGAAGTTGAGACTTCAAATATGAATATTGAATCAAGGTTGGAACTCCCAACCTTTAGGTTGGGATTGCCAACCTGGAGGTTGAGAATATCAACCTAAATGTTCAATTATATATATTTCGTAATTAAATAAATTTTTAGGGTTGTTTCGTAATTATTAAATTTAGAATAGAGGGCGCTTTTGGGGTAAAAAGCGCCCTTAAAAATATTTTCTAAAATTATAAAATTACACTTTTATTTTTTTGAATTATCAAATCTGACCTTATTATTATTTTTTGAACAAAATTACCCCTCCCATTTCTTCAATATCAAAATCCATAATCTCAACCTCAAGGTTAGGATTCCCTATCAATCATAACTTTCAGGTTAGGAATCCCAACCTCGAGGTTGGGATTTCCAACCTTAATTGAAAATTCAGGGTAAAATTCATAATTAAACAAATTTTTGAGGTTATTTTGTAATTATCAAATTTAGAATAGAGGGCGCTTCTTACCCAAGAAGCGCCCTTAATATATTTTTTAAAATTACAAAATTGACATCTAGTTTTCTAAATTATCAAAACGGACCTTATTATTATTTTTTGAACAAAATTACCCCTCCCATTCCTTCAATATCAAAACCCATAACCTCCCACAATTCATCAACAACCACAATTCATCAATCCAATTAATCAACATCATCATCTCCCACAACAACAACAACATCAAATCATTCATAAACTCATTAATAAACAAACAAAAAAAAAAAAAAAAAAAAAAAAAAAGAAATCTGCTGGGTTCATGAACCCAGAACCAGTGTCTGGTTCTGGGTTCGCGAACCCAGAACCGATGTGGTTCTGGGTTCGCGAACCCAGAACCAGTCTCGGTTCTGGGTTCGCGAACCCAGAACCAGTGTCTGGTTCTGGGTTCGCGAACCCAGAACCGATCTGGTTCTGGGTCGCGAACCCAGAACCAGATCTGGTTCTGGGTCGCGAACCTAGAACCAGACGGTTCTGGTTCGACCAGATCCAAATCAGGAAAAAAAAAAGAGAGAAAAAAATGAAAGAAGAAGAAGAAGAAGAACAGAGGGAGGATCCATCAGCGGGTCATTGGAGGGAATTTGATGGGGTGGGAATCAGCGGGTCATTGGAGGAAACTTTAGAGAGAGAATCAGAAATGGGGTGGGAACTTTAGAGAGAGAATCAGAAATGGGGTGGGTTATTGGAGGGAAAAAACATGATAAATGGTAATTAGATGGACTATCAAGGGTATTTTGGACAAAAAAAAACCATGCTGCTGGGAATTCAAAAAAAAAGGGTAACATCCCAAAGGGTTATAAAAAAAGGGTTAGATTTGGTTAAAACCCAAAATAAGGTGAGGTGTTGTGATGGGTTGAATTTGTGCTTGGGCCAACTTAGCTCGCAACATATTATTTAATTTCAGAAGGATGTATTCAATTTAAAAATCAACCCAAATTTCAATGAATTCCATTAAAATTTAAATATATTCAATATAGATTTATATGAAATCCATTAAAATCTAGGTGCCTTTAATTTAAATTTGTATGAAATCCAATCTAGATGTATTAAAAAATTATTGAATTCACAAATTCTATTAAAATCTAGATGTATTCAATATAGATTTATATGAAATCTATTAAAATTTAGGTACTTTTAATTTAAATTTGTATGAAATCCAATTTAGGTGTATTAAAAAATTATTGAATTCACAAATTTCATTTAAAAATGATGAATTTTGATGGATTTTAAACTGATTTTTATGAAATATATAAACAGAAATCTTACCATTCTCCAAGATTTCATTGGAATTCTTAAAAAATTTCCCATATATACATCTTCATGTTCAACAACAGAAGCATCTTATGTATCATCATATGATAAAAGCCAGAAAGAACAGAAGGGAGAAGCAAACAAAATAGAATTCGTGTTTCATATTGAACCGCTGTTCAAAAATTGTGGTATAAAAGTTTATGTATACATGACTTAAAGTGAGCCAGCCCATAATTGAAATCTACATGAATCAGAATACAGCTAGTGGTTTGAATATCTCAATGTGAAGCCTAAAGTATTGATGTGGATGAGTGGTTCTATTCATATCAGTTGCCTTCTAATATTAAGTTGTGTGGGGAAAAATTCTATTGACGATTACGTTGAGAGTCCTGTAGCTTCCTTCGGTATCAAAAACAGAAAAGAAACTGGAATGAAAGTGCAGATGATTTGAAAGGTTATGCCCAAAAGAAGGTTGTCGAATGACCCTGATGAGATGTTCAAAAGTGAAGCCAACCCGGCGCCAACAAATGATCCTACAGTGGAGCCAAAGTTGTTTATTGACATGAATAAGGCAAAGAGAGTTCCTTCGATTCCTGGAGGACATAGCTGTCCTGATAAGATCAGAAATGGCATGAGCCTGCAGATACATTGATAGACATAGTAAGAGCATGATAAAATTCTCAATTTTTTTTGTTGGATGAGTGGAATTCATGTGTATAATAAGCAAAATGAAACAAGGCAAAGTTGCACATACTTGAATTGATTGACGGCATCACTGAGAGCAGATCCGTAGAGAACTGTGGCCTTGTCAGATATCCCAAATGCAACATTCATGCGAGACACAAGAACAATATCTAGGAGACTTAAGATTGACATACCAATTTGAGTCCACCTGCATTATGTTTGTACATCAGGCTCAAAGAATGTAAACAAATTAAATTATAGAACCTAATTACCAAAGGTACGGAGCCAAAACAAATGATCCTTACAATAGTATTCTTCGAAGCTTTATCTTCTTTAAGTAACGGTTGTAAGTATAGGTTCCAAGCATGAGGCCTACCCATCCGACAACACGTGCAGTACCCAAAAAGGATGGTTCCAGCTTCAAGAACTCGGTCTGGTAGTAGAACATGATAGTCGATAGGTTGGGAACAGTTACATGTGCTAGGAAAAACCATGTCATTGGCCTGACTTGCCGATAGCAAAAATGAAACAAGGAAGAAAACAAGATTAGAATAATCTATTACGACGTAGAGTAGAAAAATGTATCAACTGTAACCTTCAAATGCTACAGAAGCCAACAATATTGCACACAAAAGTGTTATGTAATTACCTCAAAATTACTGGCTGTCTAAACGCACAATACAAACTTAAAGTGGCTGCTTTCAGGGACCGGAACCACTGCAAAATTAACCTATCACTCTTTCCAGGAGTACGGCATTTACTAGTAAAACTACTTCTCTTCTTTTTCTTCTTCTGGCTCTTCTTTCTTCTTGACATGCTGATATTGGACTTCTTTTCTGAGAAACTGTCTTCGTCAAAAACATAGTCATTCCCATTCACCATATGGGAGCTGATTGAAATGGAAGGCTCTTCCAAAATTTTGCTGCCTACCGGATTCTCTTCAACCAAACCACATGATAATAACTGTATGGTTGGTAATATGGAAAAAAGAAGAAAAATTGTTTGTATCCTTAAGTTGGTTAATGCATATCCTCCTAATAGACTCCCGCATATTCCACCGAAAGCCATGGACAACCAAGAAATCGACTGGAGGTCTCCAGCAAATGAGGTCCTGATTAAGTAAGTGATAACATCTAAGGTCACATACTTGCGATAAACATAAGCACCAGATAGATCAAGACAAACTATAAGCAAACATAAGAAGGCAGTTCATACCAAACAAAATTATCAACATTTCGAAAGAAGACAAAAAAAAGCATAACAAATTCAATAGGTGAAGAGTTCCATTCTATAAATTTTAGTAGAAAAAACCTGATAAACCAATTGCAGCTTCTGTTTTACCAGATTACTTGCCTACTATTCACTTTGAATTTTGTGCACTTAAAACAGTTAAAGAAAATCATTATATGCACTAACCGTTCAGATCTTACTGCCTCAGCAATCATTCCATCGACAACAACGTCTGCCATAGCAGAACCTAGGTTTTGTGCTGTCAAGAAGACTATTAGGTGCCATGTGGAGGTCCTCATGTATGCATTTAGGCCTAAAATTAGCCATGGCACAAGAGAGAGCACAGTTGAAATCTGTATGTATGGGATCCTCTTCCTTCCTCTAATCGGAATACAATCAGACAAAATTCTGCATGCATAATGTAACATAAATTCATATTAGAAGACAATTTAATACTTAAAACCAGAATTCTATCCCTAAATGACTTACTACAAAGGCCAAAAACCCCAAATTGCTATGAAATTTATACCCATATAACGGTTTGATGCTCCATGGAAAAAAGGACACTGAAAACACAAATTGGGAAGCTGATGGCGACAACTTAAGCAAGTCCTTCAGCTGGTATGAAACCGCTGTCCATACAAATGATCTGAAACCCTATACTCAATCCACGGAAAAAGTAAATAAGTGAACATAATAGCTTAAATTAAAACAAAATGTGACATCTTCACAAAACAAATCATCCTCCAAATACCGTATAGAGAAACTCATCATCACTGAGGTCTACAATCCTAGAAACTAGACAAGTAACTACACCCTCCACCATCTAAACTATTCCCACAAATCCAAGGCCTATACTTTTTTTGTTTCTTTTTTTTCTGTTTACAAAGGTCTGCTGATCATTCTATACAAAACTACAACAATCAGTGAAACCAAGTCTAAAACACACAACAAACAACTAGTTATGAGAATACAACCACATTTTCCAGCTTCAGAGAGCGAAAACTCTGGAAACTATAAACAAACTCTCTCATTCAACAAATTGCTCTCTTAAATCTCTAATGTCCTACCATGACAACAAAACAAATACTCCTCCTCTTTTAAATCCATCAAACCATTGCACAAAAATCACCAAGAAACAACTAAAAAGTCAATAATCACAATGACCCCAGATACCAAAATCAATAAAACATGACATTAAAAGATCAAATTCCTCCAAAGACCATAACTTTCACACAACAAGATCATGTTCATCATCAAAAACAAAGATACCCCGTGAAAAAAAAATTCAATTTTTTGTTGAAATATGTACCTGTGTGAAGTATATCAAGCAAATAAGCCAGAGAAAAGAGAACCCAAATGCTTTCTTCAACTGCTTTAACCATTCTATCATTGTTTCTTCAATTCCAAAAAAGACACCAAAAAAACATAACAAGACAGAACCTTAAAGCTAGAGACATGTCTCTGCTTCAAGTCTTCAACGGTTTTTTATGTGTTCGGTTTTGTGGACGTTTATGCCCCTGCTTGTTTGGACCAAGCAGTCTGGTCAACTTCACAAGTGATTGAGGGTTGCTTTGTCATTTCGATAGTTTTTCATATCACCGAACACGTCCTGTTGTCCTATCATTAGACGCCATGTCAGCACTTCGTACCACGTTTGTCGTGCTCAATGTTGAGAATCTGAGATTGGTACTGCAATCATTTTGGATGGATTTGTTTGTTTGTTTTTTTTTTTTTTTTGGCATTTAATTTTTCATGGATTTGATTTCTAAATATAATAATTAATATAAAAAATTTATAAGGTTTGAGATTTTCGCACAAATTTTGGTGGGAAAGTGCTAATTTATGTTGATGTAAATTAATTTGTGCGGCGTAAATAATTTATAAGACGAATAGATGACCTTTCGTTTAACATATATTTTATAAACCACAAGACTTGAAAATAATGATTAACAATTTAGCATTGACTTGGTTATAAGACCTTAATTGATAATATTTGGACTAGTATACAGTTTCAATTACAATAGTCGCAACAAGAGAAATATATATTATTTTTTTTAATTTTTAAAATTCAAACTTCTGATTTATTTGACCTGTTAGATTAAAATCTAATAGAATCAAATAATTCTTATATTATGACTGATTTTGTATAAGAACATATTCTAATGACGCCAAAATATTTTCACAGTACCACCCCCTAATTTCATTTACAAGAAATATATATATATATATATATATCACATTTTATAGTACATATGAAATATCGATAAATTTGATAGAAAAAAAATTGACTACATTCTAAAATTATTGCTTATAATTTATTATATTTTTGTGAATAATGTTAGACTTTTTAGATATTTGGCATTCTTTACAAGATTTTTTTTTTGGAAGTATTCTATTTACAAGATTTTGATAATTTACTTGACCAAAAAAAAAAAAAAATTACATTCTAAAATTGTTTAGTATAATTCATTATATTTTAATGAACAATATTAGACTTCTCAAATGTTTAATATGTAAGTTGTCAATATCCTATTTATAAAATTTTGAAAACTTATATATTATATCATTTGAGCATAAACTTGGATAAAATATTTTGAAAGCTTAACATTATTTTATTTTTATTATATCTGATTGAATAATGCTAGACTTGTCAAACATTTTACGTAAATCTGTATCCATATGATTTGATATATGAATTATCAATATTTTATAAATCATGAGATAATGTAATAATTAATAGAATATTGACATTTCACATATTATATCATTTTGACATGAATTTAAACAAAAAATTTGGAAAGCTTAGCATTACTTTATCTTAAAACAACTAAACATGTCTAATTATAATTAGTAAATATGATTCTATTTGTCGATTATTATAAATATGATCTGATTCATTTTGTTGTAATCAAACATAATAAAGATATAATTAATTACAATCAGCACTTTTAGATCACTCATTTTTTTATTAAGTGTATTGATACCTCTTATGTATCCAAAAAAACCCCTCTATTTATATTGATATGCCATTTATGGTACAACAAAGTTAAACATGAAATCAAAATATTATCAGATTGAATAAATATATTTTATCATCGAATCACATTGATTTAGTGGAAGATAAAGTAAATACTAATTGTCCTGATAAAATTATATTGTTGGTTGTGGTAAGTCATATTGAACTTCCAAATTGATTTTGCACAAAGAGATGAAGTGAGAGAAATAATGGCCTCTTTCTATAGAGAGAGAGAGAGAGAGAGAGAGAGAAGTGTATGTATATAATAACTTCTTCAACCTCCAAGAACACTGTGTATTTAAGTTATAACAAGGCTGTCACCAGCAATTCCACAGTGCAACCTAGGCCATACAAAGTACAAACACAAACATATGGTAATCACGAGGCGATTACTTCATCGATTAGCAAGAACATAAATTCCGATTCCTTATAGATGGTAATCTCAACTAAGTTATACATATTTGCAAGTTTCTTAACTTCAGCTGCAGTAGGTTGATGTGCTAGCATGTCGATAGACAAAAGGTCTAATGGTGTGAGAGTGACCTGAAGGGTGACCGTAGGTGAACTTGACCCCAGCGCTGCCTCCTTGTAGATGGGTGCAGTGCTCATGGAAACTGCTGATGGGCCGTGCCAGACATGCATCCCAGCGGTCACTCTCAGGCATTGTCTCCGCCACTGTGTACTTGCCCTTGGCATCTGTAAATGCTTGATAATTCAGCACTTCCCCGGATTTTGTTATACAAAGAACAGCAACCTCAGCACCTACATCCCAATAACAAAGAGCCCCTTTTCAACTAATTGAACACTAAGTCATGCATCAAAGAAGTACAAGTTGTCAAAGACCACTAGCTTCATTCGCAGCTTTATTAAGTTTCAGGAAACTACACGTACATGAATCCACCATACATTCTTCTACAGAGCAAATGAAGGTGGTATATAGCTTTAGATTGAATTTAGTCGGTATATAGTCATGTGGAATGCAAACATCATTCAAGAAAGACACCAATATAGCCCATTGAGGTTTGTCTTCTATTTGTCCAGTATTTTAGAGTCATCGAAGAAAGTTTCTTCAGCTATGGCTTGAAATGAGCAGCAAACATCAGCCTAATGATAAACGTTCAAAATTTTCCCTTCTCATTCTCTCTCAAAACTTGACAGCTACCAGTTTTTAGTCTATTTCTATATGTCGTCAAATTTTCATCCTTCAAAAACTGGTAGACTTGTTTAAAATATAAAACCACGACAAAAAACGCTGTAATTTTGATTGGCAGCAGCACATAGACGTACGTATATCAAGAGGAAAATTTTGTCCCATAAAATGGTTATCATTACTACGTTTATTAAAACATTAAACTTCCAAATCACTTGGGCATTCTCCCTACTGACCTTGAAGAAACTAAGGATATTTAAGTTTTAAGAGAACTGATACAATGACCAATATAGTCACATAAGAGAAACTCCATATCTAGATATCAATCATCACGAAATGGAACCTTTAGATGTCATTTCAACAACCTCTCCAGATCAGTCTTTAACTTTTAACAATAAAAATATGAGAACCGAGACCATTCAACTTGCATTAATCCTATCACTCAATTGAAGTAACCAAATAGAACCAGCCATAAGAAACCATGGAACACAAGATATGCACATATCCATAGCCCCCACAAAAGATGTTTGGAACAAATTGTGCTACTCTAAAGTCGGGTTTGGTTAATTTGTCCCTGTAATTTCGCAGAATATCATGAATCTCTTACAAGACTATGACAACCAATAAGTTTTATCAATAATTTCAACTCAATGATATCAATGCAAGAGACAGGCACCATGGCACTAGCTAGATAGGAACAAAATCGTATCATATAAAGGACACAACTCACAAAGTAATCAAAATGCTCATCATTGCTTTCTCCTTCAGTCCAAAAAGAGACCGAATCATTTAAATGTAATCACATTAACAATCTCCATGACAATGGTAACCGCAACAATCAAGAACTCAAAAAGGATCGAATTTTACCAAACCTGCCCTATAAATTTACTTATACCAATAATAATATACTACAATTTCATCAATTTGTGGTCATACTTTCAACCAAATAAGTCTGATTACAGTCATAAAAAAGCTCAAACACATGAATAATAACTCATGAAAAACCACAACTCTAACAGAAAAAAACAGTACAAAAATGAACTAAACAAGACACAATCTTGCAGGAAATATCCACAATATAAAAAAACTCATAGATTATAGATCAACATACAGCAGCCAACTTTAACACAACTAACAAATTAAAATCACCAATACATGAACAATCACAAGTCTAAGACCAAACCCAGTTGTAAAAATTAATCAAACAACAAAAAATCACAAAATCATGAAACCACAGAGAGAGAGAGAGAGAGAGAGAGAGAGAGAGAGAGACAGACCTTCCAGAACATGGTCTTCAGGTCCAATGGAGGAATCACCACACACATCACAGACAACTCTACCACGAATCTCACCAGTCCACGCATTAACACTTGATAAAAACAATGTTGTCAAGACAAAAATAAGCAGACCCATCTCCAGTTTTCTCTTTTGTAACTCCATTGCTTCTGATCTTATGAGGTAATCAGAATCAGAGTCAGATGTGTCTGCCAAGTCATATATTTCTTCAAGTGATTGTGTTGTGTTGTGTCGGCTACTGGGTCCCACCTGCTACTTGAAATTACTTTTAAGCCCTACAAAATATTAATAGTTTCAAATCTTTTTCAAAGCCATTGTAGTGTAATTTAGTATATTTACAAGGACTAGACATGCAAATTTTGAACTTCTACACATTTTTTTTAAAAAAAAACCAATCAAGTTACTGTGAAGAACAGAGAATTGCCCTTATATCAAAACTGAATCTTCAACATGATAAGGTCTTTTTGGTGTAAAATTCTCAAATTTTATTGCTTTTTGTTTGTGGGTTGTTTTTGCATTTGTTGCGACAAGTTTTGGCTTTGTTGATTTATACAACATGTGATGCCTGTGCCTTGTTTTGATATCACAGTGGTTAGCTTTAACATACATCTGGTTTTTACAAGTGATTTTGTGTGTTGTCCCTGTGTGCGTGTATGGAGACTTGTTTTCTAATTTTTTTTTCTTTTTTTTTTTTTATTCTATAGAATTCTGTCATGTATCCCTATGATGAATTGTTTAAAATGTAAAAGTAGTGGCCTGATCATCAATTCATTGATGAATAAAAAATTCTGAGGGATGTTTGTTTTCTGTTTTTGTTTTGAAAATGAAGAATTGCTTGCATACAGAGGTGTTGTATGTTGGTCAACATTGATTGATGGTTGTGGATGTACATATATGCAAATTTAATTGTCTAGTGATTTTATCTGCATTTGATGATAATGGTAGCTTCAATGAGAGTGGTCAATGATTGGTATTGTTTGATTATGAAATTATCTACTGCAGAACGGTTTGTTATTCTAGTCTTTTTGTTCTCCTTGCAACATTACTTTGCATCACAGTGAAGATTGATGAGAAGAGTAAAAGTAGTGCACAGACTTATTGATTGTTGATGAATAATGAATCCTCGGAGATGCACTTAATAGTCTCACTCTTCTTTTCATTCTATAGGAGGCTTCTTGAACAAAGTTGATGTATATAATTCATGTGTCTGTCTCTGTTGTGATTTGCCACTCTTTTAATACAGATTGTTTTTATTGTTTATGTAAGGGGGGTTTGTTGCATGTCTATCATAACATGGAGCAATTTAAAAGTAGTAGACTGATCTTTGATGATTCAAAGATTCTGAGGGGTGTGCATTCCTTTTTGAAGTAATAATTCAAGTAATACTTTTTTGTGATTCATTGCAATATAAATAGCAATACAAATGCTAATGAACCATGTTGTTTTTACTTAAATGGTATGTCAAATTGATTGCGATATCTTGCTTAGATTTGAGTCCAATGCACAGTTCAGGATAGGGCAGATGCTGGAAAGACAGTTGCAGGGGGTTGATAATTTGAACGTCTCATAAACTTCTGCCCTGTCGTTAGATACATAGGACTGCCCATAATTCAAGCTTATGGTGAAGAGAAATCTTTTGTTTTCAAGGATGTCTTGGCAATGTTGTAGCAGGTCTTATAGATCACCAAGGCGATGAGATAACTGGCTGCGAAGCAGCATAAAGAAGTTGAGAAATTGCAGAGGTGCTATCCTTAGGGAGCATTTGGTCTGTACCAGTGATGTACCCAGAAAAGGCCTCAGCAGGCAATTTATCATGTAAACATAATCTTGTAGTGAAAACAGGCTGCAATTGAGTTGACTGCTCAAGAAATGAGCCTGTACTGATCGCTCGATAAGCTGTATACTCTTAGAAACATTCAAAAGGTTATGTCATTGTATTTTGTTGCTTGGTTATATTATATATGAAGTTGAATTATATTGTCTCAGTGAGTGTTTGTTTGTTCATGGAGCTAAATTGTTTGATGGAATTTACCTATGCAAAGCTTGGATCTGTCTAACCAATTAACAGATCATCAGTATGATAAACTCTGGCTGGAGATGACTGAAGTGCCTACCTAGACAAATGGTTTCAGAATTTCCAGCAGGCTCTTTAGAGCTACTTGGGGCTCAGTTAAATCTCATTTACATGAAGGAACAAAACATGCATCTCATATTTGTGAAACAATAACAATAGTGCGTAGTCAGTTATTTGCAGTTAATAAACTGTGAATCTAACACATAATAATTTATGAAGGGTCCAAAATCATAGTCTGATATGAAAATTGTCAATCCATAAGCACAAAATACGTAACCTTTGGTGCTGAAATAAACTACATTATTGTTGTATAATGACTCAAGAATCAATATGTCAAGTCAGAGGAAACAGAAATCCTGCAATAGATTAATTAATAGGAAGTTAACCTGGCTTGGATTTTATGGATACTGCAGGTTAAAACACAGTGCGCGTGCCCCCCCCCACACACATATATATATAAATGCATACACAATCTAGCCCTGAGAATAAAAAACTGAAACTTGCTGGAATTAAAGAGGAGGAAAAAGAAATTAAAATGCAAAAGCATGGATCATCAACAACTCATTCAATCAGAAACCTTCAGCCATACATTAAGAATAGAACCTAAACTTTACTGCTATGCATTCATATGTGATTACATGTATCACTGATTCACATTCAGGAATCAGAAGTCATACTTCTTCAACTATGATTAAAGGAAGATAATGCTTCTGGCTTCCATTGTAGTGAAACCCCAGTAAATCTAATTGTGTTTTTGACAAAAATCAAAACAGAGTCCCAGACATATGGACTGATAATGATTCTAATATATGTGCTAAAGTTGGTATCTAAAATTTTATTTTTATCGTCTTAAACATGAACATATTCATTGTGTTATTAATGAAGAGACAAGCTGTCACTGGCTCCTTTTTGCTTTTATTAATGGAGAAACAACCGGGATGGAACATAAAAATTTGCATAACCAATAGACTTACTGTATTTGCTCCAAGCAACAGGAACACTCTCTTTGGCTTGAGCTACACAACCTGGAAGGTCTTGATCAATCCCAAATTGCATTGCAGCCCGATGGGGACGTTAGTGCTCCACACAGTCAAGACCAACCAGCACAGTAATCCTCAAGCATCGAGCAAACGCCTCCAATTCTTCCGGCAAATCAGAGTCAACCGCCACCCATGTTTCTTGTCTTTATAAAATTCGTTCAAGTTTCAGTACCTCAAAGCTTTGGCATATGGACGCCAATCAAAACTATCTCTAGCCGAGTCTAGAACCCTTCTCACATTCTCAACACTCACACTCATCTGATTCCATCCAGCAAATCTAGGCTCACCAATCTTGATCGAGTTAGGCTTTGGCCTCAACTCTATAAACCTCTCCCAAGCCAAAATCTGCACCAATTGAAATGGTGACATTACAGTAACTGCTGCTACTCTACTACCAAGAACCTTAGACTCACCAAACTCACTAAAAGCGACAATCTCTTCCTTCAACAAGCTCAAATCTCTATAAATGCTAGCAAGAACAGAAGGTGCAAGTGCAATTTTTGTCCCTCTAGCTAAATGTACCACAATAGGAAAAACACATCCTGCAATTATAGAAGTGGTGATTGCACAAACCTTGACAACCAGAAGGCCAGAAATGCCTCATGTTCTGTGTCACTCCCACTGTTCATGAATTTCTTCATCCACAAGCAATGTTCAGGATTCCTAGTTGACATTCTGCTGAGTCCCAGTCTTGCTTGATTCAACCTCTCCTCTCTCTCCTTCAAGTCCTCAGTCACAGAAGCAATGAAAACTGGAGACCCCATCACAGAGTAGCCACAAACCATCATATCCACAAGTGTAATGGTAGCTTCTCCCAAAGAAAAAACAAAACTTTTTATCTCAGGACACAATTTCTCCAAAAGACCAACAACCAAGTCACTGTTTTTCCAGATCCATTAAGTAGAATTCAAGATTGCTTCATGTATTCCAGCTTTCCTCCATGTGGGTTCATGTAAAGCTGCCATTTTTACAACCCATTCTCGCCAGTCTCTCTGTGGCATTCTTCATCCATTAAAGTTGACATTCAAAGGCCACTTCTTGGGATGAAAAGTTGGTAGTTTGGAGGAGAAACAATGTGAAGGAAGCTCAAACACTTGCCCATCAGTGGAGGTTATTGAAGGTTGGAGAAAATGAGCCAACCTCATGGTGGGTTGTGTATCACCTGCTGATGAAACCATGAGCTCTTGCATCTCAACAACAGCACCAGCCTCTGAAAATTGCGCCACTTGGAAAATCATAAATGGTGAAGTGGTCTAAAAAGCTGGAGTCGTTCGTACAATACCAAAAGTAGAGAGTAGCAGCGTGACACACTCATATAGTGCCAACCTATGCTCTATAACCTTTTTTTTGCTTTTTTTTTTTTTCGCTTTTTTGGCATATATCATGTTGTATTAAAGTTATGAATATTGATTTTAGTGAAAATTTTGGGAATTTAAAATTATAGAAATATAGGAAGTATTGTTAATATTCTCGAAATATTGATAATATTTATGAATATTTTTTATATCAATCCTCCAAAAATACGAAAAGGTTATTAGAATATATTGAGCATAATATTGATATTTAATTTATTAAATTTATATGTATTAGATGAAGTGTCCAAGATAAGGCAATGTCTCCAAATATTATTGTCTTGACTAAAAGGAGAGATATTTTATTGTGTCCAGCGATATGCTGGATTCAATTATATTATGTGTCATATGAGGTAGAGATTCAAGTGCATCAGAGAATAACATTTATGTAAGGTGATTTGAGTTAATAGGATATGGTAATATGTTGATATTTTTTGAAACCTTTTCTTGTGGTGACACCAAATGTCATCAGCATTGTAAGATGTTCCTAGTTTTGAAGGAGTATGCGTTTAAAATTATAACTTTTTTTTTAAAAACATCAACACCTTACGAATTAGAGGACTCTCGAAATCTGTCGAAATAAATTATTAACAATACAGTACGAATAACTGTTCTTACAATCGAGAGATGATAAATCCTATCAACAGAAGACTTACACGTATATATTATATTTTAAAGGACAAAAATGGAAATTGAATACTTAACCACTCCTCCTAGTAAAGGGTGGTGTGTAAGTTATAATTGGAATTATTGGTTATTGTTAAAACAAAGGCTATGAAATATGCACATCCCTTGTGAGCAAAGGTGGTTGTTCACCTACACACCCAACTTAATAGTGTGGATGCAAATCTTACAAAATACATTTTACAAATTTTATGTTGAAGTTTTCAATTATCATTATGAAAGTAGTTATCTTCAATTATAAAAATATGACTTAGTGATTGATTTCAATAGATCTTGACACACTTTTTAACTCATTAAAGGTCAGCTTTTAACAAAATAAAGCTATGAAATATATAGTTATATTTTCAAAATCCCTGGGGGCCAATTTATTATTATTTTGTGACTACATTTTCTCACAACAAAAAAGACAGCCCGAAAACGTCATTAATAAGGAGTATAATGGTCTCAAAATCATTTTAAGTAATATTGAAATTTAAGGTAATAATATAATGACAGCTACATAAAAGCAGACTCATATACAGTACATGTCATAGGTGCGAAACAGCATCAATAGTCCTTACTAATTTGGATCTAACACACTGTATTTTTAGCATATAATAATTTTATCAAGGATCAGAAAACATAGTCTGACCTAAAAATTGTCAATCCATGATAACAAAATGCATAACTTTCGATGCTGATATAACTACATTAGTACTGTAACTACATTATTGTTGTATAATGACTCGAGTTTCAACATATCAAGCCATAGGAGACAGAAGTCCTGCAATAACTTAAAATGAAACTGCCCTGGCTTGGATTATATGTGAGAACCAAACACCAGCACTTCTGAAGTAAAATTCGAAGAGGGGATAAAAGAAAATTAAAATGCAAAAAGCACGGACCGTCAACAACACATGCAATCGGAAATCTTCAGCCATACAGTAAGGATAGAACTCGCTACTATGCATATGATTATTACACATATCATTCTGTCACATTTGATAAGTCAAGCTTCTTCAACTATCATTAAAGCAAAAATAATGCTTCTAGCTTTCATGTGAAATGAAAACCCACCAAGTCTAATTCTATTTTTCAGAGATATTATTATGTTCCACCGTTTGAGAAACTACTAGTCATTTTGCACTCCACAAGAATAGGTTTCAGGATGCAAAATGACTAATGGTTTCTCAATGGGGGTAGAAATTAATAATATCTCTAATTTTTACAAAAGTCAAAATGCAATTGGGACATATTGTGGCAGGTAGTGCTTCTACTATATGTAGCCAAAGTTTACATCTACAATTTAATTTTCTTGTGTTAAACGTGAGCATATTCATTGTGTTACTAATGGAACAGAAACCTGTTTGCGGCTCATTTCTTTGCTATTAGCTCTGCAAAGAACTTTTTAAGCTTACTAACCCCTTCCTCGAGCTGCACTGCTTCTAGATAAGCCTCATATTGATTGATATTTCTTTGACGGCCGCGGCAAATCTCCATATAATCATTTGAACTACCCGTTTGAGCTGCGGCTTCATCTTCATTAACTGTCTTCAATCCACATTTCACAGTTGCATTTGGAGTAATGTTTTCAATCAATTCTGTCAAGGGAGCAATACTTCTAGCAACCTCATTACCCAGAGCAGCATCATGTCTCTTGCCAGATCTCAGTAACTCTGAAATGCTCATATCATCTTCTTTAGTTGTTTCCTCTACTTCTATCATATTTACTTTGAAGTCAAGTGAGGAGGAACTGGGGAATCATTATGTTTCTTCTGTAATACTAGACTCGGTGGCAGTTTCTCCAAAGGCAATGCAATAAAAGCAGACACATCACAAACTTTCGAATTCTTCATTGAATTTTCTGCTTTTGGAGAAGCAGAGTATCAAAGCTCTTTGTAAAGTTACTTCTTGTTGATACTTCCAATCTCTTCGGTTGCCTCTTAAAACCAGCGAAGCGAAATTCCTTTGCTCCTTCTGATCTCTTCTGTGAAATCCTAAACATTCTGAACTTTCTTTTTTTTTTTCGCAAAACACCCTTACTTCCAGATTGCAGACTCTGCGATAATTGCTTCCACCACTCCACGTATGTAGTCGTAACATCAACCTCATACAACCGAGATGGAAGATATAAATTTCCAAAACTAATTGGCTAACTGTAATCACTGAGTTGAGCAACACAAGCGGGAAGGGCCAGGTCTAACCCAAACTGCATTGCTACATGCGGTAAGTAATGCTCAACATAGCCATGTCCCACTAGCTTAGAAATCCTCAGGCATCGAGCAAATGACTCTAATTCTTCACAAAGACTAGAATCAACAGCAGATACCCTCATTCCATTTTCAGTATAAAACTCAGGAAATTTCCAGTTTTTCGAAGTTTTAGCAAACGGACGCCAATGAAAACATTCTTGGCCGAGTCAAAAACGGTCCTCACATTCTCAACTCTAATCATTGCCTTGTGCCATCGAGCAAATCTAGGCTCACCAACTTTGATCAAGTTAGGTTTTGGCCTCAACTCTATAAACCTCTCCCAAGCCCAAATCTGGACTAATTGTAGTGGAGAACGTAGAGTAACTGCTAATGCACTGTCTCCACCCACACAAACAACAATACTTTCTTTCAACAAACTTAAATCCCTATAAATGGCAGCAAGTACAGCAGGTGCAAGTGCAATTCTAGTTCCCGTAGCTGAATGTATTGCAATAGGAAAAATAGTCCTGCCAATAACATCGGAGTCTGGAAAAACAAGAAATGCTTCTGATCGATTTCACTTCCACCATCCTTGAGTTTTTTCTTCCATATTGCGCACTTTGCATGTTTGCTTTTACTTCTATTCAACTCAGTTATTGTTCGGTTTAGTTTCTTTGCAGTGCTTTTCTGCTCATCTGTTTCAAGTGGGCTTGAAACTGAGAAATGGGATCAAGACACCATTTCTCTCCAAGACCAAGAACCAAATCATGGTATCTTGAATAAGTGGAATTCAAGATTGCATCATAGACACCAGCTTTTCTCCAAGTAGATTCATGCAAAGCAGCCATTCTTCCCGCCCAAATTTTCCAGTCTTCTTGGGGTAATATGCATCCATGAAATGTTAGCTTCAAAGGCCCTTTTTTTGGTTCAAACGTATGTGGTATAGAAGAGAGAAAATGAGCAGGAAGCTGAAATACATCCCATCAATGGAAGTGACCGTAGGCTGCAGAAAATGGGCAACTCTCATGGTAGGTTCTCCATCGCGACGTAAAGAAACCATCAGCTCTTCTCTTTCTACAATAGCCACCTCACATTCTGACAATCCTTCCATTGAAAAAAGCCAGGTTTGTGGGTTGTGTTGTATGTACTTCTGGGTTACAGAAAGAGTGGAAAAGGAAGTGTTTTGACTCGAACAGATACTCTTACTCTACACTTTACGGGAGCTCATAGGAACTGTTTTTTTGTGCATTAAAGCAGAAAAACTGTTGAGTATTGAGATTGTGTAGCTTACTTGCAGGGAAAGATTGCAAGGTGAGAGAAGTGTTGAAGTTGACGTGTGACAGACAATGTCTGCAATGTGGCAGGCCAACCGGCTATTCCTTTTCTTTTGACGGCAGTCAGTACCCTTACAAACGATACAAGTTTTCTTAGCACTCTCATGATATTTCCCAGATATTTCTTAGTCAAAATTCTCTTCGGTACCTAAAACATTGGCATTAAAACTACATGTCATTGTAACTTTTTTTTTTTGCCCTTCGAAACAAAGTCATTGTAACTTTTTATGTTGTTAGTGTATCTATAGAATTATTCTATAAAATGTCAAAAAAAAAAAAAAAATCTGGGTTGCAAGATATCAACAAACTGTTTTACCTCATTTAATATCCATATAAGATGGTATGTGACAATTAATCTGCTGAATGAGAAGATTTGCCTATCGAGGCAGGGCTTTTTTTTTTTTTATTTTATTTTTTTTAATTACTGAGATTTCATAGTCAAATAACTATAAAAACTTCCTGTAATTACATACTACTAGTAGAATCCAGATAGTTACTCCTAAAACAAAAACAACACTCACGAACATGAAAGAGGACAACTAACATGGTTTGTTAATTTTTACTAGAACAGATTAAACCCCCAACTAGGAATGTAGCTTGGATAATTTGTTAGGGTGGACTAGAATAATTTTTTAAATGAACTTCAATTATATAAAAACATTTTACAAATTGAAACACATGTGTATGCTTAATTAGAGGATACATAATGAGTTTTACCCTTTAAAATACATATTGTAAATAAATATAATAATTAAAAATGAAAAGTGAAAACAGCCCAAGAAAATATGAAAAAAAAAAAATAAAATACAAGTATGATCAAATATCAAGAAAATTGAATCTAAAGATATTAAATGATCAAATTTATCAATTATAACATCAGTAATATAGAAAAAATATATTTTAATAATTATGTATTACTATCATACTTTAGAATAAAGAGTATATAAGAAAGACACCAATAATGGAAGATATTAAATTTAAGTAATATAATATTTAACTAATATTGTATGGTGGAAAAATTATATGAAATTTTATATTTAATATACGAAATCAAAGTTTTTACAAATACAATATTTGGAATTGAAAGTAAATATAAAAAAGAAATATGCAATCAATTAAAAATATATACGTTTGTATTTGGATATGAAAAGAATTAATAACTAAAAATTATATAAATAAATTATATATATTTCAAAATTTTGCTTTTTTATTATGTATAATAAATTTACACAGAAATAAATTTAGTATATTCTGTATAAACTTATACTGAATATATTAATATCTTTGGAGGAAATAATCTTGCTAGGTCCGGTTCTCTCTCTCTTTTCTTCTACTCAATTTCAAGATTTTTCTTTCTCTATGTACTGGTTTTTAAGTTTTCAGAGGCTAGACGAGAGAGAGATTTAATGGATATTTTTGTCGAAGAATCATTTTAGATGTTAATGAAACTTGAAATTATTGATGTGGTGCTAAAGACACCAAATAAGGATGTATACGTGCTATATATCCAAAAAAATCTTAATTTTTAATTGTGTCTACCAAAGTAAAGACTGTTTCGGATGTTCTATTTAATATTAATTAGATATTCAAATATGTCATTATTATCAATGGAAATACACAACACGGTTTTGATACTTTTATATAATTTCATGCAATATTAGTATGGACTGATTTATCTATTTAATCACAATTATATAGAAAATTCTCAATCTCGATGAAATAAAAGACAAATAGCCTTGGAAAATAATTGAGGGCACAAAGAGAAGAATGATGAATTACTAAGCAATTCAGTTGGGGTTATTGAGATCTAGCATTATATCTCAATTCTCACATTTGAAGGCTGGTATCATCAATGTAATCAACAACTCATGCAATCAGAAATCCCCAGCCGTGAAGTATTTCCTCTTATTTCTTTTGAACATTAATTTTACAATAAGGACTACTGAACTCAATCTTGACTCTTGAGCATTCATATCTGGTTGTTGCATACAGAATATAAAAGCAAAAATGGAGCCTATCAGCTTTCATTGAAGTGAAGCTTATCACTAGTGCACGGTGTTTTTAGTATAATCAGAACCTGTCTAGAACAAGTTGGCAGGTAATGATTCTAATCTGTGTAGCTGAAGCGTTGTATCTACAATTTGATTACGTGACTAAAGGGGAGCTACTTTATTGCGGGCAGCTCTACAAAAAAGAGAAAATTTTCCATAAATAATATGTCCAAAAGCGGGATTATAGTTGTGGTGCCCTAAGTTCAACTCACTATAAAGTGCCATCAAAGAGTGGGCTATTTTCTCAGATTTGTATGGATAGTTTTATCCTGCTTAATCAAAAATAGAATTCCAGATTGTATCATAAAAAACTATCTAGAGGTCGCAGTAATTATAATCATATTTATAAATATACTTCTTTGGTAAGAGATAATATTGATGCATCAGATGCCTAGTAGATACCATAGAAAATCTTGTATTAGTGTGTTCAACTAAATGCTTTGACTAATTTCGGAGGCAGTTAAAGTTTACATTACATTTTTTTATCAAGATGCATGAGCTTCTGCTTTAGTATATTGAAAGATAGATTTAAATTTTTCATATAAAATTGTGCATCTATAATATGTGTGTGGTTGAGGCGCGTATTAACAGGACCATAAAATGTAATTCATTTGTTTGGACTACCAACCGTGTGAAACACAACAACTATGAATTAGCCGAGCTACACTTTAGCACCTAGAAAGATAATTGATCAATAAAATATTTAAATCATTTAGACATTCTTACTGCATGTGAAATAGTGAAAATAGTATTTAGTAATAATTTTTTATTGGAAGCTTACCACTCTACAACCTACTTAATAATTTGAATTTGAATAGAATCAAAATATATGTACAAACAAAAAAACAAGTACAAGTGCTCCCAATGTAAAGATCCCTTTGAAATATATCAAAATCCAACTCAAAGTTGTGTACTTGAAAAGCAATAGGTGATGCTTGACAATAAATATTTGCAGAGAAATTAAGAAGTCATCACAGAAATTATACTAGTTTTAATATATATTTTGCTACTTTACACAGAATTACATTAAGTAGAAAGTTTATCATTTTTTAAAATAATTTTTTTATCTTTTCAAATTATTGAAATACAACTAAGATATATGAAGGTTTCAACAACATTTCTCTTACCATATTACACAAAACAGATTGAAATTAATTAACAGCCTAAATTGACAGAAAATTAGTTACTCTATTTTTTTTTTTTATTATTATTATAGTTGAGAAATACTTTAATACATTGGGTAAATTCCCGTTCAGTTCATACTTACGGTATGAATATTCAATGAACTCTCA
The DNA here is from genome assembly GCA_019925255.1 of Litchi chinensis. Classification (NCBI taxonomy): domain Eukaryota; kingdom Viridiplantae; phylum Streptophyta; class Magnoliopsida; order Sapindales; family Sapindaceae; genus Litchi; species Litchi chinensis. Next base: position 30,245,297 of record CM034462.1, on the reverse strand, counting down.
AAACTGGTTTTTTGTGCATTAAAACACATAAACATTGAAATTTTATAGACTTAAATTTCTTAGAGAGGACTAGAACTGCATAAGTTTTCATGACGTAGTCAGGATAATCTGTTAGGGTGGGCTAGAATAAGTTTTATAAATTGAAACATATATGTATACTTAGTTAGAGCCTATAGAGTATGTAATGATTTTTACCTTTTAAAATTCATATTATAGATAAGTATATTAATTGAGAAAAAAAATTCCAGCAAAATAAAAAGAAATATAAAATACAAGTATAATTAAACATCAATAAAACCAGATATGAAGATATTTAAATAATTAAACTTATCAACTATAATATCAATTATATAGACAATCTATTATTTGACAATCATAAATTACTATCATACTTTAAATTAAAGAATGAATTGGGAAAGATAACAAAAGCAGAAGATATAAGATTTAAGTAATATAATATGCAACTAATATTGTACAATAGGAGAAATTACATGAAATTTCATATTTAATGTATCAAATCAAAGTTTTTACAAATATAATATTTGAATGGAAAAATAAATATAAATAGGAATTATGCACTTGACTAAAAAAATAAGTATGTATTTGAGTATGAAAAGAATTAATAACTAAAAAATATAAAAATAATTTTACATATCTTATTATTATTATTATTATTATTATTTATTTTTTCTAAATGGGCTAGGGTTGGCTTAAGCCCACCCTAACCCATGAAGTGCTACGTCCATGCAAGGAGACCTCAGAGATGTATGAGTGTTTCAAGTGTGTGCATATGATAGTGTGCATATGATAGGCAATTGATATCATAAGAAAATCATATCAAATGATGTTATATAAGTAGTCCAACCTAATATGCCCAATTACATGAAAGATTTCTGTAATAGAGAGATTGTTCAATATTATGAACATATACTCTCGATCCACTATTATCATATCACATGATATAAGTGATAATTATATAAAAATACTTATAATATATAACATAATATTATTGGCTAAAAATATTTGTAATTAACTCTCTTTTTATTTTTCAAGCTTACTTGGTTGGCAAAGTTTGCAATGTGATAGGTCAACTGGCTCGTATTGATCTTCACCTTCAAGTTTAATTATGAATTGTCTAATGTGGTTTGATGATAAAAAAGTATCCCTATTCATTTTGACAATGATTTAAATTCAAGTAGCTACATCGCGGGTGGTATCTAAAAAAACTTTAGTTATGAATTTAAGCGTATAGCTTTTGACTATTGTTGATGTCACATGTCAATCTTAAGTATCAACTTAAACTTTTGAATCTGATAATAATTAACATAGTATCAGAGTTTGAAAATATCTAATTCAAACCCTTTTGTTGATAACCCCGTATATAATGATACGACACCTACAATCAAATTAAACACAACTCCAAAAAGATTAAAATAGGTTTATACAAAAAAAAAAAAAAAACTTGATTATTGATTATGTCATTCAAGAACTAAAATTATAAAAAATTTTGACCCATTGAATATATTATAACCAAGAACCAAAATTATAAAAGAAAAAAAGAATTTTGATCCATTGATTATATGTCAATCACAAACCAAAGTTATAAAGAACTTTGACCCAATGATTAGAACATAATCAAGAACTAAAATTATAACAAGAATAATAATGACGCCAATACCAATACATAGATGAGAAGGTGAGAGATAATTCATGGTTTCGATCGCCACAAACATAGCTCGATAAGATCACATGTTCATGAAGAACAAAAGAGAAATAAATCTTTATTCTTTCAATCGAGAAAGTTGGCTACATCATCCTTCAAATTCATCATTCCTTAGTACAACCATGATATGTCATATTTAAAGGCTCCAAAATACATATTTTCAAAAAAAATTAATGTTGTCAGTAATCCACCTAACTAACCTTATTAAAAAAATATCATCTTTTGATTACAAGTTAATAAAACACAATCCCCCCTTTTGATTACAAGTCAATAAAACACACATTCCCTTTTTGATTACAAGTCAACAAAACACACTTTGAAAATCTAAAAGATAACAAACATTAAATACATAACGAAATATTGAACCAAGTTGGTGGAAAATGTTGAATCAAGTTAATACATTTGTTGACTTCTATCCTCCAAAACTTAATCAATTATAATTTCATCTTGGAAACTTCATTTGACATGTTTTAATATGCCAAAATAAATTTAAGACTCTGATCTTTCCAATGAGCTATGGTACGTCTCGAATCCCTTTAAAATCAAAAGATATGAAGTCTCAAATATACCCTTCATACAGAATCTGTTGTTCAACAAACCATAGTGAGAATTTGGAACTTTTTTACTCCTTGGTTTGAATTCATGTAATGAAATACTCCTGTGTCAATTTGCATTGGTTTCCATCATTTAAGTTTTAGAGGATAGAAGTCTACAAATGCACCAACTTGGTTCAACATTTCCACCAATTTGGTTCAATATTTCCTTATGTATTTAATGTTTATTATTTTTTAGATTTTCAAAGTGTGTTTTATTAACTTGTAATAAAAAGGGGGAAATATGTTTTATTACAAGTCAATAAAACACACTCTAAAAATCTAAAAGTTAACAAACATTAAATAGATAAGGAAATATTGAACCAAGTTGGTGCATTTGAACCAAGTTTGATTTATTCTCTGTCCTCCAAAACTTAATCAGTCATAACTTCATCTTGAAACTTCATTTGATGTATTTTAATATACCAAAACGAAGTTACGACTCTGATCTTTCCAATGAGCTATGACACGTCTCGAAATCCCTTCAAAATAGAAAAATATGAAGTTTCAAAAATACCTATCGTGCATAATTTGTTGCTCAACAAACCATAGTGAGAATTTGGAACTTCTTTGCTCTTTGATTCGAATTCATGAAATGGAACAGTCCTGTGTCAATCTGCATTAGTTTCCATCATTTCCACTTTCCTTAAAATGATTTGTTCTCAAATCATGACCCATCTTTATGGTTGTTCGAAGATGGGATTGAAACCTAAAAAGAATGTTAGAAGATCATTACAATACTCCTTCTCCTGTTTCACTTCAATTACTCACGTGTTTCACAAAACATTGATGCGGGCAATACAAACACAGAAAAACCTATAAAAAAATCGATAATTAAATCAGAAAAGAAAAATAAATTGGTTAACCAAACCTAAATTAATATCCAAAACTTTGATACCAACTGATGAGGATCCCGTATATAATGATATAATGATACGGTACCCACAATCAAATTAAAACACAACATTAAGATAAAAACAATTTATATATATAAAAAGAAAAAAACTTTAACCATTGATTATGTCATTTAAGAACCAAAATTGTAAAGAATTTTGATCTATTGAATATATTATAATGAAAAACCAAAATTATAAAAGGGAATTTCGATCCATTAATTATATATCAATTATGAACCAAAGTTATAAAAAACTTTGATCCAATGATTAGAACTCAATCAAAAACCAAAATTATAACAAGAATTGACGTCACTCCCTAAACATAGATGAGAAAGTAGGAGATAAATCATGGTTTCGATCATCATAAGTATAGCTTGATAAGATCATATGTTTATGAAGAACCAAAAAAAAAAAAAAAAACCTCTATTCTTTCAATCAAGAAAGTTGGCTACATCATCCTTCAAATTCGTCTTTCCTTAGCACAACCATGATGTGTTATATTTAAAGGCTCAAAAATACACATTTTTAAGAAAAATTAATATTGGTAGTCATCCACCTAACTAACCTTATTAAAAAAAAAGGTCACTTTTTAATTACAAGTCAATAAAACACACTCCCTTTTTTTTATTACAAGTCAATAAACACACTCTGAAAATCTAAAAGATAACGAACATTAAATATATAAGAAAATATTGAACCAAGTTGGTGGAAATATTAAACCAAGTTGGTGCATTTGTTGACTTCTGTCCTCAAAAACTTAATCAGTCATAACTTCATTTTGGAAACTTCATTTAATGTGTTTTAATATGCCAAAATAAAATTAAGACTCTGATCTTTTCAATAACCTATGACACGTGTTGAAATCCCTTCAAAGTCAAAAGACATGAAGTCCCAAAAATAACCCTTATGCAGAATCTGCTGTTCAACAAACCATAGTAAGAATTTGGAATCTCTTTACTCTTTGGTCTGAATTCATGTAATGGAACACTTTTGTGTCAATCCACATCAGTTTCCGTCATTTAAGTTTTGGAGCACAGAAGTCAATAAAAACACCAACTTGGTTCAATATTTTCTGATGTGTTTTAATATGCCAAAATAAAGTTAAGACTCTTATCGTTCCAAGGAGTTCTAATATGTCTCAGAATCCCTTAAAAATCAAATGATATGAAGTCCCAAAAATACCCCTCATGCAAAATTTGTTGCTTAACAAACTGTAGTGAGAATTTGGAACGTCTTTGCTCCTTGGTCCGAATTTATATAATAGAACACTCCCGTGTCAATCTGTATCAGTTTCCATCATTCCTATTTCCTCAAAACTATTTTCCCTCAAATCGTGACCTCTAATCATTCACATGTTTAACAAAACATTGATGTAGCCAATACAAAAAATAAAAATAAAAATTAATAACTAAATTAGAAAAGAAAAATAAATTGAATAACCAAATCTAAATTAATACTCAAAGCTCTAGTACCAACTGATGAGAACCTTGTATATAATGATATGACACTCATAATCAAATTAAAATACAACCTCAAGAAATATTAAAATAGGTTTATATAGAAAATACTTTGATCATTGATTATGTCATTCAAGAACTAAAATTCTAAAGAATTTTGACTTATTGAATTTATTATAACCAAGAACCAAAATTATTTAAAAAAAAAAAGAAGGAATTTTGTACCATTTATATTATGTTAATCACGAACTAAAGTTATAAGAAATTTTGACCAAATAATTAGAACTCAATTAAGAACCAAAATTATAACAAGAATGATATTGACGCCACTCCTAAAACATAGATGAGAAAGTGGGAGATAAGTTATGGTTTCAATCACTACAAACCTAGCTTGGTAAGATTACATGTTCATAAAAAACAAAAGAGAAATAAATCTCTATTCTTTTGATCATGAAAGTTGGCTACATGTTCCTTCAAATTCGCCCTTCCTTAGTACAGGCATGATATGTCAAATTTAAAGGTTCTAAAATACATATTTTCAAGGAAAATTAATGTTGTAGTCATCTACCTAACTAACCCTATTAAAGAAACGTCCCCTTTTGATTACAAGTCAATAAAACACACTCCCCCCTTTTTATTGCAAGTCAATAAAACACACTCTGAAAATCTATAAGATAACAAACATTAAATACACAAGAAAATATTGAATCAAATTGATGGAAATGTTAAACCAAGTTGGTGCATTTGTTAACTTCTGTGCTAAAAATCTTAATTGATCATAACTTCATTTTGAAAACTTCATTTGATGTGTTTTAATATGCCAAAATAAAATTAAGATTTTGATATTTCTAATGAGCTATGACATGTCTCGGAATCCCTTTAAAATCAAATGATATAAAGTCCCAAAAATACCCCCAGTGCAAAATCTGCTGCTCAACAAACTGTAGTGAGAATTTTGGAACATCTTTACTCTTCGGTTTGGAGTCATGTAATGGAACACTCCTGTGTCATTCTGCATCAATTTCCATCATTTAAGTTTTGGAGGACAAAAGTCAACAAATGCACTAACTTGTTTCAACATTTCCACCAACTTAGTTCAATATTGTTAGGGAATAGACCTCCCAAAAACACCAGATTAATAAAGCGATAAAAAAATACGGAATAATAAAGAAAATAAATTAGACGAAAACAACACAAGATTTACATGGTTCACCCAAACATGGCTACGTCCACGGAGCTGCTGCAGATCTTCACTATAGGAGAAAAAATTACAATAAGTGTTTACAAGCACTCAAACACTCAAATCCTCACACCCTAGATCCTGAATATACCCAAGAGAATAACAGTTTTCCAACACTCAAAAAGAATCTCACAAAGAGCTACACCACTCTTTTTTCTCTCAATTCTAGGATTACTAAAAACAAGAGAGGAGAGGCCTTTATATAGGCACCTCTAGACACCCCCTCATTAATTAGCATTAATTGATTTCCTAATGTATCTCCTCAAATCTTTCAACTGCCTAAATAGACAAAGATTGAGTTTCCAGATTCTTCTTTTGCCAAAATAAAGAAATAATCAATTTTCTAATTTCTCAATTGCCAAAACAGAGAAATATTAACTTTCTTTATTTTGTGGGATCCATATATTGGTGTATTTAATTCCTAGATTTTAGGAATTATTTTCTCAATGCATTAAATTCCACAATTTAGGAAAATCCCAAATGCATTAAATAACAAATATTTCCTTGTGTATTTAATGTTTGTTATCTTGTAGATTTTCAAAGTGTGTTTTATTGACTTGCAATCAAAAGGGGGAGTGTGTTTTATTACAAGCCAATAAAACACACTCTGAAAATCTAAAAGATAACAATCATTAAATAGATAAGGAAATATTGAACCAAGTTGGTGGAAATGTTGAACCAAGTTGGTGCATTTGTTGGTTTCTATCCTCCAAAACTTAATTAGCCATGATTTCATCTTGGAAACTTCATTTGACATGTAAAATATACCAAAATAAAGTTAAAACTCTGATCTTTTCAATGAGCTATGACATGTCTTGGAATCCCTTCAAAATCAATAGATATGAGTCCCAAAAATACACTTGGTGCAGAATTTGCTGCTTAACAAACCACAGTGAGAATTGACCTCTTTACTTCATAGTCCGAATTCATGTAATGGAACACTCACATGTCAATATGCAGTAGTTTCCATCACTTTCTCCCCTCTTTATCTCGAATTTTTCTCATTACACATGTTATATAGTCGAGACATTTAGTATGTATCCGTTATCTATTATCTATCTACGTTACATGTGAAAGAACATATTATATGTTAACCTCAAGTCTTAATTACTATAGTTGAACTATTTTCTATCAGCTTAAATTTTTGGATTTGATGGTAACTAATGTTTAGGTTGTTAAGCCATCAATTTTGTATTTATTGTATCATTCTATAATTTTTAGGCTAGATTTTTGTTGTTTAATTTTGTTTACTAGCAAAAGTTGGTCAGTGTTTACTCTGACTTGAAGATATCGGCGGGTAGAGTTTCTTTTTAGATGATATATTTCAGGACAAAAGCCAAAAATAGTAAATGCATAATGACCCAACCAATAATTAATATTTATTTTATATATAATACATAATATTTATTGATTTAGAGTTTTTGCATTTTGAACTATATTTGACGTTGATAAGGCCAATGTTCTTGGAATTAGATTGTAAAATAGTTTTAAAAAAATTAAGTGTATTAACACAAATATATATAAGACTGATCATGTGTGAAATTCAACACATATTTTCTTATGAGATTTAAACTTTGTACTTTAACATTACAAATTAATTTCAAACTCCATGTGTAAAAATGTTTGAGGTCCGAAACCAATGATTATTTTATATATATATATATAAAACAGTAAAAGAAATGAAAGTTTGATGAACACTTTAGTCTAGTCACATCAGTTCTATATGTAGTTGCAAAGTCTAAGTATCATAACTAGAACATAATTTTGTCTGCCTAACTGCTTGATTAGAATTCCCTTAAAAAAATGGTTCACCATGTATTTTTAAAAAAGTTCAAGTAATGATGAGACAGGGCGATTTAGAATTGTGTATCTTCTGGTCATTTAATGAGACAAATTCATGTTGTGTCTCTTCTCGCTCTTTTTAAATTTTTATAGTTCATAAAAGATTAAATTAATGAGACCAACCTAAGATAAAGTGTATTCAAACTAATGTGGGATAGAATTCAAACGGCTTGATTCCATATTTTTTGGATTGAGAAGTAGCCTTCAAGTTATCGTGTCTACATACACATGAGCAAAATGTTAATATAGAATAAAAACTTGGACATATTGTTGAGACTGGACTTAAGCTATTGGCTCAAGTTGACATGCTTTTGAAATTATCAGCCTCTTTGAACCTCAAATCACCTTTTGAGTCACTGTATGGTGTCAAAACCAAACTGCATATTTCTTCACTGAGGGCCCTTGGCTGCTCTTGTTCTCCCATCTGAAACCTTAGATTCAAAACAAACTTGTTATGTGTATTTTAATTACTTCATTAAATGGGCTGGTAAAAGTCTGATAAAGTTCAATAAGTCAATCCAATGTAGGCCCAACAGACAAGACCCAGTTTATCAAGGCCAAGCCCAGCGAGCTATGAAGCTCGCATCAGAGAGCTCGTATCACAACTAATGTCTCAGATCGTTATGCAGTCCGCATCATGCACAGCTCGCTCTTCAGCGAGGTACATCTCGAGATTGCTCAAAGTAGTATACAGCTCGTTCAATAGACAGTTAGACAATGAAACCTTCCAGAAAAGGCAGTTACCTGATTTGATCATGATTCTCTCACCAGAAACGGAAGTTAATTCAAATTTGAATTCATTTAACGTAATCTTGGATTTCATGGAGCAGTTTCTTGATTTTACTCCAATCGATTATTCATACTGATTTTGAAAACATAGGATATATATGCTATACGTTAACTAATCATTTGTATAACTCCAGTATATAATCCAAGGACTTAGTAAATGGCAAAATGGGTGCAAAATAATACATAAAGGGTAAAAAAACTGTCTTCTTTAGAAAAGAAAAAGAGCAAAAGAATTGTTTGGTATGAAATTTTCAACTCATAATAACCAACGTAAAATAATTCATGAAGGACTAAAACATACGAAGATATGTGAAAATTTGAGAATATTCCTAAACTTCCAACCTATTCATGTCAAATTAGAAGATTTGGTATATGCAGTTATTTGTAGCTACTAAACTGTAACTCCAGCATATAGGAGGTATATAATAATGCATGAAGGGTCAAAAAAAGGTTTTCTTTCACATGAAAATGGTTAAAAAGCTGTTTGGTCTCAATCTTTCAACTCATAACTACAAAAACCGACAATTTTCTATCCATTATTCATAAAGGTTCAAGACATAAAAACAGAGGAAATCCTGCAATAACACTAAAGGAAGATGCACTGGCATTTGGACCACAGCACATGCAAACGATCTACAGTTGATACCTCTGAAACAAATCAACACTTCTGAGGCAGAATCAAGAAAGAAGCAAGAAAAAGAAGCGAAAAGATGACATGTTTCAACATAATCTCAGGATATAAGAAATCTTTAACCATATGGTTTTGTCTTTGACAATTGTGAACATAAATGCTGTATATAATCAGAGAAAACTCAAATCTTACTAACTAGCAGTACTTGTGAATTGTGATTATGTACATAACATCTGCCTCTCACATATTCACACTCGTAATTTGTCTACCTTCCAATGTAATTAAAAGTTTAAAACAAAAATTAGAGGTTTCGTTCTAGTGAAAGAGAGTACTAAAAACATAATGAAGCCATAAATATGACTAAATTCAGTGTCATGCTGATGGAGTGATCGGCTATCTATGACCAAATCTTCCTGCTTTAAGTACTGCAAAGATCCTCTCAAGCTTACTAACCCGATCTTCAAGCTGCAGTCCTTCTATCTCAGTTGCATATTCATTGCCATGTCCTTCAACACTCTGGTTTCTGTCCATATTATGACTTGGACAACCTGTTTTGCTCCCAGTTGCATCTTCCAAAGCAGTGTCCAATCTACTTTTTGTAGATCCATTTTGATTGAACTTTTCAATCAGTTCTGTTAAAGGCGCAAGAAATTCATCAACATCAGTAACCGCCTTTGAAGGTGAAAACTTTTGACCATGATCTGATGAATGTTGACAATCACCAAGCTGTGCATTCCCAACTTGATCATGTCTCTTGCTAGATATCAACCATCTTGTAGTGGTCAGATTATGTTCCTTAGTTGTGTCTCTTGCTTCAACTTGATTAGGTTTGGGAGGAAAACCAGGAGGAAAAGGGGAATTATTAAGTTCCTTCAATTCTATTACACTAAGTGGTAAAGTTTTGGAAGGTGATCCAGAAGAAGCAGATGCTTCTCTAACTTCCTTCTCTTCCATTGAAGTCTCTATTGTTTTTATTGTTTTTATCTTATAACTTGAGAAACTAACACCTTCCTCAAAATGGTTTACCCTCTTTGCAGTTTTTGATCTCTTCTTTCGGATTTTCTTAGAATTCATGAACGTTCTTAGCATTAAAGTCCGATCTTCAAGCTGCAGTCCTATCTCAGTTGCATATTCATTGCCATCTCCTTCAACACCCTGGTTTCTGCCCATATTATGACTTGGACCACCTGTGTTGCTTCCAGCTGCATCTTCCATAGCAGTGTCCAATCTACTTTTTGTAGATCCATTTTGATTGATCTTTTCAATCAGTTCTGTTAAAGGTGCAAGAAATTCATCAACATCAGTAACTGCCTTTGAAGATGAAAACTTTTGACCATGATCTGATAAATGTTGACAATCACCAAGCTGTGCATTCCCAACTTGATCATGTCTCTTGCTAGATATCAACAATCTTGTAGTGGTCAGATTATGTTCCTTAGTTGTATCCCTTGCTTCCACTTGATTAGGTTTGGGAGGAAAACCAGGAGGAAAAGGGGAATTATTAAGTTCCTTCAATTCTATTACACTAAGTGGTAAAGTTTTGAAAGGTGATCCAGAAGAAGCAGATGCTTCTCTGACTTCCTTCTCTTCTGTTGAAGTCTCTATTGTTTTTATTGTTTTTATCTTATAACTTGAGAAACTAACACCTTCCTCAAAATGGTTTACCCTCTTCGTAGTTTTTGATCTCTTCTTTCGGATTATCTTAGAATTCATGAAAGTCCTTAGCATAATACCCTCACTTGCACCTTGTTGATGGAAAATTGTTTCCTTCCACCACTCCAAGTATCTGGTTGTAACATCAGCCTCATAAAGCCGCGATGGAACATACAAATTATCATAACTAATTGCCTTACTATAATCACTAACTTGAGTAACACAAGCTGGAAGGTCTTGGTCTAACCCAAACTGCATTGCTACTCTATGTGGAAAGTAATGCTCAACACAACCCCGACCAACTAACTCAGAAATCCTCAAGCATTGAGCAAATGACTCTAATTCTTCACAAAGACTAGAACCAACAGCAACCCTCACTTCGTTTTCCGTATAAAATTTAGGAAATTTCCAATTGTTCAAAGTTTTAGTATATGGACGCCAATCAAAACTCTCATTGGCAGAGTCTAGAACTGATCTCACATTCTCAACTCTAAGTATTGCATTGTGCCATTGTGCAAATCTAGGCTCACCAATTTTGATCAGGTTAGGCTTTGGCCTCAACTCTATAAACCTCTCCCATACCCAAACTTGAACTAACTGGAGTGGTGCACGTATAATAATCACTAATGCAATGCCTCCATCCTCACAAGTAATGCCTAACTTAGCTAAAGCAACAATCTTTTCTTTCAACAAACTCAAATCTCTATAAATGGCAGCAAGTACAGCAGGTGCAAGTGCAATTCTAGTCCCTCTAGCTAAATGTATTGCAATAGGAAAAATAGTTCTACCAATTACGTTGGAGTTTGGAAAAACAAACCTTGACAACCAATAGGCAAGGAATGCTTCATGTTCGATTTCACTTCCACCATCCTTGAATTTCTTCTTCCACTTCGCACAACATGCATTTTTGCTTGTACTTCTACCCAATTCTGTTATTGTTTGGTTCAATTCCTTTGCTTTGCTTTTCTGTTCATCTGTTTCAAGTGGGCTTAAAACTGAGGACCCCAACACTGAATAACCACAGACCATCATATCCTCCAATGTAATAGTAGCTTCACCCCAAGAAAAGATAAAACTTTTGGTTTCAGGACACCATTTCTCTGCAAGACCAAGAACCAAATCATTGTATCTTCTGATTGAATAAGTGGAATTCAATATTGCTTCATAGATACCAGCTTTTCTCCAAGTAGATTCATGCAAAGAAGCCATTTTTCTGACCCAAATTTTCCAGTCTTCCCCGGGTACTCTGCATCCACGAAATGTTAGCTTCAAAGGCCATTTTTTTGGTTCAAAATTAAGTGGTATGGAGGAGAGACAGTGAGCAGGAAGATGAAACACATCCCCATCTATGGAGGTGATTGTAGGCTGTAGAAAATGGGCTACTCTCATGTTGGGTTCTCCATCACCACTTAAAGAAACCATCAGCTCTTCTCTCTCTACAATACCCACCTCACATTCTGACAACCCCTCCATGAAAAAAAAAAAAAGGGCTTGTGGGTTGTGTTGTGTGCGCTTCCAGCTTACAGAGAAATAAAAAAGGTGCTTCCTTTATGCCAAATGTGGCTTCAAAGACCAGAGGAAGTGGAAAAGGAACTATTTTGACACAAACAATAGAGATGTTGAAGCTTACTTGCCGGGAAAGATTGCCTATGGTGAAATGTGCAACGCGGTAGGGTACCTTGCTCCTCCTTTTCTTTTGACCACCAATCAGAGTTACTACCTTCTATTTTGACTAAAATCTGTATAGCATTTTAAATTTGAAGGTTCATCCTTTTTGCATGTACTGTCACTTGTTCATTTTTTTGAAAATACTGTCACTTGTTCATTTTTGGTATCCTAGCATGTGATTGGAGTTTATTTCTCCTATGCCAAATTTCCATATACATGACAAACATCAGAAAATGCCAATGGTGCATATAAATGCCTCCAGTAATCAAATCATGTCAAGAAACTGCTTATCATTGAATATCCATATCATATGGTAATTGGTATGTGAGAATTATTAATTAATGCCCCAAATGGGATAATTTTCTTCTCATTGTGGGTTGTTGTTAATGGAGGGTATTGTTGGAAGATAATATTTGCTGATTTGAAATTCAATGATTAATAAAAAGATATAAAATTCAAATGAAGTTAAAAAATCATAAAAAAATTTCATCAACTTTCTGTTGATTTGGTTCAAATTCTCTCATATTTTGGGCTTTGTTGGAGTAATCTCTCAATTATGGATGGATATGCGGATAGTGCAAGTTATAAAAAATATTGATTGATTTTACTAAACTTATGATGTTAAATTATAAAAAAAAAAAAAAAGATTAAAACGGTTGGATATCAAAATATCATTGCAGTGGAAGTTGATCTTTCAGCTCACTACGAGAATTAAGGGTCATTTGTTTTTCCCACTTAAGACTTAATAGTGATGAATTGCATCTATTAAGTTGTTTTTGTTTGTTTTTTTAAGTGGTCAAACCACTTAAAACTATCAAAAAATAACTTAAAAAATTAAGTAAGAATTTTTATTTTTCACTTAATTGCAAATCACTTAATCATATTTCAAAGTTTTTATTCCAAATATATCCTCTTCAAAATAACATAATTTGAAATTTATTCTAATTTTATATTACTCAAATTTTCTTTTCTTTTTTGTTTCTTGACACTTACCAAAAATAATTTGAAAAGTAAAATTTAAATGCATTTTATCCCAAATTATCTTATAATTGAACTAATATATTTTAATTTACAATTTAAGCGTTCATTTTTTAGTTGTTTTCTTAAATATATTAATATATTTAAATATAAATATGACTAATATTACTATATTTTTATATCATATTTTAATTATGAATAAAATATTATTAATATGTAGATAAAAATGTTTTAGAATTTATTAAATTATTTATTTTCAAATATTTGTATTAAATTAATTAAAATTACATAACAATAAATAATAAAAATGATATAAATGTCAATTTACTAGTTTTCAGACAATTTTAGATTTAAAAAACAAACAAGTTTATAACATTTTCAGAGGTAAGAGAGAAAAAAACAAACATGTTATTCAGATTTCAGATTTCAGTCACTATTCAGTCTTCAGTCTTCAGCAGCACTGTTCAGTCTTCAGATAAAAAAACAAATGACCCCTAAACTTTTTCTACTTGAAAAAAGGAGAAGATCTTCTCAACTTACTGACCAAGAACTTTATCTCAAAAATCAAGAACTTTATATTAATATTATCCCATAGATAATTAATTATCTTTTGATGATAGTTAATATTTTTATTTAAATAATTCAATAATTATCAAGTAGTTATTAACTATTTGAGCTTATGTTTACAAAATAAATAAGAAACATAATTAAAACATGATGTACTTATGTCTTAATTAAAAGCTAATAAAAGATTTTTTAATTAACTTTGATAACTGCTGCTAGTAGTTGGTAATGTCATACTTGAAACACTCCTAAGATTTGCTTCTGAAAATTTATTTTGAGATGAATTAATCAAATCCATCTGAATAATATTACAAATTCTCTACACAAGTGAATAGTGTGAAAAACTCAGTGAGATGTGAAATTCTGCTCATTTTTTTCCCAAAAAATTAAAAAAAAAAAAAAACGTTGCCTTATAATTTGGATTTGGTTGTGTACTTTGAACTAGGGTGTGCAAATAACCCACCAAAGTAATTAACTCTAGGTTGGATTGATAAATAAACAATCCGATCACTTTACGTTTTGGTTTGGGTTGTAAAAATTTTAAATCATGTGACCCGAACCAAACCAATTGCAAAGAAAAAAGATATAGTTTTACATAATTGATGCACTATAATAAATTATTTTATTTTAATTTTTAATTATTTATTATTAATTAATGATTACTATTATATTGTATTTGTTCATATATATGAGTGCACGTGTGTGATTTTAAATTGGTTTATATGAATTTGCTAAGTTGTTCAAAGTGTAATCTATAAGTTAAAATCAGATGGCTTTGATATATGTAAGCTATTTCGTTTATTTTCTATACAACAAATTAAATATTTTAAAAATCGTTGAATAGTTGTTTGTCAAGTTTCATTTTTGAATACTTGTCTTCTTTTCCATCTCAAATGAAAAGATTATAAGACTTATAAGTTGTAATACATTGTAAGTTAGTAAATTGTAAATTGAATATTTTAGTTAATTTGATTAAGTTTATTCGCTAGATTTGTAGGTATGAACTAATAAATTTGTTGTTTGTATGGGTTATACACAAATTTTAATGTTGTAAATTAAATATGCCAAAAAAAGTATTTTAAACTTAGAGCGAAAACTACTCAACCAATCCAAACCAACTCAACTTTTGTTAAATTGGTTTGGTTTGATTTGAGTTATGATTACTGTAGAGCACTTTTTAATAGGAGTGTTAAACACTTCCTTTGATCTAAGAAAGGTTTAAGTTCCACTCCTCTACCATAAAATTTATTTTTAAAAAAAAAAAAAAAGGAAAGAGCTAACAAAAATTAATGTTAAGTCAGATATAAATATATGGAAGAGAAAACTATTGATACTTGAATGGAAACGAATATTCAAAGAAACTGCAGATACAACAAGACTGAAATCCTTGGTTTATTACAGTATATACAGCATAGATCGAATATAAAAACATCTAGCGACACTTGCTTACAACACTTGCAAACTTTTCTCCAAGGCCATCCAAGAAATGACAGTACATGTACCTCCATCTTCTGTTGACAAGCAGAGGACCTATTACACTCCAGAATCCCACTACAAATCCAAGTGCCATGCTTACGAAGAACCAAATCACCTCATTTTCACTACCATCCTTTTCATCTTCACTTTCATGGTCAGAAGTTGATGTAGTGCCTGTCTCAGTACAATTCTTTGGGAGTGGAAGTCCACAGAGTTCATTTCCAATAAATGATGATGCATTGAAGCTTTGTAATTGAGTGCCTGATGGAATCTTCCCAACTAAATTGTTATTGGACAAGTTCAAGATACTCAAAAACGTCAAATTTGAAATGCTTTGAGGAATTTCACCAGAAAATTGATTTTTAGAGAAGTCAATGCACTCTAAAAATCTCATAACCCCAATTTTTTCAGGAATTTTTCCACTCAATGAGTTGTGTGAGAGATTCAATGACGCCAATGCTCCAAGATTTGTAATTTCTATAGGAATGTTTCCAGAAAAATTGTTTTCTGAAAGGTGTATAAATTTTACCAACTTGAGAATGGTGTTATATGCTGATGCTTTCCCTTTCATTACAAGTAATACATTCTCCTCAACAGTTTGGAACATCCAAAATGGTTAAACCGACATTATACCTCACATCGGTAACTTCTGAATACCCCATTGTCACCATGGCACTTAAGTTACCAATACATCTTGGTATAGTTCCAGAAAATTTGTTGTAAGCAAGATCTAAGATTTGTAGATATGCTAGATGACAAAGTTCTACTGGTAAAGGACCATGGAAGTTATTTGAACGGAAGATGAGAACAATGATTTTTGAAAATTTTTCTCCAATCCAGATTGGAACATTTCCAACAAAATCATTCTCACCAAGATCAAGAGATACTAGCTCTGTACAATTTTGAAGTGATATTGGTAATGTTCTAGAGAAGTTATTTTGACGTAGATTTAATGATTGGAGGTAACTTAAAGTTCCTATGGAAGTTGGAAGTTTCCCAAAAAATTTATTCTTTTTCAAGTTCAAAACTCTTAAGTTTTTCCAATACATGAAGCATTCAGGTAATTTCCCATATAGAAGATTATTTCCAAGGTTGAGAATTTGCATTCTCTTCATCTCATTAAACCTATTCCTATAACATAAGAAATTAGAAATTGTCCCAAAAAAAGCATTATTGGAAAGTTGGAGTTCAAGCACATTAGAAGAGATAAGAGGTAATAGACCTGAAAAATTATTTGAACTCAAGTCAAGTGACTCAAGTGCACTATTAGTATCGACTGAATCTGGAATCTTCCCATGAATTTGGTTATGAGAAAGGTTTAAATGATTAAATTGAAAGCTAGATTTCCAAAATTTATTAGGGATGCTATCTACTATTCCTGAGTTAGCTATATCTAGAAATTGTAATTCTTTTTGTGAAAGTATCCAAGATGGAAATTGAGGCCCTATATAGCAGGATGTCAATTTTAAATATTGAAGTTGAAAAGGTGGAGTCCAATTAGGACTCAAATCAAATGTTAGTGAGTTTCCAGATGTAGCAAATTCTGTCAAACTTATGAGATTTGCAAAGTGAGTTTGAGAAAGACTTCCATTGGATTGGTTATAAGAGAGCACCAAAGCCTTCAATGATGAAAGTTCTCCCAAAGAAGGTGGTACATAACCAGAAATGGAATTTTCTTTTACAAAAAAAGCTACCAAATTTTTAAAATGCCCAAGTTGATTGGTCAAGTGACCAAAAAGTTGATTATTAGACAATGTCAATACCTCTAGTCCTTTTGAAACACATTGAGAAAGATTATCTAAGATTTCGGATATGTCTTGACTCAATTTAACACTTTCAAGTGCAATTGACTTCAAATTACAAAGTCTTCCAAATGATGTTGGAATTTTTCCAACAAGTTCATTGAAAGAGAGATCAAGATTTACAATTAAAGTTAGATTTCCTAGACCATCTAGAAGCTTACCTTGCAAGTTATTGTTTTGAAAAAAAGGGTTTTCCAAATGACTAAGTTTGTACAATGAATCAGGCATCGAAGGACTGAAATTATTGACAGACAGATCAAGATATGTAAGAGAAGTTAAGTTTTGGATTTCATTAGGGATTGGACCTTGAAAATTATTACCACCTAAATCAAGAAACACTAGCTGACTGAGACTAAAAACCCAAGTAGGAAATAGGGTATAATTGAATTGGTTGTTGGAAAGATCAAGTGTGGTAAGAGAAGAAAAATTTGCTATGAATAGTGGAGGCCAATGAAGGAGTCCGCATTTTGACAGTTTTAGCACTTCTAAAGATGGAAGTACATTTGATACCAATAACCACTGATCAAAGGTTTTGCTGAGATTCACACCCCTGAGATCTAGGTGCTTTAGCGAATGGAGATCAGATAGCCACTGAAAATTGTCAACAAACAACATATCCAAATAGACCAAATCAAAATGCTCTTCATACCAACCGTGCGTATATGATAAATCCTGTTTAAGATCAAGATACTGTAGATTAGAGAGATTCCCAAATTGGTGAGGAATCATTCCAAGCAAACCAGTGTAAGATAGATTAAGGTATCTTTGATTCCCCATAGAACCAAGAAATGCAGGAATTTGAATGCCTTCAAAATCATTGCCACTTAAATCCAAGCAAGTCAAATGCTTCAAATCAAGTAAAGAAGGACTTATCTTACCGCCCAACTTTGACCTGTTGTAAGAAAGATAAGCAGCAACGTATCCATCATCAAAAACATAAGAATCTCTGAGGTGGAGCTCAAGGATATGGCCAGTGAAGTTGTCACAGCGAATGCCAACCCATTTGCAACAGTCGCCATCAGCAGTCCAAGAGGCAAGGCGGTTGGAAGGATCATTTAGATCTTGCTTGAACTTCAAAAGTGCTTGTCTCTCACTTTTTATGCAGCCCTTGTAAGAGCTTGCATTGCAGGAACCAATATTAGTGATTGCTATGACAAGAAAGAAAATAAGGGCAACAGAGGAATTACTCATAGTTGGTTTCATTTTCACTCAGCTCTAGGAAATGTGCATGAATTGGTTATCAATGGTGTGCTATTTATATGGTGTTTCAGTATACATGGTTCCTGTTTTCTTCTTGCAAGTTGGCATGAAATTTCCGGTGAGATTTTTTTTAATATCTTATTAATTTATTTAATTGATTGAATACTATAAAGATAGGATCATTTGCTTCGTTGCATTAAAAATAAAAAAATAATGTTATACTTCCAAAAAAAAAAATCCAAATGTTTTGCATGTGCCAAGATGATTCATAACAACTATATTAATTATATGATGATGTATTAACAATATAGTAATTACACATAAGCTTGTCACAACATTTAAATAATAAATTTGGTTAAAACTTTAGATAGCTAGCATTACTAAAAAAATATTATAAACAATTGATTAATGAAAAATAAATTGATTACACATATATATGGGTCATCCACAATACACTCGGAGAATCAATAAAGTTGATCTGATTACAACTAAATATATCTGATTATAATCAGTAATTTATAATACAATCACTCGTTTTTAATTGTCAGATGTATCGATACTCTAGATATATTGTAGAATGTGCCATATATATACAAACATACATGGATGCATACATACATATATACATACATACATACATATATAAATATATATAACTTTGGAGAAAGGATATAAACTTGATCCCTTAGTTTTGATGAGAGACGTTCTTATCACATGACAATGCTTTCGAGTTACAGCCACGTAAACAATTTCTTTTACGTAATACATCAAAATTATTTTTAGTTTTTAATTTCAGCCTCATTTTATCTTTGATTGAGAAGTTTATTTGACACCAGTTTGATGACTTAACATTTGGTCTCGGATGAGGTTTGTATTATTTATGACTATTGCGTTATTACTTAATTTAGGCAAGCAATTGCTGTCAACATTTAATTTCTTATCGATAACAATGCAATTCGTTTGTCTTTTCATTGTAGATCATGATAGGTAGAATTTTAGCCACATAGCTTAATTGCTTGAGATAAGTATGCGTCTCAATTCAAGCAAAGTGAAGAATAACACTATCACTAATGGCCCTAAAATTTCTTTTCGTTTTCAAGTATCTTATCATTATCAAATTAAAATTATATTAAGTCCTTAGAACATATATATTTGGTACGCATACATGACTTGATCATCTTTTATCACATCAAACCATATTCAACTAGACTATATTGCCCATTTTACTTCCTCTCAATGCATATATTTATTGCGTGTATAATTACGATTATTTTTGCCCTATGAAAAGAACTTAAAGATATTATTATTTTTTTAATGTAAATTTCATAGGAACAAAATTGGAAATAATTTTTTATTTTTATTTTTATTTTAGAAACCAAACTTAAAATTGATGCTTGAGTATTGAATATCTGGTTTAAGCACTAGTTTCAGAAAAACTCTATTTTGTCAAAAAAGTCCGTTTTAGAAAAAATTGACCTTCGTCAATAAGTAGACTTCATATTTATTGAGCAAATCATGGTGATGCTTGAGCATATGAAAACACAAACTACAGTCTTTATTTGATCACCCAAGGCAAAAGAAAAATTATATATGTGCTAATAAAATCTGTAATAAATATTAAAATATTTGAATTTTTTGCTGCAAATAAATCTTTTTCAACATATGGTCCACAATAAAATATTTTTTTCAACAGTTGTAGCTCATGCTAAAACTGTTTGTTACGATAGCATTTGTAACACTCTTTTATGGTGAATTATGACATATTTTCTCTATGGTAAAATCACTTATTTATACAATAGTCTCCCTTTAACAAAGTGAAGAACTTTCTAAAATATTAAATTCATTATCACACTAGCAAAACGATTTAAAAATTCATATATGACTAATGGATTCCGAAAGAAATGTGATAACATATGACACCAATTGAGCATGATCATCATAATTTCCTTTATTTAATTTATCAACCATCTTATTTGACACACATAATTTTTATTTATCATATGTGGTTAATTAACTAATTAATATAGGTTCATATTTAGAGTTTGAATCCTAACCATATCATAGTTCGTAAAACCCTTTGATTTATGTACTTGTTCTTTGTTTGTGATTTGCCTAGTTTTTATTCCATGATTATCACATGTATATATGATTTGTATATGAATATACAGTTGTCATAGATCCCATCTTGCCTGCCTCCAGCAATGACAATTTTTAATTATTAGTGGTGCAAGCAATTGGCTCTAACAATCATTTGGTTGCCTAATGCATTACAACAGCAAACAAAATTTAAAAAATATAATTATAGTATTGTAAGTATTTTATTTTATTTTTTATTTTTTTAATAACAAGTTCATTTTACAACTATGGGGACCTCTTAGATAAGAACTCTAAGATACGACTCATAACACAATACTAGTTAACTCTACTACCAAACAGATGGGAGAGAGGGACCCATATTGAAGTTGAAAAACCGCTTTCTAATTGGAGGGACTTAAGCATAATTTGTCCACACACATAGGTGGGCTCAACTGAAATTGTCTACCTTGTGGACATTACTACTTGAACCATGACTTTACTTTGAGAGAAAGCACTAGGTGTGCTTCATCATCTTGTCAAGCAACTTGTAAGTGTATATTGTAAGATTTGATAAAATCTTGGGAGTCATTGATTTGTTGAATGCCCCAGCCTTGAGGTTTTCTGTGCTCTTGTTAACATGATGCATCCAAGCCTTGTAGTGGAGCTCTCATCAAATTTGTTTCCAATTAAAAAATTGCTAGTGGATATGAAAAGAAGCCAATGT
This sequence comes from Litchi chinensis, assembly GCA_019925255.1. Classification (NCBI taxonomy): domain Eukaryota; kingdom Viridiplantae; phylum Streptophyta; class Magnoliopsida; order Sapindales; family Sapindaceae; genus Litchi; species Litchi chinensis. Next base: position 30,223,985 of record CM034462.1, on the reverse strand, counting down.
GATAGGCAATAGAAAACAAAGCAATAATATACAGAATTTATATAAAAAAACCTTAAATTAAAGAAAAAAACCACGGGTAGAGAAGAAAAAATTCACTAGATTGAAGATGAGTATAAAGAGGAATGTTGAGGACGACTACAAAATATAATGATTAGCCCCAATAGAATATATTATATATATATATATATATATATACATATACGAGTATAAGAAACCCTAAGCCCAAGCCAAAACATAAAAGGTCCATACCATTTTATCATAATTGTCGTACCACAAGCTCTTCAAATCAGACTAAACAAAATTTGGATCACGAACTCTAACAGGATAATTATGGGATTGATTTTTTTCTCCCTATATTAATATCGTGGACATATTTTCTCTATGGTAGAATCACTTTTTATCACATTAGTCTCTCTTTAACAAAGTGGAGAACTTTTTAAAATATTAAATTAATTATCACACAAGCAAATCGACTTAAAAATTCATATAGATGACTAATGGAATCCAAAAGAAAGAAGAAAACAAAAAAAGTGATAAAGCGTGACACCAACTTAGCAGTGTCATCATTCCTTTATTTGATTTATCAACCGTCTTGTTTGACATATGTAATTTTTGTTTATCATATGTGATTAATTAACTGATTAATGTGGATTCATATTTAGAGTTAGAATCCTAACCATATCAAAGTTCATAAGACACTTTGATTTATGTACATATTCTTTGTTTTTGATTTGTCAAGTTTTTATTCCATGATTATCACATGTATGATCTGTATATGACATTATATAGCTGTCATAGATCCCATTTTGTGTGCCTCCAGCAATAACAGTTTTTTATTATTACTGGCGCAAGCAATTGGCTCTAACAATCATTTGTTGCCTAATGCATCACAACATTAAAAGAATTAAGAAAAAAAAATTGTATAGTGTGAGATTTGATAAAATCTTTGGAGTCATTGATTTGTTGAATGCCCCAGCCCTGAAGTTTTCTATGCTCTTGTTAACGTGATGCATCCAAGCCTTGTGATTAAGCTCTCATCAAATTCGTTTCCAATTAAAAAATTGTTAATGGATAAGTATGGGATTGATTTTTTTTCTCCCCATGTTTATGGTGGACATATTTTCTCTATGGTAAAATCACAGTTTTATATGGTGGTCTCCCTTTAACAAGGTGGAGAACTTTTTTAAACATTAAATTCATTATCACACAAGAAAATCAGTTGAAAAATTCATATAGATGACCAATGGAATCCAAAAGAAAGAAGAAAGAAAATGTGGTAATGCATGACACCAACTTAGCAGTGTCATCATTTCTTTCATTCAATTTACCAACCGACTTGTTTGACATATGTAATTTTTATTTATCATATGTAGTTAATTAACTGATTAATGTAGGTTCGTATTTAGAGTTAGAATCGCAGCTATATCAACATCATATTAAAAAATTGCGTTCATAGATCTCACCTCCAACTATACAAAATTTCATATTTTAGTCACAAGTAAATAGTTATATAAAAACAACAAATGGTTATTTTAATTTCATCCTCCGGCAAGCCCCTGTTTTTCGCTGTATTTCTAGCACAGTTTTCACTTTTTCAGGTTGTTATATCTTTGAACTACTAAATTTCTTTATTAAATGATCATGTAAGCATCCATTTATACTTAATTGTAAAGGTTGCAACTAGATTGATTGCTCAAGAGATGACCCCCTATTCATCTGTTTCAGTGTATATAGAATTATGCTCTCCAAAATGTTGATGTTTTTATCTTTCTTTTTTTGGTTTCTTCTGGAAGATGCAAGAAATTTTTTTTTTCCCCTTTAATGAGATTGTGGTCATAGAGACGAAATTGCTTGAGGGAAATTATGGTGCTGTAATCATACTTCCTCACAGCCAAGTCTATAATACTCAATAGGTGATATTATAATAACTGACATACATGGGGTCCAATATAAATATATATGTGACAGTGTGGATGTTTGGTTGATGGAATTTACAAAAGAATTGCACAAGCAAATCATCAGTCTAATGACTTTTGTTTTCATAAAATTCTATGAAATAAGTATTTATAAAAATATATTATGAATCATACTCTTATATACTAACTTCTTTTTAAGTTAGAGCTCTCAATTCATAGTATTTTGCTTTCAATGTTCGCAATGTAGAACGCACTGTTTATCTTTAATATACACACATATATATATATATATATATATATATATTGACATTTGGAGCAATTGGAGCACCAAAGAAGTATCCTAGAGTGTCTACAAGAAACAATATAATTTTTTATTTTTCAAAGAGAAGAATTTAGACAAATTAAAGCTTTAATATTATTTCATGCTTTATTGACTTAGAATGCAACCATTCTTTTTTTTTTTTTCCAAGTGTATTGATACCACAGATATATCTAAGGGAACCCATATATATCTATAGAGTCATTCTACCATTAATATCTTTAAACCTTTAAAAAGTTACGACGAATCAATCAAATTCATCTATTATATTTTCTCTTTAAAACAATTTTTCTCTTCTATTTAATTCAAATGAAATAAATAAATTTAATTAGTTCATCCTGACTTTTTAAAGTTAGAATGTCCTGATTATAGAAGCACTATATATATATAATGAAAGCCTAATTAGTCATTGAAATCTTTGAATGCACCTTTGAGGAATTTGGGAAGGAGATATCTAGAATCTAGATAATTTTATGAGCAAACCAAACTCATGGTAAATGCTAAAATAATGATAATATTAGTAAACTTTCCACTGGAAAAGCACAATTATGTCTAAGTGGTCACTAAAGTCTTTGAATGCACCTTTGAGGAAATTGGGAAGGAGATGTCTAGATAATTTTATGAGCAAACAAAACACATGGTAAATGCTAGAATAATGATGATATATATCTAGCATTTACCATGTGTTTGGTTTGCTCATAAAAGTATCTAGATGTCTCCTTTCCAATTTCCTCGAAGGTGCATTCAAAGACTTCAGTGACCAGTTAGGCTTACATCAACCAAAGGAACCATTATTTCCAAATGACTTTATTTTATTTTATTTTTAGAGATAATCCCAAAAAACTCATGGTAGTTTAAAAAAATATTAATTTTACCATCTATAATTTTATTTTTATCCAAAATCCCTCTTGATGTTAAAAAAAATAATATAAAATATCCATTTTATCCTCTGTGACTTCATCATCAATTTGTGACCATTGAAAGTATTGTTGTCCTTTCACACACCTCCAGGAGATATTATTTTGAGTGTTTTTATTAACGATAGGGTGGACTTTGGATAAAAATAAAACAAAGATGGTCAAATGGACATTTTTATAAATTAAAATGAGTTTTACAGGATTATCCCCTTTTTATTCTATTTTTCTTTGGGTAATGGTGATGAGAATGCTCATCACTACTACATGTGTTGGATTGTAAAGTCATCAGTAATCTCGCGTTAGGGTTATGATTACTTTGAAAATTATAAATCTTTATGTTATATTACTTTTGATTTTGAATATACTATTAGGGTTTACACTAAATTGGATGTAGAAAGCAAATAGAAAATTTAAATTATATAATTATGTACCTTTAAATAATTACATGTATATTTATATATATATAGTCCCATTGCTTTTCATGGTTCTTTTCGTTTTTATATTAATAATTATTTTGTTTATAAACTAATTTAATATTTTAAATAATTAATATTTTTAATAGTAACTAAAATAAATATAATTTTATTCCAAATTATTTGTAAATAGTTGCATTTATTTTTAAGAAATAAATTTAAATGCTTATTTTATTAAAAATATAATTATAAAAATATTTAACCGAATTCAATTTCTAAAATTTTATATTTTAAAATTGATATAAAATAATTATTTATCTGAAAGTTAAAAATTTTTCATAAAGGTTAATTTAATTTAATATGATAATAATCAATCTCATATTCCTTATATTTATATATATGAACTATTTCTAGTTAATTCCAATTGTGCCAGATTAATGGGCTAACGCCGAATCTCATCCTATCAATTCTATTCAATACAGTTGGTTAAAAAAAGTCCAATTCAATTTGCACACTAAATAGGCCTTAGGGGCTTGGAATAAATAATGGTCCAAGACTAATATCACTTAAAGACTGGCCATGTAGGTCGAATGCACCAATAACAGGAAACTGAAAATTGTTTTATTCATATGTCATTCCTTATTAGAAGCGGTTGAGTATCTCTCTTGACTCTAAAAGGGTAAGGGTTCGAGTTGGAGTCCCAACAATTTACTAGAACAATTCCAAATCCTAACCCCTTAATTAAATACCAATATAAATGTTTCTTATGCTTGCTGATTGGCTAGTTTAAACCAGGAGTCTGTTATTTATTACCTTTTTATGGTTTCAATTTCCATAAGATTGATATTCAATGTTTCAAACACAGACCAATGTTTAAAAAATTAAAAGTTAAAAAAAAAAAAGCAAACTCTCTCCTGTATAGTTGTTTCAATGTCTTTATTGCTTCGAGTTGAATTTTTTACAAATTTCAATTGTACAAAATGAAGAAAATAGAACAAATATTCTCCCTTTCTAGGTGCCAAGTGCATATTTATGATTTTTGTGTTTTTTCAAATTTAATATAAATGATAGGACTGACGTATTTTATTGAATATAAATGTGTCAGTAAGCGCTTGACAACTATTTGTCTCATTTGTAGTATCTTTTGTTTTGTTTGCACTTTAAGAGGTAGCTTTGGCTTTGTGTGTAGCTCTGTGCATCGATTTATCAGTCCAATACCCATTTAGGTTTTTAATTCTTAGGTAATATAGTTTTTTTTTTTTTTTTTTTTTCCCTATTAGAGTCATCATTTTAAGCCTCCTTTTTAGTTCTAGAGCCTTAATTACTATATTGATTGCTTAAAAGTGAACCTCCTTTGGTCGATGTGAGGGCTATGGACCCCCGAAGAAACACGACTTAAATGTCCGCTTATAAAGAGGTATTTTAGTATTTGGCTTATCTTGTATGTTTGTTTCTAGCCTCGAATGAAATTCAAATGCATTTATTGTGGATGAAATTGCTCAAATATTCCTTTGTAGGAAAAGAACATTTGAAAATTGTTTCGAGTTCACCGGTTGAATTGGATTTGATCAATTTCAACAACAAATTGATTAGATATTGTTACGTTGACCTTGTCCAGGTGCTAAGCAGGGCAATCCATAGATTAATTATCAATGTGTTACAGTTGGAAATTGGAAGACCTATTATACGACCTTTCAAGTTTTTGATTGTTTGTTTGTATTGAAAATAATAATAATAATAATTTAAAATGTTAGACATTGATTATTACATGTCCTACTGCTACAGATGATCAACGGGTTTGCGCGATATTTGCTAATCTAGTGATTCTGTGGCATATAAAGCTTTCAACGGTTTAAGCAAAGTGATGTCAATTGCAATGATGAAGTATACCATTTTACTCAATTTTATGTATCATTGTGATGGATTTACAAAATCTAGACCAAATTGTCAGAGAGGCAATTGTGGATGATTTTTAAATTCATTCTTTGGTAAACAATTCTGAGGTATCTGTAATCATAAACTTAAACTAATTGGAGTGGCGAATGTATAATAATTGCTAATGCACTGTCTCCATCCTCACAAGCATTGTTTAACTTAGCTTAAGCTACAATCTTTTCTTTCAACAAATTCAAATCCCTATACATGGCAGCAAGCACAGCAGATGCAAGTGCAATTCTAGTCCCTCTAGCTAAATGTATTGCAATAGGAAGAATAATTCTGCCAATTACATTAGAGGTTGGACAAACAAACCTTGACAACCAATAGACAAGAAATGCTTCGTGTTCAATTTCGCTTTCACCATTCTTGAAATATTTCTTCTTCCACATTGTATACCTTGCACTTCCGCTTTTAGTTCTACCCAACTCTATTATTGTTAGGTTCAATTTCTCTGCCGTGCTTTTCTGTTCTTCTGTTTCAAATTGGCTAAAAAGTGAGGACCCCAACACTGAATAACCACAAACCATCATATTCTCCAATGTAACAGTAGCTTCACCCCAAGAAAAGATAAAACTTTTGGTTTCAGGACACCATTTCTCTGCTAGACCAAGAACCAAATCATTGTATCTTTGGATTGAATAAGTGAAATTCAATATTGCATCATAGGTACCGGCTTTTCACCGAATAGATTCATGCAAAGCAGCCATTTTTATTAAGAAATATTATTGTAATTATTGTAAATTATTTCCTTAGCTGACTTTCCTAAGTTGGTGTAGGACAAATTCCATGACTGGAAAATTACAATATCTTAGCCTTAGAATTGGCGGTGATTAGCCTTAGAATTAGCACTAATTGATTGTTATGTATAGCTATATATTATGTACCTTATTTATTGTAAAAATACACATCAAGAGCAATTCAACCAAACTTCATTTGTTCATAAACATTATTTTACGATTTTTCCCACCCAAAATTTCCGGTCTTCTCTAGGTACTCTGCATCCACGGAATGTTAGCTTCAAAGGCCATTTTATTGGTTCAAACTTATGTGGTATGGAGGAGAGACAGTGAGCAGGAAACTGAAACACATCCCCATCAATGGAGGTGACTGTAGGCTGCAGAAAATGGGCAACTCTCATGTAGGTTTTCCATCACTGCTCAAAGAAACCATCAGCTCTGCTCTGTCTACAATACCCACCTCACATTCTGACAAGAAAAAGAAAAAACAAAAGGGCTTGTGGGTTGTGTTATGCGTGCTTCTAGCTCACTGAGAAATAAAAAAGGTGCTTCCTTTATGCCAAGTCTGGCTTCAAAGACCAGAGGCAGTGGAAAAGGAACCACTTTGACATATACAACAAAAATTTTAATAGAAAATTTTATTTTTTTTTCTTTGCATTTAAGTAGAAAATGATTTTGACAGAGATGTTGCAGCTTACTTGGAGGGAAAAAGATTGCCAGTGGTGAAATGTGCAACCAGGCAGGCCAACAAGCTCCTCCTTTTCTTTTGACTACCAATCAGAGTTGCTATGTTTTCTTTTGCATGTACTGTCACTTGTTCATTTTTGGTATCCTAGCATGTGACTGGAGTTTTTTATCCTATGCCAAATTTCCATATACATGACAAACAACAGGAAATGCCAATGGTGCACGAAAGTGCCTCCCGTAATCAAATCATGTCAAGAAACTGCTTCTCATTAAATATCCATTTCATATGGTGGTTGGTATGTGAGAATTATTAACTAATGCAAGCCCCAAATGGGATAAATTTCTTCTCAGTGTGGATTGTTGTTAATGGAGGGTACTGTGGGAAGATAATATTTGTTGATTTGAAATTCAATGATTAATAAAAAGATATAGATTTCAAATGAAGTTAAGAAATCATAAAAAATTTTCATCTACTTTCTATTTATTCGGTTCAATTTTGTTGGAGCAGTCTCTCAATTATGGATGGATATCCGGACAGTACAAGTTATTTAATAAAATACTGATAAGTTTTAATAAACTTATGATGTTGTTAAATTAAAAAAATAATAATAATAAGACTGTCGGATATTAAAAGATAATCGCAGCGGAAGATTGATCTTTTGGGAACTATCTCAACTCACATAGAATAACTTTTTCTACTTGGAAAAAGGAGAAGATCTTAAAAACTCACGAACAAGAACTTTTTCTTCGTGGAAAAAGGGAGAAGATCTCATAGATAATATATTTATCTCATAAATTAATTATCTTCGGATAATAATTAATGTTAATATTATCCGATAGATAATATTTTTATTTCAAAAATCAAAATTAAAATTAATTATCTTCTGATGATAATTAATATTTTGATTTAAATAATTCAATAATTATCAAGTAGTTATTAACTATTTGAGTTTATGTTTACAAAAACATAATTAAAACATGATGTATCTATGTCTAAATTAAAAGCTAATAAAAGATATTTTTTTTTAATTAATTTTGACGAGTGCTAGTAGTCAGTGATGTCATACTTGAAACACTTCTAAGATTTGCTTCTGAAATTTTATTTTGAGATGAATTAATCAAATCCATACAACAATCTCTTTACATCAATAATGAATAATATTACAAAATCTCTGCACAAGTGAATAGTGTGAAATTCTGCTCATTTTTATCCCAAAAAATTATTAAAAAAAGGGAAAAAATCATTTTAGTCCCTAACTTTTGGGAAAGGGTCAAATTTTTAACTATGTTTCAGAAAAGGGCAAAATGGACCTTAACATTTCGAAAAAGTGTCAAATTAGTCATTCTCGTTAGTCAACTAATGGTCAAATTTAACAGATGACATGATGTACAAGGATAATTTTATCATTTTAGGGATTAAAATAATCTGAACCCTTAAACTTTTTTTTAAATTTTTTTTTTTTCAGATCATTTTAACACCTAAAATGACAAAATTACCCTTGTACATCATGTCATCCGTTAAGTTTGACTGTTAGTTGACTAACGAGAATGACTAATTTGACACTTTTTCGAAATGTTAGGGTTCATTTTGCCATTTTCTGAAACATAGTTAAAAATTTGATCTTTTCTCAAAAGTTAGGGACTAAAATGATTTTTCCCCTAAAAAAAAATTGTTGCCTTATAATCTAGATCTAGTTGTGTACTTTGAACTAGAGTGTGCAAATAACCCACCAAACCGAGTAACTCTACATTGATTTGATTTGAAAAGTGAGTTTGAGTTAGATTGAATTGATAAATAAACAATTTGATCACTTTATGGTTTGATTTGTGTTGCAAAACTTTAAACCATATGACCCGAACCAAACCAATTGCAAAGAAAAAAGATATAGGTTTGCATAATTTATGCACTATAATAAATTATTTTATTTTAATTTTTAATTATTTATTATTGATTAATGATGATTATTCTACTGCATTTATTTATATATACGTATGATTTTAAATTGATTTATATGAATTTGTTAAGTTGTTCAGTGTAATAAGTTAAAATCAGGTGGCTTTGATATATGTAAACTATTTATATATTATTGTTATTTATTATCTATAAAACAAATTAAATATATATTTTAAAAATCGTTGAAGAGTTGTTTATCAAGTTTGGATTTTTGAATACTTGTGTTCTTTTGCATCACAAATTAAAAGATTATAAGAGTTATAAGTTGTAATACATTATAAGTAAGTAAATTGTAAATTAAATATTTTAGTTAATGTTATTAAGTTAATTTGCTACATTTGTACGTATGAACTAATAAATTTATTGTTTGTACTAGTTATACACAAAGTTTACTGTCATAAATTAAATATGCCAAAAAAAAAAAAAAAAAAAACTTTGAGTGAAAACTACTCAACCAACCCAAATCAATCCAACATTTGTTAAATCAGTTTGATTTGATTTATGTTATTGTTAACCAACCCTATGATCGATTATCAATTTGGATTGATTAGTTTGATATTAAGCTCTAACTGATCAAACCAAACCGAATTTGCACACCCCTAGTTTGATTGGTTGATTTAAAAACACAAAAATTAATGTTAGGTCAAATATAAATATATGGAAGAATGAAAAATATTGATCCTTTAATGGGAACGAATATTCAAAGAAATTGCAAATACAACAAGACCGAAAACCTTACAGTATATAAAGCATAGATCGAATATAAAAACATCTAGCTACACTTGTTTACAACACTTGCAAACTTTTCTCCAAGGCCATCCAAGAAACGACAGTACATGTATCTCCATCTTCTGTTGACGAGCAGAGGACCTATTACACAACAGAATGCCACTGCAAATCCAAGTGCCATGCTTACAAAGAACCAAATCACCTCATTTTCACTACCATCCTTTTGATCACCACTCTTATGGTTAGAAATTGATGTAGTGCCTATCTCAGTACAATTCTTTAGGAGTGGAAGTCCACAAAGTTCATTTCTGGTAAATGATGATGCATTGAAGCTTTGTAATTGAGTGCCTGAAGGAATCTTCCCAACTAAATTGTTATTGGACAAGTTCAAGATACTCAAAAACGTCAAATTTGAAATGCTTTGTGGAATTTTACCAGAAAATTGATTTTCAGAAAAGTCAATGCACTCCAAAAATCTCATAACACCAATTTTTTCAGGAATATTTCCACTCAATGAGTTGTGTGATAAATTCAATGACACCAATGCTCCAAGATTTGTAATTTCTATAGGAATGTTTCCAGAAAAATTGTTTTCTAAAAGGTCTACAAATTTTACTAATTTGAGAATGGTGTTATATGCTGTTGCTTTCCCTTCATTACAAGTAATACATTCTCCTCAGCTTGTATTTAAAAAAAGGTTGCATCGACATTATACCTCACATCGGTAACTTTTGAATACCCCATTGTCACCATGGCACTCAGGTTACCAATACATCTTGGTATAATTCCAAACAAATTGTTGTAAGCAAGATCTAGGATTTGTAGATATGCTAGACAACACAGTTCTATTGGTAAAGGACCGTGGAAGTTATTTGAACGAAGATGAGAACAATGGTTTTTGAAAATTTTTCTCCAATCCAGATTGGAACATTTCCAACAAAATCATTCTCACCAAGATCAAGAATTATTAGCTCTGTACAATTTTGAAGTGATTTTGGCAATGTTCGAAACAAGTTATTTCTACATTCAATGATTGAAGGTAACTTAAAGTTCCCATGGAAGTTGGAAGTTTGCTGATAAATTTATTCTTACTCAAGTTCAGGACTCTTAAATGTTTCCAATACATGAAGCATTCTGGTAATTCCCCATATAAAAGATTATTTCCAAGGTTGAGAATTTGCATTCTCTTTATCTCACTAATCCTATGACACAAGAAATTAAAAATTGTCCCAGAAAAGGCATTATTGGAAAGTTGGAGTTCAAGCACATTAGAAAAGATGAGAGGTAATGGACCTGAAAAATTGTTTGAAGTCAAGTCAAGTGACTCAAAGTGCACTAGAAGTATTGACTAAATCTAGAATCTCCCATGGATTTGGTTTTGAGAAAGGTTTAAATGATAAAACTGAAGACTAGATTTCCAAAATTTATTAGGGATGTTATCTACTATTCTTGAGTTTGCTATATCTAGAAATCGTAATTTTTTTTGTGAAAAAATCCAAGATGGAAATTGAGGCCCTATAGAATAGGATTTCATATTGAAAAATTGAAGTTGAAAAGGTGGAGTCCAATTAGAACTCAATTCTAATGTTAGTGAGTTTCCATATGCAGTAAATACTATCAAACTCATGAGATTTGCAAAGTGAGTTTGAGAAAGACTTCCATTGAATTGGTTATATGAGAGCACTAGAGCCTTCAATGATGAAAGTTCTCCCAAAGACGATGGAACATAACCAGAAATGGAATTTTCTTTTATTGAAAACACTACCAAATTTTTAAAATGCCTAAGCCGATTGGACAAGTGACCAAAAAGTTGATTATTAGACAATGTCAATACCTCTAGTCCTTTTGAAACACATTGAGAAAGATTATCTAAGATTTCGGATATGTCTTGACTCAATTTAACACTTTCAAGTGCAATTGACTTCAAATTACAAAGTTTTCCAAATGATGTTGGAACTTTTCCAACAAGTTCATTGAAAGAGAGATCAAGATTTATAATTGAAGTTAGATTTCCTAGACCATCTAGAAGCTTACCTTGCAAGTCATTGTTTTGCAAAAAAAAGGTTTTCCAGATGACTAAGTTTGTACAATGAATCAGGTATCGAAAAATTGAAATTATTGATAGACAAATCAAGATATGTAAGAGAAGTTAAGTTTTGGATTTCATTGGGGATTGGACCTTGAAAATTATTACCACCTAAATCAAGAAACACTAGCTGACTGAGACTAAAAACCCAAGTAGGAAATAGAGTGTAATTGAATTGGTTGTTGGAAAGATCAAGTGTTGTAAGAGAAGAAAAATTTGCCATGAACAGTGGAGGCCAGTGAAGGAGTCCGCATTTTGACAGTTTCAGCACTTCTAAAGATGGAAGTACATTTGATACCAATGACCACTGATAAAAGGTTTTGCTCAGATTCACACCCTTGAGATCTAGGAGCTTTAGTGAATGGAGATCAGACAGCCACTGAAAATTGTCAACAAACAACATATCCGAATGGACCAAATCAAAATTCTCATCAGTCCAATCGAGCGTATATGATAAATCCTGTTTAAGATCAAGATACTGTAGATTAGAGAGATTCCCAAATTGGTGAGGAATCATTCCAATCAAACCAGTGTAAGATAGATCAAGGTATCTTAGATTTCCCATAGAATCAAGAAATGCAGGAATTTGAATACCTTCAAAATCATTGCCACTTAAATCCAAGTTAATCAAATGCTTTAAATCAAGTAAAGAAGGACTTATCTTACCGCCCAACTTTGACCTGTTGTAAGAAAGATAAGAAATAACGTACTCATCAAACAAATCATAAGAACTTCTGAGGCAGAGCTCAAGGATATGGCCAGTGAAGTTGTCACAGCGAATGCCAACCCATTTGCAACAGTCACCACCAGCAGTCCAAGAGGCAAGGCGATTGGAAGCATCAGTTAGATCTTGCTTGAACTTCAAAAGTGCTTGTCTCTCACCTTTTATGCAGCCCTTGTAAGAGCTTGCATTGCAGTTTCCAATATTAGTGGTTGCTATGACAACAAGGAAAAGAAGGGCAACAGAGGAACTCATAGTTGGTTTCATTTTCACTCAGCTCTAGGAAATGTGCATGAATTGGTTATCAATGGTGTGCTATATATATGGTGTTTCAGTATACATAGTTTTTTCTACTTGCAAGTTGGCATGAAATTTCCGATGAGAAATTTTTTAATCTTATTAATTTATTTAATTGATTGAATACTTTAAAGATAGGAACATTTGCTCTGTTGCACTAAAAATATATAAATAATGTTATGCATCCAAAAAAAATTTCCAAATGTTTTACATGTACCAAATTTGTAACAATCACCTTAATTATAGGATGATATATTAATAATGTAGTAGTTACATATAAACTTGCCACAATATTTAAATAATAAAATTGGTTAAAATTTTAGATAGCATAACATTGCTCAAAAAAATAATATAAACAATTGATTAATGAAAAATAAATTGATTATATATGTATATATATACATATATATGGGTCGTCTACAATACACTCAGGAAACCGATACACTTGGTCTAATTACAACTAAATATATCCGATTACAATCAATAAATATGATCTGACAGTTGATTATTGTAAATGTGATTTAACTTATTTGGTTGTAATCAAATATAATAAAGATATAATAAATTATAATTAGTAATTTTATAATGCAATCGCTCATTTTCAGTTGTCAGGTATATCGATGCTCTAGATATATTGTAGAATGTGCCATATACATACATACATACATACATACCTACATATATATATATATATATATAACACTTAGGAGAAAGGATATAAACTTGATCCCTTAATTTTGATGAGAGGTGTTCTTACGACATGACAATGCTTTCAAGTTACAACCACATAAACAATTTCTTTTACGTAATACATCAAATTTATTTTTAGTTTTTTCATTTCAGCCTCATTTTATCTTTGATTGAGAAGTTTATTTGACACCAGTTTGATGACTTTAACATTTGGTTAACTCACTCAGATGAGGTTTGTATTATTTATGACTATTGCATTATTACTTAATTCAGGCAAGCAATTACTGTCAACATTTAATTTATTATAGATAACAATGCAATTCGTTTGTCTTTTCATTGTAGATCATGACAGGTAGAATTGCTAGCCACACAAGTTTAATTGCTTGAGATAAGTATACCTATCCTGTCAAGCAAAGTGAAGATTAACACTATCACTAATGGCCCTTTAATATATTTTCATTTTCAAGTATCTTATCATTATCAAATTAAATTATTTTAAACCCTTAAAACGTATTTGGTGTTAGTTACCATCAAATTTCAAAAGTTTAAGTTGATAAAAAATGATTCAACTATAGTATTTAAGACTTGAGGTTATGATATGTTAACACAATCCCTCGCGTGTAACGTAGACAGGTAACAGATAACAGACACATGCTAGACGTTCACTATTGCATAACATTTATAACGATAAAATTTTCAAATAAAGGGAGGAGAGAGAGTTTGAACTAGAGACCTCTTAGCTTTGATACCATATTAGTTATCATCAGTCTCAAAAACTTAAGATCATAAAAAATGACTCAATTATAGTATTTAAAACTTAAAATTATAACACGTTAACATTTGGTATACACACAACCAGGCAAGCACTGAACTCTATTTACTCTGATCTCATCCAAACAGCTCCTCAAATATTCAAAAAAACAAGAAAAAACCAAAGCTTGAATCAATGACAGGTGGTTCACGCTCCAGCGGCCGGACGTCGTGGTGGTTGCTACTAGACTGATTGCTCAAGAGATGACCCTCTATTCATCTGTGTATATACGAATTATGCTCTCCAAAATCTTGACGTTTTTATCTTTAGATCTTTGGTTTCTTTTGCATAAAGCTGCAAGTATTTTAAAAAGATAGTGATAGAAGAAAATATTTTAATTATGATTAAGTGATAAGTTAGAGGTGTTGGATAAAACTTTAATAGATGAAAACCTATATCAAAATCTAGAAACTCATATTAAATCAATAAGAATTATTGTAAAGAAAACATATATGAATCCATATTGATAAATTTGAGTATGATCGAGTCTTGAATAGTCAAATCTCCTTAGATTACTCTATAATTTTCTTCTTGAATGGGGGAGAAGAAAAGAGAGCAAAAAAACACGTTGATTTGACTTAGAGACCATAACCCTAATTATGTTTTTTATATACTAACCTAATTAGGTTCCCATTAACCTTAATTTAATTAGTATTAGGTTTCCACATATTAAAGCTCATACCCAATGAATATCTCTAGGGCCTAATTAATAGATCACTTATTTGGCCATATTAAAATAGATAGACCATAATATAATTGTTATTTAATATGTAAACCCATATTAAGAAATATAAAAATCCCAACAATCTCCCACTCGGGCTACATATGTTTCTTGAAACAATTATATTATCTATAGTCTTGAGTTCGCACTAAAACGTTATCTGTCTTAAAATATCCCCTTAATTACAATCTGGTCCATCAACTATATTAATATGAGATCAAAGTGACATTTGTTACATATATTCGTAACTAGACCCATCAATGGTCACCACACCAATATATTTAATGACATATATCGAGTATGGATGTGTAGCATGAAAATTACATGCAATGTGATCTCAAACATGTATATTTTCAACTGGTCCTACCTTAATCTTTAGTGAGATCAAACACAAATAACATTCAAAGTTTATAACTGAACTTTATACTTTATTCTGCAGAAAATAAATATAAATATATGTCTGTAACAAAGAACATCAAAATACTAACTCCCACTAAACATGCACATCATCAACCAAAACAACACCCATATGAGTGGTGTGCTCATGAAAGACTTTGGGTGGTAATCCCTTAGTAAGCGGATCTGCAATCATTGAGTTTGTCCCAATATGTTCTATAGCCACCTGATGACTCTGAACTCTTTCTTTAACAATAAGAAACTTAATGTCTATGTGCTTTGACTTTATAGAGCTTCTATTGTTGTTGGAATATAGCACAGTCAAATTATTGTCACAATATATCTTTAATGGTCTTTCAATACAATCCATAACTTGAAGCCCGATAACAAAATTTCAAAACCATATCCCATGATTAGATGCCTCATAACAAGCTATGAATTCAGCTGCAATAGTAGAAGAAGTTATCAGTGTCTGCTTAGCACTATTTCAGGAAATAGCTCCTCCAGCTAGCAGGTAAATATAGCCCGACATGGATCTTTTACTGTCTTGGCATGTAGCAAAATCGAAATTAGAATACCCAACGATCTCTAAATGATTTGATCTCCGATACGTGAGCATGTGATCTTTTGTTCTCTATAAATAATGCATAACTCGTTTGGCTGTTTTCCAATGATCCATCCTTGGATTACTTAAATATCTACCCAACATTCCCACTATGAACGCAATATCCAGACGCGTGCATACTTGAGCTTGCATTAGACTTCCTACAACTAATGCATAAGGAATCTTTTGCATTTCTTTTCATTCAAACTTATTTTTAGGGCACTGACTAAGATTGAACTTGTCTCATTTAGCTACAGGGGTGTCTCCTAGTGCACAATATTTTATGTCAAATCTATCAATTCGATATAGCTCTTTTGTGATAACCTAATGATACTTCGAGTTCGATCTCGATGTATCTTTATACTTAATACAAAAGAGGCGTCCCCAAGATCTTTCATCTCAAAATTCTTTGTCAGAAATCTCTTGGTTTTGTATAGTAAGCCTATATCACTGCTGGCAAGTAGTATGTCATCGACATATAACACCAGAAATATGTATTTACTCCTACTGAACTTATGATATACACAATCTTTAACCTTATTTACCTCAAACCCATATAAGATAATAACTTGATGAAATTTGTGATACCATTGACAGGAAGTCTGTTTGAGACCATAGATGAATTTCTTTAATTTGCAAACCATTTTCTTTAGATCACCGGATACAAAGTTTTCTAGTTGCATCATATATATTGTTTTGTCAATGTCACCATTGAGAAATGCAGTTTTTACATCCATCTGATGTAGCTCCAAATCAAAATGAGCCACAAGTGTCATTATAATCCTGAAAGAGTCTTTCGTTGAAACTGGAGAGAAAGTCTCTTTGTAATCAATGTCTTCTTTCTAAGTGAAACCTTTAGCAACTGGGCGAGTCTTATATCTCTCAACATTGCCTTTTGAATCTCTTTTGGTCTTATATATCCATTTGCAACCAGTGGGTTTCACACTTTCAGGCAATTCGATAAGATCCCAAACGTCATTGTTTTTTATGGAATTCATCTCATCATTCATAGCATCGATCCACTTTTGAGAATTAGAACTTTGTTTGGCTTGATGGAAGTTGATTAGATCATCTTCCACCATTCCTATATCAACTGTATGTTCTTGGAGAAAGACAATATAGTCATCTAGAATCGTATTTCTCCTTTCTCGAATGGATTGTCTCAATGACACATCCTCTTGAGGTTGTTGAGTTTGCACTTCAGGTATAATTTCTTCATTTTACACAGGGAGTTTTTCTACATTGTCTTGATATTCTAGATTTACATTTTGAATAATGTCAGGAATAGAAACTTTATCATTATTATTAATAGTAATAGCAGGAAGAGAAACAAATTCTTCTTCAAAGATAATGTCTTTAATCTTGTCTCCCCTCACAAACTCAACTTCCTCAAAAAATCTAGCATTTCCCGTCTCAAAAATTGTTCTAGTAATGGGATCGTAAAACTTGAAACCCCTTGATTATTCAGAGTACCCAGCAAAGTAGCAGCTTACAGTTTTTGAGTCCAGTTTCTTTTCATTTGGCCTGTAAGGCCTTGCCTTAGCTGGATAACCCCAAATGTGTAAATGTCTAATATTAGGTTTCTTGCCCGTCCATAATTCATAAGGGTTTTAGCTACCGCTTTGCTTGGAACCCTGTTGAGAATATATGCTGCAGTCTTTAGTGTTTCTCCCCAGAGAGATTCTAGTAAAGACGAATGATTGATCATACTTCTTACCATGTCTTTAAGCGTTCTGTTTCGTCTTTCAGCAACACCATTCATGCTAGGTTTGCCTGACATTGTGTATTACGGGATGATACCGCATTCCTCTAGGAATTTCGTAAAAGGTCCTGGATGTTGTTCACCAGATCCGTCATATCTGTCATAGTATTCACCACCATGGTCAGATTTGATAGCTTTAATTTTCTTGCCAAGTTGATTTTCAACTTCAACTTTGAAGGTCTTAAAAATATCCAGGGATTGAGACTTCTCATGTATCAAATATAGATACCCATACATTGAATAGTCGTCTATGAACGTAATAAAATACTGTTGACCATTCCAAGAAGCTGTAAGAAATGATTCGCAAATATCAGTATGAATTAGTTCTAAGACATCAGAACACCTGTTAGCACCTAATCTCCTAATGTTTTTCTGTTTCCTTTTAATACACTGACAGGCCCCTCTCCTTACTAGGCCTGCCGGCCGCCTTACGGTAGCCCTCCAGAGGATATCTGATCCAACTGGAAAGTTCCCGTAAAGCTACGCCGTTTACTTTTTAAAATACTTTCTGTTAATACTGAAACGCGGTAAAAATTTTCTTTTTATTTGAACATTTATAAAACAGATTTATAAAAAGTTGGACATCATAACAACTGTTTTTCAAACATGCCACCCTGTAAATTTCAAAATTTAACACTTCTATAACAAACATTTCTCCACTACTGGGCCTCAGGCCCTCAAATCATTTTCACAATCCAATCACAAACATTTTCAATTTAAAATCCATAAATATACTTCATTTTCATTTTAGGCAAATAGATAAATTAATTTATCAAATACTGCATTTCATATATACAAAATATTATATAAACTTCAAAATATTATTTACAACTTAATCATCAAACATTGCATGGAATGCATGAACTATACTTTTAATCTAACTTATGCAGTGATGCTGTTGCGTCAGGCCACTTACGCGTCTGATGGAGCCTCTTCCGGTTGACGGCTCGTTTCTGTACCTGGGGAGGATTTTTATAAAATACGAAAATAGGGTGGTGAGTATAAAACTCAGTGAGTGAATAGCTTTTCATTAATATGTTCTTTTTCTAAAATGTATACTTCCTCCCAAAATACTTTGTAAACTAATAATCTTTCTAATAATTTATAAACATTAAGTTGGGAAACTTTTTCAAAAATAGAAACTAATAATCTTTTTAAAATTTTACTAAAATTACAAAACTGAGTAATTCTTATAAATCTTTCTTTATTTCTCAAAACTGGAAATCGGTTCTAATTTAATAAACTTCACGCCTATTGACGTGTTTTTCTCTTTTATCAAAACTGAGTAATTTTTATAAACCTTTCTATTTTTCTCTTTTATCTCGCCAAAGGCAACCCAGGGAATATCTCCTCCTGGTGTGGTAGCATATAAAATCTAGCTAACCACTAGGAGTGGGGATCTACCATGTGTAGTCGCCGAAAGCGGGCCCACGCTGCGGACCGACTACACTACCCTATACGTGTATACGGATCACTCATGCCTCGCTCACACAAGGAGTCGACTAGACTCAAATCTCACTGACTGACTTCCTCTCATCTACCGTATCACGCATAGGGCATTCGGCCGGGTACTAAACTGGGGTTAGGGTAAACCATAGGCATCTAAAATCTTTTCATAATAAAAATCTTACTTTTCTTTTCTTTGATTTCTTGAAATAAAACTTACTTTTCTTTTCTTTGATTTCTTGAAATAAAACTTTACTTTTCTTTTCTTTGATTTCTTGAAATAAAACTTTACTTTTCTAAGGCCGAAGCCTATCATTTATAAATAATTTTAGCATTTATAATTCTCGAGTATAATTACTCAATATACTAAATTACTTCAATGCTCAAATGATCATAATTGCTATTTAATAAAATATTTATGCGATTCATATAAAATATATCATATGCTAAGGTAAATATAAAATCGCATAATAAACTCTTTTACTAAACAACAATTAATTAACTCAATTCTCATATAATAAATTCATAAATGCTTTATAAAATAAAACCACTCACTATTCTCTTCCAATCTCTTCACCACCACTCCAATACTCCTTTTGCTTCTTAAGATTTTCCTACAATTAAATTCAACCAACATCTTTGCTTAGGATTCATAAATGCACCACACTTTCAACTTTATTAAAATTCCATGCATTAAGGAATAATATCACCATATTCTTGATTAGTCTTTCAATTACTTTCTAACCCAACTTTTTGCATCTAACTTATTCCAATATCGACAACTCATTCACTTTAAATCCAACATATAAAATTCATTCAAGAACTTCACCATTCATTCACATAGATTTCTAATAAAAATATATTAACTAGTCAATTATTTTATCTATCAACATATAATCTCAAGAGATTCACAACTCCATCAACTATCCAATTAATATTCTCACATCCATTTCTATTTATTTCTTTGACATCAAAGTATTCAAACACTTTATAACCATCATCAAAATACATGCAATCTATTTGATGACAAATTCACCTCCACACTTAACTTTAACCAACTTAACTATTTATCTTTCCAATTTTCATCTCTCTTGGATCTTTT
Organism: Litchi chinensis; assembly: GCA_019925255.1. Classification (NCBI taxonomy): domain Eukaryota; kingdom Viridiplantae; phylum Streptophyta; class Magnoliopsida; order Sapindales; family Sapindaceae; genus Litchi; species Litchi chinensis. The sequence goes on along the minus strand of CM034462.1, from coordinate 30,203,739 downwards.
GATACCAACCCACTCACTTACATCCCATAACCTTCTACAACTCATTTAATCTTTTAAAATGAGCTCAACATGTATAAAAACCACAATTGATCAAGCTCTAATATAATTATTCAACATTCAAGTTTCCCACTTTCTTGCATCTTTTTAGTTCTAATCACTATAAACTCATATCCAAACCTCATACCACTTCTTCACATATTAGAATCACTTAAATACATGCAAAAACACCATAAACCATACACTAATATATATATATATATATATATATCTCCAACAACACAATCATTTGATGTTTCTTTTCAAAGCTTCCATTAAATCATCATACAATCTCACATATAATTACATTTAACCATCCAAATAATCCCATTACTTCTACTTTTATCATTTAATCACATACTAATATACAATAAACTGCATCTATCCTTTTCATCTCAACCCAAAGAATCACACATAAACTTCAACAATTCATTCATTAAATCACTACAACCTTAAACTAAATCAATTAATCTTATCAACTTTAATTCATCAAACCCCAAACCCTTACCTCTCAACAACCTTGATCCAAGCCTCTTGATTCTCTTCCTTCACTTCCAATCTTATATTGATGATGATTAACCTTGATTTAACCCAAATAATTCTTCAAAATCTCATATAAATCAATAACTAAAAATTTCCAGCAACCAAACACAAAACAACTTCACTTACTCTCACTCTTTCTTGATGAAGATAGAGGGGATTGAGAGGTTACAAAGGGTGGGTTCTCTCTTCTTCTTCTTCTCCTTCTCCTCCTCTTCACGGCTGCAGAATTTCTGCTTCTTCCTTCGGTTCTGCTTCAGCTCACGTCTCTCTCTCCCTTTTCGGTTTCTGCTCTATCTCACGTTTTCAGCTCACTCTTCACGATTTCATCTCCTCTCCACCGACTTATCTCTCTCTCTCAACCGACTTAACACTCTTTCAATGCCAAAATTGCCCTTAAATTATCCTTATAATCACTCAAATGCCATTAGTTAATCATGAGCACTTTTGATTGGTTAATTCTTTCATCCAATTCATTACTAACAACTCATCCTATCTTTTAATTAACTTTCAACTAATCACTCACTTTTTGACTTAAAGATGTCTTAACCTCATTGGCCCTCATCCAAGCACATGGATTGTGCTTCTTTAATACATATCCTTTCATACACATTTGATGATATAATTAACTTAAATTTTAATCCTCACTTAACACCAATAAATTCCAAAAATATTCCACGATCATCCTATTATGAAATTGATCATGCAATTCTCTAATTGGGCGCCTTAACTTCCAATTCCATGCTTTAAAAAAATTTAATCGGCTATAAACTCATTAAAATCTACAACGTTCTCAACGATGGCATTTTTATCAATAAATAATCGGAATCTTTAAAATCCATTCAAACGAACTCATTTTTACTCCAATTCAGTTTCTAATAACTCACATTCATATTCTGGGGCTTTTGATGATCGGGGTCCCTTTTTCGAAAATCACTATTCACACAGATACTATTCACCCGAAAACACTATTCATCGAAAAATTCTTATTTCACGAAACTTGAGGAAATTTTCCTTTTTCCGAAAATCACTTTACACTCGAAAACACTATTCACTCGAAAATTACTATTCATCTGGAAATACTATTCCGTCCGAAAATATTATTTATCCGGGAAACACTTTCTTTCAGGGAAATGAAATTCCGGGTCTTACATACACTTAATACAGACTTCGAAATCTGTCAAATCAAGGGAATCAAGAATCTCATTAGACACAAGCCTCTGAATTATTTGTTTAGAGATATGACCTAAACGTTTGTGCTATAGTGTGGCGAAATCCCTGTCAGTTAATTTTCGTTTTGTACCTCGTGAATTTATATGCAAGGTTTTATTAATTGAGATAATTGTATCCAACAAATATAAGTTACTATGCAAAGATAAAGAACCAGTATCAATAAGATTCGAATATTGAAAAAGACTAAATTTCTTATTTCCAAATGAACATGAATAACCAAATTTGTCCAAAATAGAAGCTGAAACCAAATTCCGTCTAAAAGATGGTACTACATAAGTCTCTTCCAAATTCAAAAAATGAAAAATCTTTAATAATAACCTAAAAGTTCCTTTAGCCTCTACTGCAACTGTTTTGTCATCGCCCACATAGATGAATCTTTCAGCATCATTTGGCTGTCGGCTCCACAAGCAACCCTGCATAGACACACTTATGTGAGTAGTGACACTAAATCTATCCACTAAGTGTGTTTAGGTACAAAAGCTAAATTAACTACAGAACAAACTTAATTGAGAAACATACATTTCTTAACACGTCAGTTGGCGTATTTGGGACATTCTTTCTTCATGTGTCCAGCTTTCTTGCAAAAGTAACAAGTAAACTCCCCATCCTGTTTCTTTTGCACCTTATGCTGTGATGTCCCAATTGCAGCTTCTTTTCCTCTTTTCCTTTTCTTGTCCTTAGAGATAGTTGCTAAGTTAGCACTTTCAATACCTTCTCGCTTCAATCTTTCCTCTTCTTGCACATAGTGAGATATGAGCTAATTAAGAGTCTATTTGTCTATTTATCCTTTTGAGTATTGTAACTCACTTTAAACTGATTGTATTATGCAGAAAGAGAAATCAAAACTAAGTGCACCAGTAGGTCCTCAGACAGTTGTAACTTTAGTGCTTTTAGTTTGAAAGCAATATGAGACATCTCTATGATGTACTCCCTTATGTTCCATTTTCCTTTATACTTCATTGAAACATGGTTAGCCAAAATGGTACTTATTTCAACCTTTTCGTTTTTTGCAAAACGCTGTTTTATTTCCTTAAGGAACTTCTTAGCATTTTTCTCTTCAGACATAGAGCCCCTAAAAGTTTCCGGAATGGAATGTTTCATGATCATAAGACACATGCGATTAGAACGCTCTCACTTCTCTGTGCTTGCCTTTTCATAAGTGGTATTATTCTCATTAAGAGATGCGGGCCGTTCTTCCCGAAGCACAAGGTCAAGATCCATACAATTAAGAACAATCATAACATTCTCTTTCCAATTCTTGAAATTTGTACCATTAAACACATGAATGGAATTGATATTAGCAGTTATTATTGAAGCAGAAGTAGTAACTGAATTGAGAACAAAACCAAATACAAGCTCACAATTAATAATCATATCAGAACATAAGAATACTCAATTAATAAATTCATACATGACATGATTAAACGATTCCCATAATGGTAGGCCCTAAAACAAGATATCTAGCACAACATTGACATTTAGTCTTTGGACAGAAATATCAATTGTAAGTGGTACTCTCCGTGTAGTAATCAAATATTGACAATTAAACTCGTCAACTAGTAAGTTTTTTTTTGGACCGACTTATTACTCACATGGAAAACCTAATAATAGTCATATATTTATTACCATAAATATGCCCATTATTTGGCCAAACAACAACCTTCCTTGGGGTTGGTCATTATTTGCATAAACAATAGACATACACATCTTAATATTTCAAAATAAACAAATTTATATCATAGAGGTTACTTTGGCAACATATAATTTCAATTCAATTTATTTTGAAATATCAGACATAATACATATATTAACAACCAAAATTCCATAACAATCCACTAGTCTTATATGTATGTATATATATATTCTTTAATAGAATAAAACCACTAGTCTTATATGTATATATATATTCTTGAAACATGTACTTCATGCATGTGAAATTGACTTTTACGTCAACAAAAACAAACAAAACAAAAGTCACCAGCATTCAATATACACACAAAAGAATATATAATATAATATAATAATAACAAACAAAAAAAATTCCCTTTATTGACTTTTATGTCAATCTGTATTATTTTATGCCCACCCTATTGCTTCCGTATAACATTAAAAAACCACAAAAGGTGAAAAGTGTAGCCGGAAAAAAACAGAACACCAAAACTTGATAGAATATATATAAACTACAATAGCGCATAAAACTATATCTATTTAATGCAAAACTTTATCCGGTCATATATATTCTTGTTTTAATAATCCAGAACAACAGGAAAAGCACCATAAAAAATCTAATATATTTTTCTTCATACTTCCATAATAGAAAAATAAATCAAACCAATTGATTCCTCAATGATTTAATATGAGTTAGCTCTGACACCACTTGTTGGATAAAACTTTAATAGATGAAAACTTATACCAAAATCTAGAAACTCATATTAAATCAATAAGAATTATTGAAAAGAAAACATACCTGAATCCATATTGATAAATTTGAGTAGGATCGAGTCTTCCACAGTCAAATCTCCTTAGGTTACTCTATAATTTTCTTTGTGAATGGGGGAGAAGAAAAGAAAGCAAAAAAACACGTTGATTTGACTTGGGGACCATAATCCTAATTATGTTCTTTATATACTAACCTAATTAGGTTCCCATTAACCCTAATTTAATTAGTATTAGGTTTCTAAACATTAAAGCTCATACCCAATGGATATCTCTAGAGCCCAATTAATAGATCATTTATTTAACCCTATTAAAATAGATAGCTCATAATATAATTGTTATTTAATAGATAAGTCCATATTAAGAAATATAAAAATCCCAATAAGAGGCTTTTGTTTTTTTTTTTTTTTCATTTATAACTTAATGGTGCTAAATTGCATTTATTAAGTTGTTATTATTATTATTATTATTAGTGATCAAATCACTTTAAACTACCAAAAAAACAATTGAAGAAAAAAGTTAGAGGTCATTTGTTTTTTTCGCTTAAGACTTAATATTACTTAGTTGCACATATTAAGTTGTTTTTTAAAAAAAAAATGATCAAATCACTTAAAACTACCAAAAAACAACTGAAAGAATTAAGTAAAATTTTTAACTTTTCACTTAATCTCAAATCACTTCATAACATTTCAAAACTTTTATTTCAAATTTATCATCCCCAAAATAACACAATTTCAAATTTATCTTAATTTTATATTACTCAAATTTAATTTTTTTCTTGACATTTACGAAAAATATGTTTGAAAAAAAAAGTCTAGATATACCTCATCTCAAATTGTTTTGGAATTAAACTAATATATTTCAATTTACAATTTAAACATTCATTTTCTAGGTTTTTTCCTTAAATATATGAATATATTTAAATATATAAATATGCTTAATACTATTATATTTTTAATCATATTTTAATTATGAATAAAATATTATTAATATGTACATAAAAATGCTTTAGAATTTATTAAATTATTTATTTTTAGATGTTTGTATTAAATTAATTAAAATCACATAATAACAAATAATTAAAATGGTATAAATGTCAAATTACTAGTTTTCAAATAATTTTAACTTTAAAAAATAAATAAGTTTACAATATATTTAAGGTAAGGAAAAAAAAAATATTATTCAGATTTTAGGTTTCAATCACTATTCAATCTTTAGCCTTCAGCAACATTGTTCAATCTTCAGATGAAAAAAATAAACGCTTAGAATTTTTAACTTTTAACTTAATTGTAAATCACTTAATGTTAAATATTCTATTATAAGTTTACGCTCTTCAAAATAATATATTTTCAATTTTAACTTAATTTTATATTATAAATATTTTTTCTAATACTTAAATGACATATATATATATTTTAAAAAATCCTCTCATACCAAAAGTTTTTAAAATTTGACTAATGTATTTTAATTTACAATTTAAACATTTATTTTTATTAGTTGTCTTTTAAATATAATTCAACTCATAGATAATTTTATTATTTTTATTTAAATATATAAATATAATTAATCATATTACACTTTTTAATCATATTTTAATTATAAATAAAAATTACAAAAAATTATTTATGTTTTTTTGTTATATTATATTAAATAAAATTTTATAACAACTAATAGTAAAAAAGATATAAAAGTTAAATTATTAGTTTTTAGACAATTTTAATTTAAAAATAATAATTTTATAATACATTCAAAGGTGAGGAAAAAATTAAAAACAAACAAACAAACAAACATGCTATTTAAATTTCAAGTTTTAGCTACTATTCAGTCTTCAGTAAATTTCAGCACTATTCAACCTTAAAATAAACAAATAAATGATCCCTTAGAATCTCTTACTATTTTATTTTATTTTATTTACAATTTTAAGTTATTTGACAACTTAAAAAACAAACAAAAATGATTTAATGAATGTAATTCAGATTCATTAACTATTAAATTGAAAAAATAAGCAACCCAGGTAAGCAATTATTGTCAGCATTTAATTTCTTATTGATAACAATGCAATTTGTTTGTCTTTTCATTGTAGATCACGATAGGTAGAATTTTTAGCTACACAAGCTTAATTGCTTGAGATAAGTATGCGCCTCAAGTCAAGCAAAGTGAAGATTAACACTATCACTAATAGCCCTTTAATTTCTTTTCGTTTTCAAGTATCTTATCATTAATTTCTTTATCAAATTAAAATTTTTTTAAGCCCTTAGAACATATTTGGTTGGCATACATGACTTGGTCATCTTTTATCACATCAAACTATAGTCAACTATACTATATTGCCCATTTTATTTCTTGTCAATGCACAGTTTGTTCGGTGTATAATTACAATTAATTTTGTGGGATATTATGTAAAATTCACTTGAAAAGTAAGGCATCTAGTAATAGACCCTGATTTTTTCATTAGACAGTTTACCTCTTATTAGTTGAAAAAATTGGTTGCTGTTAAAATTGAACGATATAATGGTAACTAGATAAATAATTTTATTTATTTTAATAAAATTAAATTAAAAGTTGAAAAAAAATAAATAATTATATAATTATATAAAATTTTAATTTATCATATCTCTAAAGTTCATTTTAAAATGGACGATAGAGATTAATTTGAAAAAAACTTAAAAAATTAAATAAAAAACTATTTTATCCGATCTCTACTGTCTATCTTAAGATGGATAATGGAGATTAGTTTAAAAAAATAAAAAAAATAAATATAAATTTAAAAATCCCTTAAATAATCTTCAACCCCATTAGTCTTCTCTCCTTTCTTCTCCCCATCTAGCCCCTCCCCCCCCCCCCCCTCCCCCCCTCCCCCCGGTCCAACCGCCGTCGCCATCCAGATCAAACCTACATCCAATTGCTATCATCCTTCACTTCCTTTCACCTCCCCTTCCAGCCGCGAGAACCCCTATCTAGCGAGAGGCTAAATCAAACCCATATTCAGCCACCGCCGTCCCTCCTCTTCTTTTTCCTTTTTTTTTCCAGCTATAGGAACCCTGATCCAATGAGAACCCATATCTAATCCACATCCAGCCGCTGCCATCCTTCCTCCCCTCTCTCTTTTCCTTTCATCATCTAAGTTCGATAAATGAACACTTTATCTGAGTTCGTCGAACCTAATTGAAGTGTTCAGCTGGGTTCACAGAATAAGACAACTATGACAACGTAAGAGGATCCGCCTCTCCTTTCCTCTCTCATATCTCTTCATCATTTGAATTTATTGATTTTTTTGGTTTGGTTTTGTAGGCGTGTATTGCTTGATTTGGGTGTATAGTGGTTTGGGGTTTCACTATGTGGTGATTTTGATTTCATTTTGATTTGAGTATATAATGGTTTTGATTTTGTTTCAAAAAAATCTAACAACCTCTGTAATAATAAATAATATCAGTTTATCCTAATTTTCAAAATATTAGTGAAAAAACCCCTTGCCATAAGCTAAAAGTGGTTTCCATCCAAATTTTTGGTGGTATTGTGATCAAATGAATAAAAGAGCATAATAACATTCTCGAATTGTTTACCACTAAAATTAAAAATTAAAAAAATAAACATAAATATAAAAATAATTAAAAATGGGAAAATGACAAAAATTTAAAAATAATTTTTTTTCAATATACCATAAAAAATAAATATAATAATTAATTGTATTTAAAAATATTAAAAATCCTAACAAATAAATATGTAAATTTAAAAGATTTTAAAAAGGAAATCAACCCAGATCTGGGTTCGTTTCCTTATCTGGAATTTTTCAATTTACTATATTTATTTGTTGGTTGAATTCCTTTCTTAAATTTTTATCTGGTTCATCTGTAGCAATAAAAAACCATGACAATCAATTGTTGAACTAAGAAAGCCCAATGTAAGACAATATTAAGAGAGACAAGTGGAGGGCCGAATGAGAGAGTGAGATGACGAAGAGATCACATGAAAGACAGAGACAGCGAATTGAGTCGGTCAAACAAAATGCAAGCCAAGTCAATACAAAATAAAAATAAAAAATACATCCAAGAGAGAAACGAAAGGTGATTAGCGGCAAGTTGTTTAATATAAAAAGGGACATGTGTCATCAATGGCGGACCCAGAAAATTGGTTCAAGGGGGGCACATGAATAAAGCAATAAAAACATATTAAATATATAATGTTTTTATATAAAAAAATGTTTGATAATATTATATAGTTTAAATAAAAAAAAAACATACATTATATTTAGGCAAAATAAATAGTTTCATGCTTAAAAATTCTAATAAAATCATTAAAATAAATAAATAAATAAATAAACATAAACTACATAAAATTATAATTTTCCTCGACGAGGCTTCATATCTTGAAATCGTTTCATAATAACTTCTTTATCAATTTTGTCAAAAATATCTTTCTCCACATATGCAAGCAAGCTATCATTTAACTATTGATTTCCCATTCGATTACGTAATTCAGTCTTCATAATATTCATAGCAGAAAATGTTCTTTCAATGGTAGCAGTTGCAACAGGTAGTAATAATGCCAATGTTAAGAGCAAGTAAACTAATGGAAAAACCTTATCTTGTTTTTTTGCAACCATCTTTTGTGCCAAATCTGTAAAACTATTTAATTATGAAAATTCAATATTAGAGCGCATGACTATAATATAATTCTCAAGTTGATCTTCAAGTGCCAAAAGTTGAGTAGATGAGAAGTCTTTTGGATAAAATTGAGCAAGTTGTATCAGTTTTTGCTTGTCAAATGCACAAAATTGATCTCTTGGATTAAGACATGCAACACAAAGAAGTAACTCAGTATTTGTCTCTGGAAATCGATTATTTAGCTCTTGAATTTGCAAATCTAACACAACATAAAACAAGTCTACTCGATAATGATGCATATTGTTTATCTCTTGAGTTTTACGCTTTGATCTCCCTCGAGGTGTAAACAAATCATCCATATCAACAACTTGGATTTTATGTTTTTCACAGAAAGCAAAAACTTACTTCGATAAATAATCCCACCCATTTTCTCTCATTGTCTGAAGTCGTTCTTTACATGCTTTTACTAAGGTCATGGCATTGACAATATCTTGATCTTTTTTCTGTAATGTAAGTGACAACTCATGTGTAACTCCCAATATTGTTCTCATCAAATGAAGACCAAAAACAAAATCAAATGTTTCTATTGCATCTAGTAAAAGTTTTGATTCATATTTTTACTCCTGATTCGATCCATCATCCATTAACATATCAAGTATTTCTACAATAGAAGAGAACATGGAAATTATTCTGATTATAGTGTTGTAATGTGAGCCCCAACGTGTATCACCTGGTCTCTTAAGACTAGTTTCTTGATTTAAACCTCGCCCACTTGAAAGCTCATTATTCTCTAGTTCTTCTAAAACTTTAGCTTCTTGTTTTTCTCGAAGAATATCACAACGTTTAGCGGATGCTCCAATAATATTTACCACTTAAGTAATCCAATAAAAAAGACCAGTAATATCTGTATGACTTTTTGCCACAACAATAAGAGCTAATTGAAGTTGATGGGCAAAACAATGCACATAAAAAGCACTCTCATTCTCTTTTAAAATAAGTGCTTTAAGTCCATTAAAATTCACCTCGCATATTACTTGCTTCATCATAACCTTGTCCGTGCAATCTAGAAATACTTAATCCATATCTAGGAAAAAAAGAATCAATTGTTGCTTTAAGTGAGAGTGCAGAAGTATCAGTGACATGGTCGATGCCGACAAAACGTTCTATCACATTACCATTCTTGTCCACATATCTCAATACAATAGTCATTTGCTCTTTCAAAGATATATCACGAGATTCATCCACAATAAGTGAAAACAATGAATTGTCAATATTTTTAATAATTGTATTAATGATTTTACTTGAAATAACACTTACTATGTCCCTTTGAATTTTGGGTGCTGTCATTTTCAAGTTTTCAGGAGCACTTTTGAGTGTCACAACTTTTACGTTCTCATTTTGATCACATAGCCAATGTAAAAGTCCGATAAAATTACCTTTACTGCTAGAATTTTCTGATTCATCGTGTCCTCGAAATGGAAGCCCTTGCTGTAAAAGAAAACAACTACAATCAATTGAAGCACGTAAGCGAGTTCGATACTCAATTCGAGCTTGATCTAATTGTTTGTTTATAGTTGACTCAATATGTTGATTCTGATTTAATAGATCCTCACATTTGCTCCAAGTATCTTTATGGGCATTACTTTTAGCATGCTGCCTTAATGAATCTGTCTTCTTCCAATTTGTAAACCCTTCACCAACAAAAGAGTCACCACCCGCTTGTTTTCAAATATATGGTTTGAAAAGATAACAACTTAGACAATAGGCTGCATCTTTTGCTATACTGTACTCCAACCAAGTCGAATGTTCAGTAAACCAAACAACGTTGAATCGTCTAGACTTTTGTCCAAAAGATCTCATAGGAAAATTATGTTCTTGAGGTTGACAAGGACCTTTTAGCAGATATGCTCTCCGAACTTGCTCACGGACATTAGGATCATAGTCTCATATTTTAGTTCGAAGCCCTGGATCGGCAAGGAGATCTGACAAATTGACTTCAACACAATTTTTCTTTGAAGAAGATGATTCCAACTCAAATGATGATTTTCTTTTCATATATCTCTCCATAACTGTTTCACAACGAATAAAAACATAATAATTTTTTTTTTTAAAAGTAATAATAATTTATTGATTCTAAATAAAATAAAACTATAAAATCAACAATATTTTATATATATAAAATTGAATTAAGACAATACATTATACATGGACAATTTTAATGCAATAATTTATAGTTTAAGATTTTAGGGTTTATTGATGCAATGTATATTAAATTCAAATTATTAAAAAATAAATTAATTAAAAAAGTAATTATTTTAGGAGACTAACCTGGTAAGTCACAAGATATCAAAATAAAAATAAAGAGAAGTCAAATAAAGATGAAGAGAAAAAGAAAAAAAAATTGTTCACTAACCTTGCAAATTGTCAATGGATTTTGTATAACATATAAAAAGTAGAAGTAAATAGAATTTATATAGGAGAGAATTGAAAAAAATAAAATTAGAAAAAGAAACTATTAATTAATTAGAAGTAGGAAAATTAATTCTAATAGAAGTAATAAAGAAGGGAGGAAGTTAATTTTATTAGAAATAAGAAAAATAAATAATTAAATAAAAAATAATAAACAATTAAAAGAATATAAGTCACGGAATTTGGAAAACACGTGAGATATGATAGAAGAAATTCATAAGTATAAATCAGTTTTTAAATAGCATAGGAAAAGATAAATAATAATAATAATAATTGAAAATAAAAAATCAATTGAAATTAACAGCTGTGTAGTTGCACAGCATTTGCAAGTTACACTTACACGCCTGTTGCAAGTCCGCAATCTGCAGACTGCAACAGTTAATTTTTTTTTTTTTTTAATACTGTGAAGTGAATTAATCAATTTTTTTTTTCAAATTTTAGGGGGGGCACGTGTCCCCTTGACCTAGGTGTGGGTCCGCCCCTGCTGTGTCATGTTGAGTGACGTAGTGGATTCTACAAATGAGGCATTAGACAATGCAGTGTTTTAATAGTTTATATATATATATTAATTTTATCATCGGTATCTCTTAATTTTTTAAAGTTAGGACGAATCAATTAAATTCATCAATTATATTCTCTCTCCTAAAATAATTTATCTCTTTTATTTAATTCAAACACAATGGATGAATTTGATTAATTCGTTATATATATATAGTAATTAGAAAATAATTCAGGATGCTTGAACGAAATATTTAGGTGTTTGATTTATTCAGATATGTGATTTTATTTGAATAAGATTTGAAATACAGAAAATTAATTAATTTTTTTATAATTTCTAAATTGAGTTCATATGATTTTAGGATGAATTTGTACTCATGAGGAATTAGATAGAAACCCGTATTAGATCTAGATTTGAGCAAAGTAGTTCTATGAGTGGATCGTTTTTATTTTAAATTGATTTATTTAATTATGGTTATTTAGATTTCAACTTTTATTATTCATTAGAAGTGCAATATTTATTCTTTTAAATAACGTGTTTGGATTATCAGTTATGTTTTACGATTGAAATGAGAAACTATTACGTATTTGTATATCCATATATGTATCACAATTTCCAATTAGAATTTTATGCTTTTAGCTTAAGTTAATTATGTATAATATTCAGAATGTTTTAAGTGATATAATTTATGTACAAATTTATGTTTTGTTGAGATTGAATTTTATAAGTCATATGAGTCAATAAGAATTATTTTTAAATGTATTTTTTTTAGAAAATCTAGATTTCAATTGGAAAGACCATAGTTTTAATAGGATTTCCTTGGACTTGAGAGAGAAGTTGAGATGGGTCATGTCAAAAAATCAACAACAAAAGCCCAAAAACCAAAAATAAAAAACAACATAACTATGACAACCGAAAAAAAAAAAAAAAACAACCACCATAACAACCTAGGAAAAACGATTTGTATTTGGTTTTACCATTAATCAAAAATCAACAATAACAAAAACTCAGAAACCAAAAATAAAAAATAACATAACTGTAACAACAAAAATAAAAAAACAACCACCAACATCACCACATAACAACAACCCAGGAAAAACTATTTGTATTTGGTTTTTTCATTAATCAAACCTAGCCCATCAAAACCAAAAACCCAGAAAAAAAAAGATTTTTTTCCCATAAATAAAAATAAAAAATTGATGGACCGATGGAGAGCCTTGATTCTCTAACTTCGAAGACCAAGGGTCTCCAGTGAAGGAGAGCCAAGGGTCTCCATCACATGGAGACCCGATCGGCACTACCACCAGCAAGTTGAGACGATGATCAACTTGATGAATTCGACTTCGACGATGGAAAATGATGTTGATGATTAATGATGTTGGTCTGATGATTGATGATGGTTTGTGAGATTGATAATGGTTTGGGAGATTGAAGAATAAGAAGAAGAAGAAGAAGAGAATAAGATGAAGAAGAAGAAAAAGAAGAGAATAAGATGAAGAAGAAGAGGGAGAGAGGGAGAGAGAGAGAAACGATGGCTGATGAAATTTTTTATTTAGTTTTTATTTATTCCTTTTTATTTAATTAAAATTTTAACAAATGGTTTCCAATTGTCCTCCATGTATGTAATCAAAGTCAAATGATACTTTTACCCTCAAAACTAATGAATTCGCTATTTCATTAACAGATTCACTGTTCCATTTAACAGTTGAGCTATTTTGGCTATTACTTTCAAAACCATAGTTTATTTGATATTATTTTCATTTCTAAGAGGTAAATTAATAATAACCCTAGAATGTGTTGTTGGATTGATTTTGATTGTAGAATAACTACATAAGTGCGAAACCTAGAAATCCATTTTTTGAATGTGTTGCTGGATTGTAGAATAGCTTTTGATTGCTTTTGAATGTGTTCTGGATTCCTTTGTTAGGTTTTCACGTTGTTGGAAACCCAAAAAAATGTGGGGAAACCTAGAATTTGGGTTTCTAGTTTGGAACCCGGAATTTATTTATTTATTTTTTGTTAAATAGTATTTTTTAATTTTTCAATTTTTTATTTAATATTATTAGTAATCAATAATTTAAAGGGTATTTCAATCATTACATAAGTTTGAAGGATATGATAGACATTTTACACAATCTTGATAAGGGAATTTTGGTCATTTCATAGTTTTAAATGAAAAATATTAACTTTTTGGATGGAAAGTTAATGGCAAAGGGTGATTCATCTAATAAAAAAAATGAGGACCTATACTGAATACTTTACTTTTTAGGAGCATTTTTCATAATATCCTTTATTTTTGCTCTACGCTCCTATCCTTACTTGCTGTGAGATTTTTTCAGAAATCTGAACGCAAAATTTTTTCTATTATTAGCTCTGACATTATCATGCAGGTAAGTACTACATGACGATGAGAATTAAGGTTCAACAAATTGTATTTCGAAAGCATTATAAGCAGGAGTACAAATATGCAGTTCGGAACTTGAGTGTTAGAGAGATAATTTGCTAGTGTCAGACATAATTTCATATCAATTCTAATATTTGCTAGCATTAATGGAAATAAGAAAATCATTTGATTTCTGATTGATTATGAGCCATATTTTATATATTTTGTCAAGATCTTGACAGAAGAGTTTTGAAGTGCACAAACTTTGTTTAATTTCATGAGTAATTTATACACCTCAAGTCAAGCAATGACTAACATTATCGTTAGCGGTCCTTAAGATTATATTAATGAGATGAACGTAAGAAAGTATGTTCAAACTAATGTGGGATAGAAATCAAACCACTTGATTCCATATTTTTTGGATTGAGAAGCAGTCTTCAAGTTATCGTGTCCACATACACATAAGCAAAGTGTTAATATAGAACAAAAACTTGGACATATTGTTGAGACTGGAATTACACTATTGGCTCAAGCTAACATGCTTTCGAAATTATCAGCCTCTTTGAACCTTAACTCACCTTTTGAATCACTGTGTGGTATCAAAAGCAAACTGTATATTTCTTCACTGAGGATCGTAGGTTGCTCTTGTTTTCCCATTTGAAACCTTAGATTCAAAACAAACTGGAACAAATTTATACAGAAACATTATTAATTATCTTCAAAATGCTACTCTTTATGCCTCAGAGGTCCTGAGATTGCATTTGTATTTTGTAGTCAACAAGGTTAGTCAATTTATACAAAGACCCTTTTGCAACATCATTGTCATGCTGTTAAAAGAGTAGTTATAAGTTCATGGAGTTGAAAGATCTTTTCTTTAACTTGAGAGCTTAACTCGATGTAATTTACTTGGTCAATTAACTGGGTAATGGAACATGATTACCTAGAATCCTGATATGAGGTTACTGAATTCACCACTAAATTGTTCTATTGGTCATATCAATGGACTAAAATATGCATTGCATACGCTATAACCGATAGTAATTCCCAAACTTCCAACTATTCATACAGATTTTGAAAACATAGGATATATATACTATACTTTAACGAATCATTTGTATAACTCCAGTAGATAATCCAACCACTAAGTGAATGGCAAAATGGGTACAAAATAATACATAAAGGGTAAAAAAACTGTCTTCTTTAGTAAAGAAAATGAGCAAAAGAATTGTTTGGTATGAAATTTTCAACTTATAATAACGAAAACGTAAAATAATTCACAAAGGTCTAAAATGTACGAAGGTATGTGAAAATTTGAAACCATTTCTAAACTTCCAACCTATTCATATCGAATTAGAAGACTTGATATATGCAGTTATTTGTAGCTACTAAACTGTAACTCCAACATATAGGAGATATATAATAATGCATGAAGGGTCAAAAAAAGGTCTTCTTTTCACGTGAAAATGGTTAAAAAGCTGTTTGGTCTCAATCTTTCAACTCATAATTACAAAAAACAAAAATTTTTTTTATCCTGCAATTTTCTATTCATAAAGGTTCAAGACTTAAAAACAGAGGAAATCCTGCAATAACACTAACGGAAGATGCACTGGCATTTGGACCACAGCATATGCAAGCGATCTACAGTTGATACCTCTGAAACAAATCAACATTTCCTAAGCAGAATCAAGAAAGAAGGAAGAAAAAGAAACCAAAAGATGACATGTTTCATCAAAATCTCAGGATATAAGAAATTGTTAACCATAAGTATTGTCATTGACAATTGTGAACGCTAATGCTGCATATAATCAGAGAAAACTCAAATTTTACTAATTAACAGTACCTCTGAATTTTGATTATTTACATAACATCTGCATCTCACACAGTCACATTTGTAAATTGTCCATCTTCGAATGTAATTAAAAATTTAAAACAATAATTATAGGTCTCATTTAAGTGAAAGAGGATACTAAAAACATAATGAAGCTATAAATATGAGTAAATTGTTATGCTGATGGAATGATTGGCTATCTATGACCAAATCTTGCTGCTTTAAGTTCTGAAAAGATCCTCTCAAGCCAACTGACCCGATCTTCAAGCTGCAGTCCTTCTATCTCAGTCGCATATTCATTGCCATCTCTTCAACACCCTGGTTTCTGTCTATATTATGACTTGGACTACCTGCTTTGCTCCCAGCTGCATCTTCCATAGCAGTCTTCAATCTACTTTTTGTAGAACCAAATAGATTGATCTTTTCAATAAGTTCTGTCAAAAGAGCAAGAAATTCATCAATGCCAGTAACTGCCTTTGAAGATGAAAACTTTTGACAATGATCTGATGAATGTTGACAATCACTAAGCTATTCATTCCCAACTTTATCATGTCTCCTGCTAGATATCAACAATTCTGTAGTGGTCAGATTATGTTCCTTAGTTGTATCCCTTGCTTCCACTTGATTAGGTTTGGGAGGAAAACCAGGAGGAAAAGGGGAATCATTAGGTGGTAAAGTTTTGGAAGGTGATCCATGACAAGCAGATGCTTCTGTAACTTCCTTCTTTTCTGTTGAAGTCTCCATTGTTTTTATTATTTTTATCTCATAACTTGAGAAACTAGCACCTTCCTCAAAATGGTTTACCCTTTTTATAGTTTTTGATCTCTTCTTTCAGATTATCTTAGAATTCATAAAAGTCCTTAGCATAATACCTTCCTCAAAATGGTTTACCCTCTTTACAGTTTTTGATCTCTTCTTCTGAATTATCTTAGAATTCATGGAAGTCCTTAGCATAACCCTCTTTATAGTTTTTGATCTCTTCTTCCAGATTATCTTAGAATTCATGAAAGTCCTTACCATAATACCTTCCTCAAAATGGTTTACCCTCTTTATAGTTTTTGTTCTCTTCTTCTGGATTATCTTAGAATTCATGAAAGTCCTTAGCATAATATCCTCATATGATTGGAGTTTTTTCTCCTTCACCAATGTTGAATAAAATGACATGCAAACCAGGTAATACCACTCAGTATCAGTGAGATCTTCAGGGACAATGCAGCTGATGGTCTTCAGCTGGATTGGGGATTGCTCTCACCAGCCGAAAGGGACTCGTATAATTCTCTTAGTTGCTTACTCCTTTGCTAACCCAACTGGTCAGAATTGAGTTCTACTGCTTGAATTGTTTTTGCTTGTCTTGATCTCTCCGTTGTAGTAATCATCACCCCACTTTAACACCCTATAAGAAATCACATTGCAACCAATTAGAACATTAAAACAAGTTAATTAGACACCTAATTACAAAGCCATTGTCTTCTCATCACGCAAAGAAATCCATATTTACTTAAAATGAATCTCAAATCGTAATCTATTAAGCTAAATTAAAGTGTCCATAAACTAAAATCATTTGTTGTCTAAACTATGACAATTTACAAACAATGTAGTGCTGCAAAACATCATTTAAACTCTAAAGCTAACGTGAAAATTGAAAAACATGAAGATGGACCACATATTGAACAAAAAAGGTCAAATTTATATGGACTTGACCCCAACATGTGCCTAAATCCAAAATTAGAGAGTCCCTATTCAATCTCAAAGTTTCAGAATCTTAAGCAGACTCGGTCGAAGAAATTTAAAAGCAATAATTGAAAATTATATATTTTTGCCCTTGTTCAAACCAAATTACATCTATAGAAAGCAACAACAAGACAGAAAAATAAAATAAAATAAAAATAGCCAGAAATGGAACTTTTAGTACCCAGGTTGTCCAGTTGAAATGGGCCAAAATATAGCATAGCTTCGTTGGATGCTTCTCACAGCAACGACAAGTTGTTCCTTTAAGTTCTCTGGCACCCTCTCATGGCCCAGTAGTAGCATTTGACCAAAACAAAAACAACACTCCTTCACAAAAAAAAAAAAAAAAGGCTCAAATTTTTTTGACAAAAAAAAAGAAAAAAGCCACCAATGAATTAGAGCACACACGGATTCTTGCTCAAACTCTTAACATATTTAATTGTGCAATATTCCTATCAAATTATCTACAGGAACATGTGTTCTAGCTCAATCTCCATGATTGTTGTGTCCTAAAACAACAAAATCCCACATGGGGTTTCCTCAAACTGGTTCTTTTGCTTCCAAAACCAAAAACAGACCAGACCTTAGAAACAACATGATCTCTTCTATTACACAAAAGACAAAGAAAAAGACAACAACACCATGTGTCATGCATCCAACATTCTTGTCCTGGCAAGAATATATAAGAGAACTAATATTTATATTTCTCATCATTTTTGCAAGATCAAACACACCAAACCTACTTGTTTCAAGGGGTAGACATTTTCGGATTCGAGTTGAGTTGGGTTAAAAATCTCTCACGTTGGATTGAAAATTTTTCATCCCAACTCAACTCAATAAATTCTTCAACCCAACCTAATAATAGTCAGGTTGGGTTGGGTTGGGTTGATTAGGTTGAATTTAGTCTATCACAAAGACATAAAAAGTTTAGTTGGTAACTCTCATAATCTTAATAATTTGATTATAAATAAAACAGGTACAAATAAAGATTCAATTATTCAAAATAAATTAGTCAATTCAGCACAAAAGTTGTTCTTGATCATCATTCTTAACAAGTGTTCTTCTAGAAGAAAGATAAAATTTAGAACTAGGAATGAGCGTTTGTCGAGTTGGATTAAGTTAAAAATTTTTCAACCCAACCCAACTCAATTTAATTTTCAACCCAACCCAATCCAATCCATCCCAATTTTTTAAAGATTTAACATAATTCAACCCGATATAAGGTGATCGGATTGAGTTGGATTTGTTGGTTTGGGTTGAAGATGCCCACCCCTATTTCATATAATGATTTAAATAAAAACAACTTTGAATGGATAAAACTAAATTTCCACTAGCAACTATGAAGATTGAAGATGAAAAATCAATTAAATCTTCATGTAGACGAATCTAGCATCGAACACTATACCCGATGACACTATAATACTTGTTGGTAACTTGACGACGACGACGATAAGATGGAGGCATGATCAATGGTCTTTGGGTTGGTGTGGTGTGCATGGGGCCCGGTGTGGCTGTTGAAAGAAAGACATGAATGGAAAGGGGTTGATATAGTTCAAGGGCACTTTAGTAAATTAGGAGTAGTTTTGCAACTTAGTTACTCTAAAGGGTTCTTACGTAATTCTTATGTGTATCTAGGGCATTTTTGCCCAAATTCGCAAATGCCATCATGTCGAGAAACTATTTTTGATCACATATCATATGGTAATTGGTATGTGAGAATTATTAATGTTGATGCAAAGCTTATTGTGTATAAAGCATTGACATCTTATTTAAGGCAATTTACTATGAGCAACATAATTTATGAACTATTGGGATGTTGTAACACTAGGCTTGAAATTGTGTTGCAACATCAGAGCATAATTTGTGTTACAACTCTCTTTGGTTTACAGGGCTCAGTGTAGAATTCAGAGTATTTTTCTAGTAATGACTTGATTGACTTGATTCTAGTGATTTATCTTTCTCAGGATTTATCTTATTAGTTTTCATATGATCTTGTGTCAAGATAAATGTGTAATTAAGTTTCTAAAAGTAAAAGATAAATTTCTCTTTATATGTCTTGGAATTTATCTTTAAAAAACTTTTTATGTAAATAAATATCTCTGAGTATTTTTGTAGGGCTTGAAGTTTATCAGCTGCAGAATCAAAAAATGCACTTGGATAGATTTTGGACCAAGTTTGGATAAGAAAATCAAAAGAATGTGGTCTTTGCTAAAAAGTAGGACTTATCTATTTTTCAGTTGATTTTATTTTCTTTAATTGTGATGTTTTATCTTTTGATAATTGTCTTATTTTTTTAGCTGATAATTTTGTTTTATATTTGGATTAACTTTTAATTTATTTGATTGATTTAATCTTGTCTTATCTCATAGTTCTTGATGAACATGAAGTTACTATAAATACAAGATCAAATCAAGTTAAAGAAAACAAGCAAGTCATTGAAAGTTAACATGCAATATTGAGAGTTTGCTTGTAAATCTTAGAGAGTTTGTTTTCTAAGTTGTTTTTATTTCTAAACTTAGAAAGTGAGCTGACTAGGTCTAATTTGTATTTAGATGCTTGTTGGAATGACAAGTCATTAGGTCTTTAGGAGAAGATAGGTTCACAATCCTTGAAAAGATTTCAAGGAGCATAAGTTCTTCTGGAGGAAGAGTGTTTTTGTCTTCGGGAGGTGGCAGCTCAAGTCTTGAAGGGAGTTCAAGCAACAAGTATTTTTTGAGAGAAAGAACATATTGGTCTTCGGCAGAAGACGGGTTTGCAGCTGTTGAAGGGAGTTCAAGGAGTTGGCAACCATTGAAGGCAAAGGGAGCTTATTGCAACCTCATTAATGAACTTGGATTTGAATCAACACTAAAAGAGAGTCTTGGTTAGTGTATAGGTTATATCCTTGTTTGTTTATTAATGAGTTGATATCTCTAGGTATAGCCTCGTGAATGTAGGGTAAAATTGAATTATATTAAAAACGTGCTTGTATTATTTCTTTACTTTATTGTCTTTATTTCTCTATTGTGTTGTAACATGTTGAATTGAATGTGTTGCAACATTCTGGTTTCAAACATGTTACAACATTCTTATATTTTTGCATTATAATATTTTTACAAAATTTGATACTGCACAGTGAACAAATCATTTCAATTAATACATACCCCAAATGGGAAAATTTTCTTCTCAATGTGGGTGGTTGGTAATGGAGGGTATTGTTGGAAGATAATATTTGTTGATTTGAAATTTAATGATTAATGAAAATATATCATATGGAATTGGTATGTGAGAATTATTAACTAATACCCCAAATGAGATAATAGTCTTCTGAATGTGGGTTGTTGGTAATGGAAGGTATTGTTGGAAGATAATATTTGTTGATTTGAAATTCAATGATTAATGAAAAGATAGAGATTTCAAATGAATTTAAGAAATCATAAAAAATTTTCACCAACTTTCTATTGATTTGGTTCAAATTATCTCCTATTTTTGGTTTTGTTGGAGTAGTCTCTCGATTATGGATGGATATATGGATAGTATAAGTTATAATAAATATTGATGGGTTTTAATAAACTTATGATGCTGTTAACTTAAAAAAGAAAATTAAGATTTTATTTTGAAATTAAAAAGAAATATATTAAAATTGTTGGATCTCAAAAAATCATCGCAGCAGAAGATTAATTTTTTGGGACTGTACAAGTAATCTCAACTCACATTAGAACTTTTTCTATTTGGAAAAATGGGGAAGATCTTCTCAACTCACTGAGCAAGAACTTTTTCTACGTGGAAAAAGGGAGAAGATCTCATAGATAATATTTTATCTCATAAATTAATTATCTTGAGAGGGGGAATTACTGAAAAGCCTCTAGACATATGGTTTATTACAATTGGAAATCACATTTGCCTTTTATTATAATGACCTCCCTTGCACCAACTGTTTGTTTATGATTGACTGTAAAGGTTAACTGCAGTGAGGGTACTTTGGTCATTTTCTTTTATTTTTATTTTTCTTGTATTCCAAAAAAGAAAAATTAAAAAAAAAAATCGAAGATGGCATGGAGACCGATATTGGATAGATGGACGATGGAGATCCAATCTAGGTCTCCACTGCCATCTTCAACCTCTGTTCACTATGATGTTTGATCAGGAGAAGTTGAACAAGATCATCATCTGACAAACAAGAACACAGATGTTGATTCTCATCTCCTTCCAACACAAACCAAAACCCCCCAAATCAAAACTAAATCAACCCAAGATCATCATTAATCAATCATCAAACATCAACCTAGGATCCTTACCCCAGAAACACAAACAAAAATGCACCTTCGCCCTACACCATTGCGAAAAAATGGGCCTTGCCCATCAGTTTACTTTGCCAAGAAACATTCAACATAGAATCCAAAAATGCACAAACATAAACACCAAATAGAAAACCAAACACAACTTAGTGGATTCACTCATTTCTTCATCAGCGAAGGAGGTCTGGGTATGAAAAAAATTGAAAAAAAAAATAAAAAAGGAAAAGGGTTCGAACCCAGATTAATAAATCTGGGTTCGAACCCAAAAGATCTAGGTTTTCACCCAGATGTCTAACGATCGTCAACATCTAGTGAAAACTCA
The DNA here is from genome assembly GCA_019925255.1 of Litchi chinensis. Taxonomy (NCBI): domain Eukaryota; kingdom Viridiplantae; phylum Streptophyta; class Magnoliopsida; order Sapindales; family Sapindaceae; genus Litchi; species Litchi chinensis. The sequence continues at coordinate 30,181,384 of CM034462.1, read as the reverse complement.
GATGAGGATAGAGGGAAGGGAGATCGAGAGGACTGGGGATGGACGCAGACGCAGACGCGATGGCGATCGACGGGAACCAGACCTACAGAGGAAACCCAGATCGACATCTGGGCTTCCAGATCGAAACCCAGATCGATGTCTGGGTTTCGATCAGGAAATCCAGATGCTCGATACCCAGACGTCCATTTGAGCATCTAATCTCTCTAGACTGGTGAAGAAGATGAAGGAAAAGAAGGAGAAGAGAGAGAGAGAGAGAGAGGAGAGAGACAGACAGAGGGAGGAGAGGGACGAGACGATTAAGGTTTTTTTTTTTCTTTTTTTAATAATTACTGAGGGGCATTATGGTCTTTTAAATCTATTTTGACCTTCAAACATCTACTCTAACGGTCAGTCATGGTCAAATCGTTAGTGTAGGGGAGGTCATTATAATAAAAAGTAGATGTTGTTTCCGTTTGTCATAAACAAATTTCCAGAGGTTTGTGAGTAAGTTTCCCTATCTTGAGATGATTAATAATAATATTATCCCAGGGATAATATTTTTATCCCAAAAATCAAAATTTAAATTAATTGTCTTCTAATGATAATTAATATTCTGATTTAGATAATTCAATGATTATCAAGTAGTTATTGAACCATTTGAGTGTATGTTTACAAAAATAAATAAGAAACATAATTAAAACATGATGTATTTATGTCTTAATTAAGTGCTAATAAAAGATTTTTTTTTAATTAATTTTCACAAGTGCTAGTAACAAGTAATGTCATACTTGAAACACTCCTAAGATTTGGTTTTGAAAATTTATTTTGAGATGAATTAATCAAATTTAATCTAAATCTCATGACGCAGAACGAAAGTTCTAGGGTTTACCAGCGTAATCATCCACCAGCAAATATAGAATGAAAGTAAACGGAAATTTGAAAAATATTATTGAATAATTCCGAAATTGATAACAAAGTATCTTTAAATAGGCTCCTGGAAACCCTAAAAGAAGCAAAAATACTAAAATATCCTTATACTAAGCAAAAACGGAAAACAAATAAAACGCAAATAAAAACACTAAAATCTTCGGGTGCCCGACGACCAAACTTAAACAGCTCCGTTGAGGATGTAAATAACGTCAACCGGGGTACCCCGGGTTGGTACGCTCTAGAACTCTGAAAACCCTTTCCGAAAATATATTATAATAGGAAATCTGACAACCGAGTCAAAAGTTATGCCCGTTTCTTTGAAACACTTCTTTTGGACAATTTCCGGTCCATCTCTTCTTCAAACTCCAAAGCCAACTGTCCTACATCATCTTATTACATCAATAATCTTACAAATTATATGTGCAAGTTAATTGTGTGAAAAACTCATTAAGCTGTGAAACTCCACGCATTTTTATATTTTAAAAAAAAAAAATGAAAACACCTGTTGCCTTATTTGGATCTGGTTTTGCACTTTGAACTAGGGTGTGCAAATAACCTGCCAAACCAGATTACCTGTAGGTTGGTTGTTTGAAAAGTTTATTTGACCTGATCATTTTACGGTTTGGTTTGGATTGCAAAAATTTTAAACAATATAACTCAAACCAAACCAAAAGCAAAGAAATAGATACAGGCCAATTTGCATAATTGATACATTATAATAAATTATTTTATTTGAAATTTTAATTATTTATTATTAATTAATGATGATTATTATATTGTATTTATATGTATGATTTTAAATTAATTTATATGAATTTGTTAATTTCTTCAAAGAGCAATCTATAAGTTAAAATCATATGGCTTTGATATATAAGTAAACTATTTATTTATGATTATTGCTTATTATCTATACAACAAATTAAATATTTTAAAAATAAGAATTACATTGAATAGTTGTTTATCAAGTTTTGATTTTTGAATATTTGTGTTCTTTTCCATCCCAAATAAAAAGATTGTGAGAGTTATAAGTTGTAATACTTTATAAATTAGTAAATTGTAAATGAAGTATTTTAGTTGATTTGATTAAGTTAATTTGTTATATTTGTAGGTATGAACTAATATATTTATTGTTTGTACTGGTTATACACAAATTTTACACTCGTAAATTAAATATGCCAAAAAAACTATTTTAAACTCTGAGCGAAAACTATTCAACCAACCCAAACCAATACGACTTTTGTGAAATTGGTTTGGTTTGATTTATGTTATCGTTAACCAATCCTATGATAGATTATCGGTTTGGTTTGATAGGTTTGATATTAAGCTATAACTGATCAAACCAAACCGAATTTGCAGACCCCTTGTTTGGTCTGTTGATTTGATAACACAAAAATTAGTGTTAGGTCAAATGTAAATATATGGAAGAACGAAAAATATTGATACTTTAATGGGGACAAATATTCAGAGAAACTGCAGATACAACAAGACTGAAACCTTAGTTTATTACAGTATATACAGCATAAATCTAATATAAAAACATCTAGCGACACTTGTTTACAACACTTGCAAACTTTTCTCCAAGGCCATCCGAGAAACGACAGTACATGTATCTCCATCTTCTGTTGACGAGTAGAGGACCTATTACACTCCAGAATCCCACTACAAATCCAAATGCCATGCTTATGAAGAACCAAATCACCTCATTTTCACCATCCTTTTCATATCCACTTTCATGGGCAGAAATCGATGTAGTGCCTGTCTCAGTACAATTCTTCGGGAGCGGAAGTCCACAAAGTTCATTTCCAGTAAAGAACAATGCATTGAAGCTTTGTAATTGAGTGCCTGAAGGAATCTTCCCAACTAAATTGTTATTGGACAAGTTCAAGATACTCAAAAATGTCAAATTTGAAATGCTTTGTGGAATTTCACCAGAAAGTTGATTTTCAGAGAAGTCAATGCTCTCCAAAAATCTCATAGCTCCAATTTTTTCAGGAATTTTTCCACTCAATGAGTTGTGTAATAGATTCAATGACACCAATGCTCCAAGATTTGTAATTTCTATAGGAATGTTTTCAGAAAAATTGTTTTCTGAAAGGTCTATAGATTTTACCAATTTGAGAATGGTGTTATATGTTATTGTTTTCCCTTTCATTACAAGTAATACATTCTCCTCAGTTTGTACTTCAAAAATGGTTGAATCAACATTATACGTCACATTGGTAACTTCTGAATACCTCATTGTCACCATGGCACTCAAGTTACCAATACATCTCGGTATGGTTCTAGACAAATTGTTGTAAGCAAGATCTAAGATTTGTAGATATGCTAGACGACAAAGTTCTACTGGTAAAGGACCATAGAAGTTATTTGAACGAAAGATGAGAACAATGATTTTTGAAAATTTTTCTCCAATCCATATTGGAACATTTCCAATAAAATCATTCTCACCTAGATCAAGAAACACTAGCTCTGTACAATTTTGAAGTGATATTGGCAATGTTCGAAACAAGTTATTTCTACGTAAATTCAATGATTGAAGGTAACTTAAAGTTCCCATGGAAGTTGGAAGTTTGCCAATAAATTTATTCTTACTCAAGTTCAGGACTCTTAAATGTTTCCAATACATGAAGCATTCAGGTAATTCCCCATATAAAAGATTATTTCCAAGGTTGAGAATTTGCATTCTCTTTGTCTCACTAGGCCTATGACACAAGAAATTATAAATTGTCCCAGAAAAGGCATTATTGGAAAGTTGGAGTTCAAGCACATTAGAAGAGATATGAGGTAATGACTTGAAAAATTATTTGAACTCAAGTCAAGTGACTCAAGTGCACTAATAGTATTGACTAAATTTGGAATCTTCCCATTAATTTGGTTATGAGAAAGGTTTAAGTGAATAAATTGAAAGCTAGATTTCCAAAATTTATTAGGGATGCTACCTACTATTCCTGAGTTAGCTATTTCTAAACTTCTTAATTTTTTTTTGTGAAAGAATCCAAGATGGAAATAGAGGCCCTATAGAACAGGATGACATTCTAAAAAGTTGAAGCTGAAAAGGTGGAGTCCAATTAGGACTTAATTCCAATGTTAGTGAGTTTCCACATGCACCAAATTCAATCAAATTTACGAGATTTGCAAAGTGAGTTTGAGAAAGACTTCCATTGAATCGGTTATTAGAGAGTCCTAGAGACTTCAATGATGAAAGTTCCCCCACAGAAGATGGAACACAACCGGAAATGAAATTTTTGCTTATGAATAGAAAATCTAAATTTCTAAAATGCCTAATCTGATTAGTCAAGTGACCAAAAAGTTGATTGTTAAACAATCTCAATATCTTTAGTCCTTTTGAAACACACTGAGAAAGATTGCCTAAGATTTCGGATATATCTTGACTCAATTTAATATTTTCAAGTTGAATTGCTTTCAAATTACAAAGTTTTCCAACTGATGTCGGAATTTTTCCTTCAAGTTCATTGGATGAGAGATCAAACTCTACAATTGAAGTTAGATTTTCTAGGCCATCTAGAAGCTTACCTTTTAAGTTATTCTTTTTCAAAAAAAGCATTTCCAAATGATTCAGTCTGTACAATGAATCAGGCACTGAAAGATTGAAATAATTAGCAGACAAATCAAGATGCTTAAGGGAAGTTAAGTTTTGGATTTCGTGAGGGATTGGACCTTGAAGATTATTACCACATAAATTAAGAAACTCTAGCTGACTGAGACTAAAAATCCAACTAGGAACTAGACTGTAATTCAAAAGTTGGTTGTCGGAAAGATCAAGTGTGGTAAGAGATGAAAAATTTGCTATGAATAGTGGAGGCATGTGATGGAGTCCGCATTTTGACAGTTTCAACACTTCTAAGGATGGAAGTACATTTGACACTAATAACCATTGATCAAAGGTTTTGCTGAGATTCACACCCCCGAGATCTAGGTGCTTTAGCGAATGGAGATCAGATAGCCAACGAAAATTGTCAACAAACAACATATCCAAATCAAAATTCTCAACAGACAAACAGTGTGTATATGTAAAATCCTGTTTGAGATCAAGATACTGTAGATTAGAGAGATTCCCAAATTGGTGAGGAATCATTCCAATCAAACCAGTGTAAGATAGATTAAGGTATCTTAGATTCCCCATAGAACCGAGAAATGCAGGAATTTGAATGCCTTCAAAATCATTGCCACTTAAATCCAGGTAAATCAAATGCTTTAAATCAAGTAAAGAAGGACTTATCTTACCGCCCAACTTTGACCTGTTGTAAGAAAGATAAGCAGCAGCGTATCCATCATCAATATCATAAGAAATTCTGAGGCAGAGCTCAAGGATATGGCCAGTGAAGTTGTCACAGTAGATGCCAACCCATTTGCAACAATCGCCATCAGTAGTCCAAGAGGCAAGGCGGTTGGCAGGATCATTTAGACCTTGCTTGAACTTCAAAAGTGCTTGTCTCTCACTATTGATGCAGGCCTTGCTCGATCTTGCATTGCAGGAACCAGTACTAGTGGTTGCTATGACAACAAGGAAAAGAAGCGCAACAATGGAACTCATAGTTGGTTTCATTTTCACTCACTCTAGGAAATGTGCATGACTTCGTTATCAATGGTGTGCTATTTATATGGTGTTTCAGGATATGTGCTTCTTGTTTTCTACTTGCTAGTTGGCATGAAATTTCCGATGAGGATTTTTTTATATCTTTTAATTTATTTGATTGATTGAATGCTTTAAAGATAAGAATTGAGTGGTTTACATCATTATGATTTAAAAAAAAAAAAATTGCTTTGTTGTGTTAAAAATGAGTAATGCTAGGCTTCCCAAATATTTTACTCAATTCCATGCTCAAATGATGTAACGTATGAATTGTTAAAATCTTGAAAAGAGTAATGTTACGCTTCCCAAATATTTTGTCTAAATAATGTAACACGTGAGTTGTTAAGATCATGTAAATCATAAGATGATATGATATTAATAGAATTTGATAATTCACATGTCACATCATTTGAGCAAAATATTTGAGAAGTCTATCATTACTCTTGAAAAATAATAATAAGAATAAGAATAATACTACACTTCTTAAAAAAATTATTCAAATGTTTTGCACAATGATGTGGTAAGATAATTTGTAACAATACCTTTAATTATAGAATGATGTATTGATGATGTAATAATTATATATAAGCTTACCACAACATTTAAATAATAAATTTGGATAAAATTTTAGGTAGTATAGTATTACTCAAAAATAATATAAACAATTATAACTTTGGACAAAGGATATAAATTTGATAACTTAGTTTTGGTGAGAGATGTTCTTATCACATGACAACGCTTACAACCATGTAAATAAATATTTTTAGTTTTTTTCGTTTCAATCTAATTTTATCTTTTTCGTTGTTGTTTTAATCATTTAACCATTCTTTTGCTGAACGTATACTGTCTTTATAATAATAATTAGATGTAAACTGACATCAGTAAACTAATTAATTTCATTAAAAAAGAAACAATATTAGGAATAAATACTACATTTTTAATGTTTAAAGATACTTAAATCAGCAAGCAAACGTTATACATATTTTTTTTCCTACTTCATCTTTTCCTAAATTTTTCAGTCTATTGGTCCCACCCTGCTCTGTTTTTCCCTACTTTATCATTTCCTAAATTCCATACTGTTTGCGTCGGAGAGAAAATGAATTATATAATAAAGTTTCCAATTCAGTCAAGAAAAGCAAAATAGAACAAAGAAAAGCAAAGGAGTGCCAAATGGGGTAGGTCCCACTGATTGCTTTCGGGCACTGCAAGGGTTGACGCTTAAGTCAATAGAAGAACATTAGTCTCTTCAAGTTTCGATAAATTGACTTGATTTTGTGAATATGTAATCTATAATTTCATATTGTTTGTGATAAAACTTAACCAAGTATTTCTCTAGCCCAATGAGTCCAAATAATAAAATACATGCTTGTAGACATAGTGATCACTTGTCTTTTTATTATAAAATAAAAAAGAAAAGCAAGAACGATGACTAAGATCAGCAACAAGTCTTGAGAAGGTGGATTCATGGAAATTTATTCTTATTAATATAAGACTAAGAAAAAGATGTTTTCTTTATAATCGATTGCTAGTCTTTTTATTATAAAATAAAAAAGAGAAGGAAGAATGGAGGACAGTAGGTGGCCGAGTGGAAAAAACACACCAGAAGGAAGAACGACGACTAAAAGCCGGCAGCAAGTTTTCAGAAGGTGGAGTCATTGGGCTCCTTAGTTTAAATCAGATGATTAATTTGTAATTTACTTTGATTATGTTTAATCTTGTCCTCCCAAATAATAATGTCATCACTACGTCTACATGCATGTATTTTATCGTTTGGATTCATTGGGCTAGAGAAATACTTGGTTAAGTTTTATCACAAACAATATGAAATTATAGGTTACATAATCACAAAATCAAGTTAATTTATCGAAACTTGAAGAGACTAATGTTCTTCTGTTGACTTAAGCGTCGTCAACCCTTACAGTGCCTGAAAGCAATCAGTGGGACCTACCCCATTTGGCACTCCTTTTCTTTTCTTTGTTCTATTTTGTTTTTCTTGACTGAATTGGAAACTTTATTATAAAATTCATTTTCTCTCTGTCGCAAACACTATCGAATTTAGGAAAAGATATTGATAACGAATTACTTTGATAAATTTTTAATTGAATTTTGGAAAAATAACTAAAACCTTGGTTTCCATACAAAATATGGCAGAAAAATTTCTTTTAATAATTTGTATCATAAAGTAAAAGACATCCTACTATCACTTTGTCTCATATTAAGAAGAATCTCAAGTTAGTTATAAGGATCTAGAGTCAGTGGCGGATCTAGAAAATTTGTTTAGGGAGGTACATTAATAAAGTCATAAAAGCATCAAAAATTAAAAATATACTAAATATATAATGATTTGGCTACCTTATTTAATAATTAACATTACCCCTTAATTAAAGTCCTTAGATTAGTTGTAAAGGTGGTTATTGAAGTCAATTCAAGGGTTTTCATTGAAGGGTACGGTTAGTAGTTGAATAAGGTAGATATACCTAATACATAATGTTTTCATATAAAACAATGTTTGATAACACTATATATTTAAATAAAATGAAATATACATAATATGTAGGTAAAACAAATAGTCTTATACTTAAAAATCTTGATAAAATCATTAAAACAAATAAAAATGAAAAAAAAAAAGTGAAGTTATAATTTTTCTCAATGAGACTTCATATCTTAAAATCGTTTCATGATAATTTCTCCATCAATTTTGTAAAAAATAATTTTCTACATGTTTGTAAGCAAACTATCAGTTAACCATGATCTCTCATTTGATTATATAATTCAATCTTCATAATATTCATAGCAAAAAAGGAAAAAAATTATTCACTAAAAGTACAAATTGTCAATAGATTTTGTGTAGCACAAAAATATAGAAGTAAATTGTCCTTATATACGAGAGAATTAAAATAAAAAATTGAAAAATGGAAAATATTAATTAATTAATAATAAGAAAATTATTAGAAATAGAAAAATTAGATCTCATAAAAATAATAAAAAGGTAGGAAATTAATTGTATTAAAAATAGTAAAAATAAATAATAGAGTTAAAAATTAATGAACTAGTAGAAAAAAGAAAGAAGGATAAAAAGTTCCAGCATCTTTTAAACAACATAACGGAAGCAACTTTCAAAATAAAATAATAATAATGTTATAAACAAATAAAATAATAATAAAAATAACAGTTTTAATGCAGTGTATTCTGTCCTCCCAATGAAAATAATCAAAAGTAAAATAAAAATAACAGTTTTTTTTTTCAGCACACATCAAAATTAGACATCACTACACTGTACTACACACAAACACAGCAGTATAAGGCGTCCTTTAAGATTTTTTTTCAAATCCCCCCTCACCTTGCAGTGGATCCACCCCTGCTTAGAGCACATGTTAGAATAATCTTCAACGTCTTATTCGCGTAGAATAGAAAACAAATATATAGCTTTCTCAAAAATATAAAAAAAGAAAACAAATATATAGTAGTGCTCAGAGGCGGACCCACGCCTGGGCCAGGGGAGACACGTGAACCCCTGAAAATTTGAAAAAAATTTGTTAATTTACTGTACAGTGTTAAAAAAAACAAAAAAATAACACTAATCTTACTGTTGCCGTCTGCAGACTGCAGACGTGCAACAATGGAAGTCAGCTGTAGATTGCTGTGCAATCAACAGCTGTCAATTTCAATTAATTTTTTTTTTTTAATTATTATTATTATTATTACTATTCTTTTATCATTTTATTTAAAAACTTACTTATATAATTTTCAAATATTTTCTGCACACCCCACTTTTTGTTCAAATTCCCTGCCTTCATTGCTTTTTTTTTTTTTTTTTTTAATTGTTTATTATATTTTTATTCAATTATTTATTTTTCCTATTTTTAATAGAATTAACTTCCTTTCTTATTTATTACTCCTATAAAACCTAGCTTACCTATTTCTAATATAATGTTTTGTCATAATTCAATTATATATATATAAAAAATATTGTTTACTTTATAGTTTTATTTGATTTAGAATCAATAAATTATTATTAATTTTTTTAAAAAAAAATTTATTATGTTTTTATTTGTTGTGAAACAGTTATGGAGAAGTATATGAAAAGGAAATTATCATTTGAGTTGGAATCATCTTCTTCAACAAGATAATGTTTTCCCATTAGTTTACTTGCTCTTGACGTTAGCATTATTACTACTTGTTGCAACTGCTACTATTGAAAGAACATTTTCTACTATGAATATTGTGAAGACTGAATTACGCAATCGAATGAGAGATCAATAGTTAAATGATAGCTTGCTTGCATATATGGAGAAAGATATTTTCGACAAAATTGATAAAGAAGTTATCATAAAACGATTTCAAGATATGAAGCCTTGTTGAGGAAAATTATAATTTTATGTAGTTTATTTTTTTCTTTTTTATTTATTTTAATGATTTCATTAAGATTTTTAAGCATAAAACTATTTGTTTTGCCTAAATATAATATATGTTTTATTTTATTTAAACTATATAGTGTTATCAAACATTCTAATATATAAAAACATTATATATTTAATATGTTATTAATTTTCGATATTTTTGTTACTTTATTTATATACCCCCCTGAACAAATTTTCTGGATCCGCCACTGGTAGTGCTTGTACCAGATGCATCAACTCTTGTTGGTCCCACTAATTGTGACAACCAGCATGTAACTAAGAGGGTTGACTCTAGTCAACTAAAGAAAAATATTTTAGTTTAACTAAAATTTTGGCTCAGCTTTTTGGTTTTGTAAGTATGTAACCCTTTACCAAAATACAGATAGGATTGAAATGAATTACATTGATAATTTTTTAACTTGTTTATTCAAAAAAAAAAAAAAATCACTGAAAATGTGTTGAATTTTGAAAAAGTAACTAAAGCCTTGGTTTCCGCATAAAATATGGAAAAAATATCCTTTAATAATTTGTATTATAGAGTCAAAAACATCCCACTATCACTTTGGTCTCATACTAAGATGAATCTCAAACTAATTATAAGGACTTAGAGCACACATTATGATAATTCTCAACTAGTACTTCTCATTCACGTAGAATAGAAAACGAATATATGAAGGGTTTTTTCAAGATCAAACCTTTATATAGTAGTGCCTAAAGTCTAAAGCCTTTGTTTTCACATAAAATATGGTAGAAAATTTCCTTTACTAACTTTGTATCATAAAGTGAAAAACATCTTACTATCATTTTGGTCTCATATTAAAAAGAATCTCAAGTTAATTATAAAGACTTAAAGCACACGTTATAATAATCCTCAACTTCTTATTCATGTAGAATGGAAAACAAATGTATGAAGGGTTTTTGTCAAGATCAAACCCTTCATATAAAATTGCCTAAAGCCTGAAGCATTAACTGTTGCTAGTCCCGCTAATTGTAACAAGAAATCTGGCACTAACAAGGTTGATTCTAAGTCAACCCAAGAAGATCATTTTAGTTAAAATCAAATTTTGTCTCGGCATTTTGGTTTTGCAAGTATGTAACCCTATACCAAGATATTGATAGGATTGATAATGAATTACTTTGATCATTGTTTAACTTGTCTATGAAGAAAATCATTGAAGACGTGTTGAATTTTGGAAAAGTAACTAAAGCCTTAGTTTCCACATAAAAGATGGTAGAAAATTTCCTTTAATAATTTGTATCATATAGTCAAAGACATCCCACTATCACTTTGGTCTCATATTAAAAAGACTCTCAAGTTAATTAGAAGGATTTAGAGCACACGTTATAATAATTCTCAATTTCTAGCTAATTCATGTAGAATAGAAAACAAATATATGAAGGGTTTTTTCAAGATCAAATCCTTCATGTAGTAAAACCCTTCATATAGTGGTGCCTAAAGCATCAACTGTTGTTGGTCCTGCTAATTGTGACAACCAACCTAGCACTAGCAGGGTTAGCACTAAGTCAACCAAAGAACAATATTTTAGTTAGACTCAAATTTTAACTCAACATTTTGATTTTGTAAGTAACGCTGTACCAAAATATTGATAGGATTGATAATGAATTACTTTGATCATTTTTTAAGAAGTTTATGAAAAAAATCACTGAAGACGTTTCGCATTGTAGAAAAGTAACTAAAGCCTTGGTTTTCGCATAAAATATGGTAGAAAATTTCCTTTAATAACTTGTATGGTTGTACCATAATGTTAAAAACATCCTACAATCACTTTAATCTCATATTGAGAAGAATTTCAAGTTAATTATAAGGACTTAGAGCACATGTTATAATAATCCCAAATTTCTTATTCATATAGAGTAGAAATCAAATATATGGAGGGTTTTTTCAAGATCAAACCCTTCATATGGTAATGCCTAAAGCATCAACTATTGTTGGTCCCCCTAATTGTGACAACTAGCCTGACACTAACATGATTGACTTAAAAAAATATATTTTAGTTAAACTTAAATTGTAACTCAGCTTTGTTGGTATTGTAAGTACGAAACCACCCTATACCAAGATATTGATATGACTGATAATGAATTACTTTGATCTTTTTTGAAAGTGTTTATTAAAACAATCACGAAAGATGTATTAAATTTTCAAAAAGTAACTAAAGCCTTTATTTCCACATGAAAGATGGTAGAAACTTTCCTTTAATAATTTGTATCATAAAGTCAAAGACATCCCACTATCACTTTGATCTTATAGTAACAAGAATCTCAAGTTAATTATAAGGATTAAGGACTTACAGCACACTTATAATAATTCTCAACTTCTTATTCACGTCCAATAAAAAACAAATATATGAAGGTTTCTTTCAACATCACCAAATTTCTTTCATTTGGATCTTTGATAGGATATCTTCCTATCGTCACACAGTTTCCAATTGGATGGGCCTGCTAACCAAGTGAGTTAATAGAATAATCAATTGGTTTGTGTATGTGTCTCTCTTTCTCTCTCTCTCTCTCTCTCTCTCTCTCCATATATATATATATATATGAATATGTATGTTTAAAATGCAAATTGGTATTGTACATGTGCGCAATGCTAAGGTAACTGTTTTTTTTTTTAAAATAATAACTGGAAAATAGTTCTCCTATTGGATAATATCTTTTTTGTGTTACTATATTAATTTTAAGATATTAAATAGACATGTTCAACTTACTTTTACTTTTATTATGATTATTTTATATCAAAACAAGTTCAAATCCCTAGTAAACAAGTTTTCTATACTACTTTTGGTTTTATTTTATTTTGTATTTTAATGGTTGAAAATTTGTTGGGCTTGGGCTTGAGTTATCTGGACCATTTCAGATATAATGATATAAAAGCCCAATGTAAGTGGCACTATACCCCGCACTAGAACAGATTTATTCCACAATTGCTACCTTTTAATTTAATCTTCGTAACATAAACTTTGCTTGAACCCGGGAGAAAAATCACGAGGAGTCAGAATATACTTTACTTTGACAATATAGATGTTGTGGTAGTAACTTGGACCATAGAGGTAGATAAAATCTAATTTCCTACCATTTATATCTGGCCAACTTTAGTCAGCTATGCTTGATGATTTAAATGTCTAACGGAGGGTCAAAATGATGGTCCATCGATTTTCAAAACAAAATTGCGTAAAATAATTGATTATAAAGAAGATGACAAAGTTGTATCGGTAAATAATTGATTATAATGAGAATCACCGTTTTCAAAAATGCTTCTTCTAGCCATGCATATGTCAAGTGTACATGATCTTATACAATATTTGAGTAATAGAGGTGTTGCTCTAGAAAAAACTAGTATTTATAAGGCATTTAAATTTTCGATGGAAAAAAGGTAAAATGATTGCCAACCAATTTATTGTCCAAGGCCAACATGTCCATCGATTAAGTGACTCTCCAAATAAAAGGTTTAAGAATTTGTTTTCCTCTTAGCTTATTTATCATAATGGGAGATGCGGGGGCAATGAAATTACAAGTGACACCTAGCCTATACATTTCACCTTCATCTTCATCTTCTAGCCTATACATATTTTGTTAGTTGGACACCAACCAAAAAACAGAGTTATAACAGAGTATGAAATTAACAACCCTCTTCTAAGTCCCACCAATTAATGCGACACATTACTGATATTGTATTAGATTAATTTTTCTAGGGAGAACTTCATTCTAGTCCCTATGTTTTTAAAAAACTTCTCGTTAATGCGAATGCATTTAAAAATGAAAAGTTTTTTAAAAACATGGGGACTAGAATGTGAATCCATTTATAGCGAATCCATTTATAGTCTTTATGGTCCTTTACTTTTTAAAAACTCATCAAATTAGTCTCTATTTTCAGTCAACAGGTAGTCAAATGTTAGTAACATAAGGGTAGTTTCACCTTTTAACACAAGTTAGTAACATGTGGACATTTGTCAATTGGAAAAAAAAATTGAAAAAATTAAATAAAAACAATAATTAAAAGTATTACCTAAAATGACTAAATTATCCTCCTACACATCGGTTCAAAATAGCTTGTCTCCGCGAAACCAAATATTTGATATTAGAGTGTTTGGTCCCCACTAACCAAATGCTTTGTCTCAGACTACACCAAAAAAGATTACATCATTTAGTTGTTTTGTATTTTACAATTTTAGGGTTTTAGTCTTTTCGTCTCCAAAATCTATTGATAACGAAAATTGGTTGCTTTGTTGAACCGTTAGTTTTGGATTTGCATGACACTGTTACAAGTTTGGTTGATGTAATGGTAATAGAGGTCAATTTCGTTTCATTGGTTTTCACGATGATTTTTATTACTGAGATGATTGTGTTTTACTTGTTATAGTGTTACAAGTTATTCAATGAATGTGGTTTTGGTGTTTTGTGTTTGCATTTATGTTATTGAAATTTGTTTCGATTCTTTGGTGGGGTTCACTTTCTTTGTATAGTGTTCTGGTTTACTTGTCTTGTTAAAGTTAAAAAAGAGAGTGTAAAAAGTAAGCCGATGTTTTTCTGTGGTTTTAAAATGTGGTTTTAGACACTATGGTTTCTATTTTCTACTCTTAAAATGTGGTTTTTCTATTTTCAAATACTTTTCTGTGGAATGAGTATCAACATGTTCTGCTATCTGATGAAGATTTGATGTTTGTGTTTGAAGAGTACAACAAGCGTAACATATCAAAAATGATGTTTGACTTATAATTGATGCCTATTATAGTTGAGTACCCGAAACCAACAATTGGAATGTTGACTTTCAATGAACCACCAAACAATGAACCAGTAAACACTGGCTAACTAGCCCTTATACTAGTAGCTAAAACAGAAAATGAACCATCAACTGGAGCAGAGCCACATTTTAAAACAGCTCGAATTAGAAAACAACATGCAATAGAAACTGAACCAGCAGTAAATGTGGAGGCTTCTAATAGTGAGGGTGATGAAGATTATGAGATAGATGGTCAGTCAATTAGTGAGTCAATTGTTGGGTCAAACTTGAGTTTAACGGATGAAGAAAGTGAAGATGCAGACATAGATTATTGTGATCCAAATGGTGAGGATATGGTGACTATTCTATCCTCTGATGAGGATGATAATGGGATTGCTAGAATGGCTAGATATTGTTGTCAACATCAATGGGCCCTGAATCCGGATGGTTCCATATCCTTGAGAGAGAGTCATGTATTTGGCAATGCAAAACTTGCTCGTGATGTTGTCAAGAGATATGCAATTTAGGAGGGATTTGAACTCAAAAAGGTGAAGAATGACTTATGTAGATACACGGTCGCTTGTAAGAATGCAATATGTGACTGGAGAGTATATGTGTCCTGACTTCCTGATGGACTCACGTTTGAGGTGAAGAGTATTACTGGGGAACATAGCATGTGTCCAAGGGTAACAAAAATAAGGAAGCTAATGTAAATTGGGTTGCCTCTGTACTAGGCAGGATAATAGAAGCTAACCCACACGTTACTTTGGATGTTTTGAATAATGAAGTTCAGGAGAGATTTGTAATTAATTGTGACTCACAAGTAATCTATTGTGCAAAGAAGAAAAAGCTCAAGAATTTGAAGAAGAACCATGTGAAATCATATGCTAAGGTAAGAAAGTATGCAAATATGATTATGAAAATGAATCCAGGGTCTTGTGCTAAAGTTTTGGTTGACCATAGCATTAGCTATAGTCCTCGATTTCAAAGGTTTTTCTTAAGCTTCAATGCACATCAAATTAGGTTCACATGGAGTTGTAGGCCATTTATAGGTGTTGATGGCTGCCACCTCACAAGTCCTTTTCAAGGTGTCATGCTATCAGCAGTAGCACTAGATGGGAATTCTAGGATTTTCCCTATTGCAATTTGTGTATGTGAGATTGAAAATACTGATACCTGGACTTGGTTTTTACACTTGCTTAAAGAGTGTTTGGGATGGAATGAGAGGAGGCCCATTTGCTTTATGAGTGACAGTCAAAAGGGTTGTATTTCAGCTTTAGCAAAGGAGTGGCCACATGCTGGGAAAAGGTACTGTTTCAGACATATGCTAGCTAATTTCACAACTGTTTTTAAGAATGACTCCATAAATGGAAAACTATGGGCAGTAGCAAAGGCAGGCAATGTCACTAATTTCAATGCAATTTTGGAGGACACAAAAGAAGACCCATATGAAACATATAAGTGGTTGGTTGAGGAGGAGCCGGTTGACAATTGGGCAAGGCATGCTTTTGATGAGCAGATTGTTTCAGATCATATCACAAATAATTCTTCAGAAAGCTTCAACAAATGGGTTAAAGAGGAAAGGGAAAAACCCATATTGACTTTACTGGAGCATTTGAGAAGGAGATACATGGTGAATTTTTGTAATAAATCTGATGAAATAGACAAGATGACTGAAAATATCACTCCATATGCAAGACAAGTGCTGAACACAGATGAAAAGGAAGCAAGGAAATTAAAAGTTATACGTGGAAAAGGTCAATGGTACGAAACCATTGAAATTGGGTGCAAGAGAATATTGGTTAACATTGATGAAAAAACATGTGATTGTGGGGACTGGCAGATCAGTGGACTTCCCTGCAAATATGTCATTGCTGTCTTAATATATCGAAAAGAGCTTCCACTTGATTACGTGCATTGGTACTACACCAAAGAAGCTCTGCAATTAACTTATAGTGGGTCAATAAACCCCATTCCAGATGAAGGCAAATGGCCCGCATTTGAGTCTGAAAAAATTCTTCCACCTCAGATACGAGCCAAGGTAGGCAGACCAAAGAAGGCCAGAAGGAGAGCACCTGATGAGGGTCGTGCTGCATCCTCCAAAAATTGGGCTGGTTGTTGCAAAACATGTAAAAAACTTGGACATAATAGTCGTACTTGTCCAACAAAGGTAATTGCACCAATAATATATTCTTGCATATTTTCATGTACTTTCTTAAATAAAATGTATTGTATTATTTTATTGTGACGATATAGGGAAAAGAACCAGCATTGAAGAAACAAGGAAAACAACTAATAACGAAAAAGCAGGGAAAAAAACCTACAATGAAAAAACAGAAAAAAAAAACACACATGATGCAACTGTTGTAGCTACTGTCAGGGATAGTGATATTGTGCCTACCCAACAACAATCTATCAATATCAGGTGCATAAATAGTTTAGTTTTCAAGCTGTATAAAAGTGACAATTAAGGTGTAAGTTATTAATTCTCAAGGCTGACTTATATTTCTTCTAGTATTCAAACCCATGGAGCCTATCAAGCCACTTCTTCCAATATAGCATCTAGCAGAAGCCAATATAAATCACTGGTTCAGCATTGCTATCAAGGATCAACAACCATGAATAATATTGAGCATACTAGCTCTGTTCAAACTCATCAACAAACTACTAGAAGCAGGTTTAATTTTTTTAGGATTTTTAAACTTTAAACAATTTGTATGCATGTTTTTGCCTACTTTCTTTTTCTTACTCATTTGCATGGAGATATGCACTTACAAATTATTTAATTAATGTTTTTAATATTTGCAGCTTCAACTCACGTGGAGGGACCCCTTCCAATGAAACATCAAGCAGACCTCCTCTATCATAGATGCTTGAACGCTGCTCGCAGATGAGTTCAAACTCACCACTATAACGAATTAATGGGCTAGTGGTATTTACTATGTTTATTTTGCACACTTTTATGCAGATATGATATACATTGCTTGGTTTTAATTTTGAAGTTTATTTTGGGGACTTGTAGTCTGCTGTGCATGTCATGGCAGCATGTGATGTTTATTTTTCTCACTTTTAGGCTGTTATGCATGTCATGGCAGCAGCTGCTTTTTTTTTTTCGACAATATTTGGCTGTTCTGCATGTTATGGGCAGTGACATGAACATGTTGATTAACTATTTTGTTGAAAACATTGGCATAGAATTTAATATTTGAAGTGGCCCCATTATCCATAAGCTTTTTGTTGTTGAGTATTGTTATTTTCTCTTGCTACATTATCAGGTGCCATAGTTTAGGGGATACAATCCATATATATTGCTGCATACTATATATTTTATTCACTTTTGTTTGGAAGTGTGCTTACCAACATTGTATTAACAAAAAAAAGAAAAAAAAACTGCAGCAACAAGTGTGCATAATTTGCCTAAAAAAAAAAAAAAAAAAACCAAGTGTGCATACTCAATATTAGCATACTGACATATTGCAACACACACACACACACACACACACATATATATATATATATATATATTGCCAATGTTGGAAAGCATGGAAGTGTGCGTACTGCAGCAACTTCATAAACCAAAAAAAAAATTATTGTTGCACAACGGTAAAATAGCTCTTTTAACCAATAAGAAAATAATGAATTTATAAATTAAATTATTTAAAATATCTTTGAATTTAAGTTGTTAAAAATAGGCTAAAGTCATCATTGGTTATCAGTTGACTAATAGTTTGGAGTGTTTTGGAGAGTTTTGAAAAAGTTAGAGATAAAAAGAGTCATTTCCAAAAGAATTTTAAAAACTTGATATTTTCTGAAACCCTGAAGACTAAAATGAAGTTTCTCCTTTTAAAAGTAATTTTGATTGGATTAAATTGTATTTAGAGATGCTACTTAGCACTAGTGTTTGAGAGTTAATTAGTTTAACATCTGAAAGTAAGGGAAAAAATAATTATTTTTACAACCTTTTAAGAGATTTATTTTTTATTATTCTTAAGTCTCTAAATGGTATAAATATTAAATGGTATAAATATACCATTTAGAGACTTAGGGGACTTAGGATATCTTTCACCTAGGGGATTAGACAAACTTCAGTCTCATTCTTGTTTGGTTGAGACATAGTTTCATGTTTTAGTCTCACCATTTATTAAATTTTATTTATTTATTTATATTATTAAATAAATTAAAAATTAATGAATATATTTTATAAAAATACTTTTTATAGAAGAATGTTTTCAGTGTCGATTAAAAGTTAATATTATTATTATAATTAATTTATTTTATTAAAAAATTAATGTATTCTTATACTACTACTTATAAAAGCAATATATTTATAGGCAAAGTTTGATCCAACATTTTTTAAATATTCTATAAACATGGAATGAAATTTAAGACATCATGATATTTAATTTTTACTTTTGTCTCCTAAAATCAATTTATAAAGACTAGCTTTAATATCTAAATAGGAGTTAAGAAAATTTCAAATTAAAAATATAACACCCTTCAAGCACACTACATACTCAAGAGTGAAAATTCTTTGTTTCACAGAACAACATTAAATGATTACAACATATGAAAAAGCAAATTATCTGGACTTTAAAAAGATCTAGCAACACTTGCTTACAACATTTACAAATTTGTCTCCAAGGCAATCCAAGAAATGAGAATACCTTTACTTCCGTCTCTTGTTAACAATCAGAGGACCTATTACACTCCAAAAACCTACCACAAATCCAAGTGCCATGCTTACATACATCCAATCCACTTCATATTCATTTCCATTTTTTCCTTCTCCACTTTGATAATTAGCTAGCTAAACAGTTTCAGTACAATTCTTAGGAAGTGGAGATCCACAAAACTTATTACCGGCAAAGCAAGATGCATTGAAGCTTTTGTAATTGAGTGCTTGAAGGAATTCCCACAGTTAACTTGTTATTCGAAAGGTTCAAGTAACTCAAGAATGTCAATTCCGAAATACTTTGTGGAATTTCTTCAGAAATCTGGTTTTCAGAGAAATCAAGTTGCTTCAAATATCTTAGACCACCAACACTTACTAGAATTCTTCCGGTTAAAAAATATTGCAATAGATTCAATTATACCAATGCTCTAAGATTTATAATTTCTCTAGGAATGTCTCGTGAGAAATTGTTGCTACAAAGGTCTATGAAATTCTTGGACACATTAATTTCATAACAGAAGAAATGAAAAATTGATCCTGGCAAAACGTTGTTGGAAAAATCAATAGCATACACGTGAAGGTAAAGAAAGCAATGGACCAAATAGATTACTCGAGCTCAAATCAAGGGCCTCAAGTTTACCGATCTTAGGTAAATTTGGTATGCATCCATGGATTTGGTTATGAGAAAGATTAAGAAAAGAGGATTGACAGAAAAAATAATGGCTGAGTTAGATAAATCTAGATATAATAAAAACTGCAATGAAAGAAATCGAGATAGAATGAGGTCCTAAGGAACAGGAGCCCAATTGTAATATTTTGAGTTGATGAAATGGAGGAGTCCATCCTTACTGACTTAAAGTGTTAGCATGTTATTAGATGCAAGAAACACTAATAAACTCGTAAGATTTCCAAAGTGAATTTCATGAAGACTTCCATTCTATTTGTCAATGAAGAGTTCTAGAGATCTCAATGATAAAAGTTCTCCTCAACAAAGTGGAATGACGCCAGAAACGGAATTGCCAGATATATCAGAGATTTGGTATTTTTAAGTAGTCCAAGTTGATTAGTCAAATGACCAAAAAATTGACATTTACGTTATGGGCTAATACCAATCATTAGTAAAAGACAGGGGGAAAATGTATAAAATGACTCATTTGACCAAGTGGACTCCAAAACTAACCCTATGACTTTTGATGGTACAAAAAAGAGTGGGATTGGACAAAAATGCCCTTAATGAAATAAAAACTATAAGCTGAAATGCATCCTCTTTGATTCTTCGTTGACGACATAAAAAGGGCCAGCAAAATCTTGATCGTCCTCAAACTTCTTCCTAGCTTCTTCCCATTGTCGTCTCCTTAAGCTTTTTCGTCGACAACACAATCGTCTAGAAACCCTCCTCTCTCTCCACGTCTTCACTTCTAACCTCTCAGGTTCAAACTTCACCTCCTCATTGGACTCGTAAGCGAAACTGTCCTCACTCTCTGCTCGCTTGAGCTGCATATTCGAGGAAATTGATGAAATGAAGAAGCAAGGGAGAGAACTTCGATGAAGGTGAGGTGGTTTCGAAAACGAAGGAGAACCCGAATGGGGAATGCATTGTTGAGTTAATGGAGAGGTTAGGGATTTCGCATACAATAGAGGTAGTGGGGAGGAGGAAAGAGGTGGAGGTGGCCCATTCATGGCCATGATGGATTGAGTTGATGGAGAGGTTGGTAAAACAGAACAACTTTGATATTTTTTGGAAAGATGAGGACAAAATAGTGAGAGAATTGGGGTTTAATGGTAATGATGTTTTTGATGAAGAGAATGGCGAAATTCAAATGATGGAATTTGTAGAATGACAAGTATTGCTAAGTTTGATGGCATAGATGTTTGGAGCCTCTATATGGAGAATTTTAACTTTGTTTTGAAATTTATGTTTCTTAGGGTTGGGATTCCCAACTTGCAAGTTGAAAATCCTAATCTTCCAGTTGAGATTCTCAACCCAGAGGTTGGGATTCCCAACCTTCGGGTTGAGATGCCCAACCCAGAGATCAAGATTTGGTGGGATCTAGGGTGGGAATCCGGGTTAGGATTCCTTACCGTTAGTTGGGATTCTCAATTTTCGGGTTGAGAATCCTAACTTTCGGGTGAGATTCCAAGCTTAGTTGTCGTTGGAGGCTGGGAAGATCCCGACCTCCGGGTTGGGATTCCCTACCCTACCCACCTATGGCAGGATTTAATCCCAACCTGGTTGGGAATCCAAACCTTCTAGTTGGGATTCCTAATTGTGATTATCTAGGTTTACATGAAGGTTCCCAACCTCCAAGTTAGGAAACCCAACTTGGAGGTTGGGATTCGAAACATTGATTTAATACTAGGTTAGGAATCCCAACCTTGAGGTTGGGATTCCTAACCTTTATTTAACATCAAAGTTGGGAATCCCAACCCTGAGGTTGGGAATCCCAACCCTGATGTTGAAATTCCAAATGTAAATGTTAAATCAAGGGTAGGATTCTCATCCTAAAGGTTGGAAATCCCAACCTTCAGGTTGGGATTCCCAACTTGGAGGTTGAGATTCCCAATCTTGATTTAACATTCATGTTTGGAAGACTAACCTTGATGTTGAGATTCCAAATGTGGATGTTGATATGTGTTTAATATGATATAATTTTTTGGTTTCTTTTTACATTTTCATGTACTTGTTGATTGATAGTGTTTATTCAATGTTTGGTAGCTTTGGTGAGCGGATCGATACAGGGAGTGGTATAGCATGTGATATGAAATAATTAAAAATTGTTTGAAATGTGTACAATTTGTTGTTTATGTTGAAATAAATGCAATTGGTATGGAGAAAAAATTAAATTATACGCGGCCTTAAATTATACATTGCAAAGATTGTAATATTGCTCTTTTTATTTTATATGAAAAGAATTTGCTCTTGTTCCTCCTTATTATCATTACTTTTTAAGTTTCCAGTATCACTTGTATTGTTGCACCGACATAAATTTTGATTGACTACATACATTGTTTAGATGATTTTGTTCGGTTTTAACCACTGGATCAACATTTATTCAATGAAATCAATATAATGACTAAGACTAGATTGATAAGGGTGTCCTGTAAACCAAATAGAAGTAGAAATGGTCATTTTGAAACTTGCTTCATAAAATTTAGTTATACAAAATTAACTCATCATGAAAAGGAATTAAAAGAATGCATGCGTCAAGTGATTACATAATGCAAGTTCAAGTACAACACAGTTTGAGGCAATGTGTTTTGTAAGCTGCTGCTCTTGCGGTTGTCTCTCCATCCTCTTCTCAACGCTTTTTGATTCTAACTCCCAACCAAAACCCAACCTTTCGATTGAGATTCCCAACCCTCTCGATCTCCGATGGGATCTATGGTGGGAATCACAACTCAAATAGTAGGAATACTAAAGCAACAACACACATGAAATATTTTACAATAAAACATAACCCAATGACATATTGAGATAATATTTGCACAATAATAAGAAACGTTAACTTCTTTCAGAACTATTCGATGTTCTTTTAAAAACTTTCAGAAGTCAAATTATTCCCATAACCATATATTGATAACATCAAACCATTGCAGATAACAATCACTATAAGCCAATTCAAATCTGATTCTTATTAGTCCTTTTTGATAATTTAATGATATCAAAGCACTCTAAGATTACAGGAGCAAACAAACTATAGATTTAAAAGAACTTAATCAATTAACAACCAAATAACCGACAACTTAAGACAAAACCTCTACTTGCGATAGCTCTAAAAAATTTATTCAGTGAAGCCATACCAGATGGACCCTTAGTGTAATAGTCAATAATCAAGATTCAGAAGTGATGCTTTTATTGTTTAACAATTAACAATGACATCGACAATATATCTATCTTTGAAAAATAAGTACAGTGCTTTTAAGGCTTCACATTATCACATTGGAGGATAATTCACATTTTCACATCAAAATAACCCTAATCCAGCAGCCAAAAACAAATATAGTGGAATAAGTTCGAACAATGCACTTGGATTCACAAAATGAAACACTGAAAAAGAAGAAACCCACCCTTTACCTTGCATTTCGAATCTGGCAACTCTGTTGCATTCAAAAGTTTTCCACAATTTTCACATTGATCTCCTCAAGCAGACTCATACTTGCAATATTCAAATGGATAGGTACCGTCCAAAAATCGGTAGGCTAAGAATCTTTTGCATGTATCACAGTAAGGTTGAATGACAGCAAAAATTCAAGTCAAGTATGAAGGAGATTAGAAATCACAACTACAAAACACATAAACAAACAGCAAATTACAGACTAAGGTGAAATAGAATTTTTACTTGTTGCATTGTACTCTCTACAAGCCAATTGTTCTCTAACAATTTGTTGAAAATTGCTTGGCACGCTTCTGTTTGTTGTGGAGTTGATGTATGTCCAAACTTATCAAAACTTATGTTGAACCATTTGTAGACTTCATTATGAATAGCATGGTATCTACAAAGTTGTAATTCACAATTTATATACACAGTTCAAATACTTGTAAGTTGTAAGAAGAATTGATCATTACTCATAAATAAGAGGAGGGTAAAAGAGAGAGATTTGAAACAGAGGAGCCAAACAACATGAGAGAATTTGAAACAACACATCTGCATCAGATGTTCATTCATTTTTGCATCCCACCCACATGTTAAGTATGCAGCCACATATAAAGTACAAGTGCACCACTTCAAGGCACTGATTGTGGATTGCAACATTAGCTACTAATTTTTTTATTTTCTATATTTAAATATTATACTTTTTGGATTTTTTGTGATATCTATAGCTGTACTTTTGCTGATAGCAAACTAAAAATGTTAAAAATTTAGAATGAAAAAGAAGTCTACTATAGGACCTTCCAACCCAAAGAAGATACTTTAAGACTTTATGAAGCCAAGAAACTATATCAAAAGTCATCTATCCCTTTTCTATCATGTTACAGACCAATATGCTGCAAAACTATAGATATAAGGTTACACCACTTTCAATTAAACACAAAACGAATAAACTTGCTCACTTATAGAAGTTAAAATAAAACGCATTTCTAATCAACTTGATTATGGCATAAAAGCACACTCCAAACTTTAAAATGCTAATAAGGAAACAAAAACATACCCATCATCCATAATCAAGTCAACAATGAATAAATTGCTCATAAATTCATAAAATAAATTCTGTTTCAACACCAAGCTTACTCTCCATCACTGACGAGCCAAATCTTTCAATCAAGTACCATAACTTTCCCATGAATGCTCATGGACAGGGAGCAACATATAGACACAAACTATCACTCATCCATTACTTCCAAACGAATAAAAATGCATGACTACCTATCATAAGTAATTGATGTGAATGGCCATGGTCACCCATTTATGTACTGACAATTATATCCACAACAATAGACATGGCATAAAAGATGGAAAGGGCAAATTTGCTTGATAATTATAATTTATTATAAGTACAATCAGACAAAATAGCTAGTCTACCATCTTACAGATTTAATCAATGAAACAAAGAAAAAGAACTAAATATCAGAAAGAGTTGATATAAAGAGTTAAAATAAGAACAAACGGAAAAGAAAACAAGAGGCAATTGTTTGCTCCTCTTTACCACACAAACAAAATTTGAAATCGCCAAAGGAAAAAAAGAAAAAATTCCAGTACCTTGTTCCAGACGATTAATTTAGGAATCAATGATACATCCAGTTATGACAAAACTCTGTCCACAACATCAATTTGTTGCTCTGCTAGAGAATGGCTGAACTTGACAGCAGTATCATCACAAGATAATAACGCTGATAATCAAAATTACATCTCAAACCAATAGTGGAGTTGTCATACCCGATGTCCACAACATGCACCAAAATCGATGACTCCGATATCTCTATCAACGTTGCTCTTAAGGCAGCAACCTGCAGGAGTCGGTCAACATACTTGACAAAATTCTTTTTGGTTGTACTTCAGAGTAGTGCTTAATATTACATTCATCAAAAGCCTCTTCTTTGATGGTGAAGCTACTGATAAAGTACAACATACTAACCCATAACTAGATAGTAATATTAAACATGAGAAGAAAGCAGCCTATGACAGATTTATCTGCGTTGGTAAATGCCTCACCAGGGTGGTTGGTAACTTTTGGATTAAACCAACAGTATCGGTAAGAAAAAACTCTTTTCCATTTTTCATCAACAAAGCACACAAACAAAACAAGAATTTCATATTATAGATAAAAGCATAATTGCACATAACTTATTTCAGTGTTTCTATTTCCCTAAATACTGAACAAATTAAATTCTTATTCAACAAACAAAGAAAAGTGACGTAGTTCATGCGACTAGCATAATAAGCCAGTGCTTACAGATGGAAGTCATTATGTAGAAGACTACAACCCGGTCTTGAAACTCAAAAAACTTTTTACACTAGTACCCTTGTTAATAGACATAGTAAAATTACATTAAGATTGCTTCAATTAATGATAACAAGTGTATATTACAAACATCCTCAACATGCAACAATGCAGAAAAAACTACATGTAGTATAGTTTGATCAATAAAACTGATCATTGTCAAATGGCCATAGTAACCGACTTCTAAGGCAAAGAACAACTCACTTTGTCCTTATCCAATTTTAGTGACTTGAGTTCCTCCTGCAAGGATCCATTCAGTTTCTGCTCCTCTGAGAATATGATAAAAAATCGGATGATGACTTTTTTGTTTATGACATTTTCTAAAATGAACATATAGGAAATTTAAAGAGTAAAAAATTCTAAATTAGTTTGTTATTCAAATATATATGTACATATATTTGTTAATGAATACAGGTAAAATAAGATCTTGTCTGCTGAACCATACATTGTAATTTTAGCTGTATATTGGTCAATGCATTTCAGTATTGTCGAGTTCCATCCTGAATTGATTAAAAATGTAACTACATGTAGTTTTTCGCAATGTGTCAAGGGACCTATTTTTCGCTTCTACCATATCTGCAAGCTCGTAGAAGGCATCCATATATCCATTGTAAAGTTCATTCATCACCTAAAAAGAAGCAAACATGGAAGAGGAAAAAAAACAAGGCTATGCCAGAAACAAGAAATTATTCCAAATGGTACTACGAAAAAAAAAAAAAAAAGGCTTCACTTTCATTACAGGATGCCAATGTCAATACACGACCTAAATTTAAAGCAGGTGTGACATATTATTAATAGTTGCGCATACAAACTCCCTCAATAAAGAACAAAACAGAAATGAAGGTGTTGTTACCTTTTCTTTTCCTTGCAAACTTAACTCAGATTGAACAACATGCATAATTCCATTGCTAAATCCATCATTTTTATGTTTAGGAAGGCACCATTCTATATTTTATTTCCTGCATGACGGTTTTTTGCTTGAGCAGTAATTTTATGTTGCTAGTTTGGTGGTAGATCACCACTTCCCTATACAAATGACAAACTAATTCAAGAACCATCCATGAACATGAAAACCCAAACATAGAAACGGAAAATAGAAAGAAAAGGAAGAGGAAAACGATGATCCCAACCTCCATTATACAACCCGGGTACTCCCAACCGGAAGAGTTTTAACATCCATTATCCAAGAATGATTGAAAGTACAGAAAAGAAGAATAAATTCCCAACCTAGGTACTCAATTCCCAACCTCCAACTTGGTAATTATCAACCTTTTGGTTGTACATCGTAAAAAAAGAGTGTGAATGGACATGAATGCCCTTAATAAAATGGTGCCCTTTAAATTGACAGAAACAAACAGCGTTCTCACCCCTCTCACCATGCAGGTTACCTTTCCCGCGTAGGAGCGTCTCCCGCCCCTAGCAGGCCCGGCATCGCCTTGTGGACCAGTGTCCTCCCGCCGACCGGCCGTCCACTCTGTCACTGTCGACGGCAAACAAGTCTTGCCAATATGGATGTTCTGACTATGTAACCTCTCACGCAAAGCAGGTGTGCAGCATCTCTTCCAACTTCCGACCTTGTGACAGCCAACATCGCTTCTAACTTTGGACGTTTTGACGACCAAGATTTCTTATCACTTCCCACAGCCACTTATGCTTCTGTCCTACCTTGCTTAAGAAAGGTAAGGAGCGTGAATTTTTGGGCTATCCAAGAAGGTGGTCAGGGCTGCTGCTGTGCTTATCTGGGGGTGGGTAGTATATTTGACTAGTTATGGTTGCTTTGGATACGTGAATAGGGTGATATCAACCAAGAGCTGCAACATGATGCACGTAAATGTTGCACTTACAGGTTGTAGCATCCCTGTTCATTCGGATACCATACTCAAGAGCTGCAACCTGTAATACATACAGCAATGCTACCATTACAATTTTTATAAGTGTACAGTACATAAAGATTCCAAGCTTCGAGATGTGGTAGCTCGTCGCAATGACATGCGTGGTGTCCCCTACTGCCACCTGAAGACATTGTGACATAGCCTCAGTAGGAAATATGTGGTCCCTTTTGCACTGCAACTACATGGATACTTCTAAGAACTGAACTGCTGCATGAAAGTCCACATTGAGGCATTAACATGTTACCTTTATACATGCAACAGATAATGTTTAGGACTTTTAGGGATTTTCTTTTCCATATTTTTATTTAATTACAATAAAAAAAAGGCCATCTTGCAAAGAATTTGCGTATGTTGGCAGCAAAACAATAGCAACACCAACGTGATCCCACCACTCATGGAAATCAGCACCATAATAGTCAAACAGCATTGTACGATACAAGAAACATTCATACATATCTAATTGATGCAAACAAAGATTAACGTATAAGACTTACGAAGTTGAATTAACAAGGTGTACCACTCTTTGCTTATAAGTCCGGCACTGTTCGACCAACTCAACTATGACCTCCTGCGTTAACCCCTCACAGTTGAAGCAAAGATTGCCCAACATGCAACTAGGAAAATGAACTTTAGATTGCAATATGCAGAAAAAAAATAATAAAAAAACAAAAAATTTACAAGTTCTAAAAGTGGATTTTTGCCATACAGTAGCTTAAACTTGATGAAAAACTTCAAAAAGGGGAAAACACCATTTCCTGATCCAAAATTGTTAAACTTCATTAGAACCCAAGTAAATACAAGAATAAAAACAAGACTTAGTAGGATAGTATTAATTGAGTAAAGGACTTATTTAATTTTTACCTCTTTGTTGCTAGGATCTAATGCACTCAACATTTCTGCAAGGACATCCATAATACAACGTTCATTCTGAATTTTTGTCAAGCTAGAAAAATACATTTCACCCCAAACAGAAATAAATTGACATTAGTCATACATGGAAACAAATGGTGAAGAATGAAGAAAGCTATAGTGCAACTGTCAAGGATAAAGCAAAGCAGGTAGTTCTCATTCAAATATTCACACAACACTGATCCGAGTCAAATTACTACTCTAGTTCTGAACAAGAAGAACAAGAAAAAATACATCCAACCATTAGCACATAATGAACTACTGTATTGCAATTAGATATACAAACACATAAGTTCATGTCATTCTGTGACATCAAAAACAATAGGCTACAAACTATCTTAGTAAGCATCAAATGATTGGCTCTACAGGCAAAAAAACAATATATATATATATATAGGATAATCCATGCCGAAAACAAAAAATTTATAGATATAGAAAAGATATATCATATATTACAGGCAACTGAAGAAAATTAAATAAATAAATAAAGCAATTAACCATCTATCATAAAGCGAAATTGATGATAGGATGCATTACAAAGTTAGCTTTCATAAAAAAACAATAATACATAATCATATAAATACCTCAAAGTTGGGAACTTAGCCTGTACAGAAGACTCAGCTGCTTCTTGCTGATTCTCAAGATTTCGAATATTTTGTGGATACGAAGACAGAGGTTGTGTTTGAGGTCATGTGAATACAGGCGCGGACCGCTCAGATCTCTTAGGAAATACTACCCTAGCACACTAAAAATACAAAAACTAACTTGATTCAGAAGATAAAACGAAAGGAAGAAGATCTCTTATAGTCTCTATCCGCATTCTACCCCACCTCCACCTTCTCATCCATTTAGCTTGGAAAATGAACTCACATCCAACTTATGATCTTACTTCCAGCAATACATAATAAATTTTTGTTCATAACAAGAAACCAATTCTTCAAGGACTTCCAACTTGATATAATTTTATAGAATTTCATTATGTCATTTATACAACATGATGCACGTAAATGTTGCAATTGTATTTGTAGCATCCCGTTTTAGCTCATAAATAAAACAACAAGACCTACAACCTGTAATACATCCAGCAGTGCTACCATTACAATTTTTATAAGTCTACGGTACATAGAGCTTCGAATCATCAAGATGTGGTAGCTCGTGACAAAGACAAAAAAGGGTAATCCCCTACTGCAACCAGGCTTTCACTGTGACACAGCCTGAACAGGAAATATGTGGTACCGATTGCACTGCTAGTACATTGAAACTTCTAAGAACTGAATTGCTGCATCAAAGTCCACATTGAGGCATTAACATCTTACCTTTATACATATAACAGGCAGAACAAATGCAGGAAAAATACAACTATTCATTGAACCTGTCAACAAAAGGCAAATTATGCGTGAGAGGACATCAACTCATTCCTGTCATATGTTTGCATTGTTTTGCCACAAGTTTTAGGTGAGGTTGGTCAAAGTTACACAAGCTGCATGAAACGATTTATAGCAGCTATGAAAACATCATCATTTACCATAACAATAAGGGGAAAGCAATAGTATAGGCTGAAACTTTTCAAGAAGTTATGATTGCTCTATTCTCAAGCAGTTATGCCAACCATATACTGCAACGTGTTCTTACCGATGCCACCATATACTGCAGTATGATATCTTACCCATGCAACCCAGAATGCCAAAGTTAACAGTGGACTAGGAATCATATTCAACTTACCCCCTAAAACTGCTGAGACCAATTCCACAGGTCGAGCGCTAGCTGCTCCCGGAAACCTGGTATATGGGATTTATCGAATGAGTTCACCACCAGACCGTGCGTCATGTGTTCGACCAACTTGATTACGAACATCCACAATCACCACTTCTACATAAAAGAAGACAACGTAATAGGTTAGCGCATGACGTACATATAATTGCTCTACCGCAAACTGCTGCATGTGGTACAACTCTGACCCTGGATCTTGTTATGGCGTGTCGTCGCACCGGGACACGGACCATCCCTCCGTCGTATACTATTCTGTAGTCATGTGCGCCTTTGCTCCATAGTGATCAGTCTTCTGAAGGAGCTATGATAGTATTGTTTGTATGAGATGTAAAAAATGTTTCCAATTGCAGACGTAGGTGCTCAGTGAGTCAAACAGGGTTATCGTTTGTTCCTTGAAGTGTACTTTGACGAGGACCCAATGTACACCCCTGTAATTCAATGGCATGTACAGCTACCGACACGACAAGTGGAAGAGAACCAGAAATCAGTTTCAGTATGTAACATAACAGTTAGTTCAAACAAATGCGAAGCAACCAATTAACGAGTATACCGTCGCAAGTCCTGCCCACGGACTATAGGCCACCTCCCATGAACCGTGTTTGTTGCTGGCTACCTCCCCCCTTGCATATCGTACTCATATGTCATCATCAGCCCAAAGAACTTTCTTCTTACTATACACCTCCCATTTACTTAGCAAGTGTTGCTACATAAAATCAAACAAACAATGCCATTAGAAAGTGAAAAACGTTTCAAGGTTCAGCACTCCGTTTACTTTTGAAGAAACATTTTGTTTACCCCAAACAAAATATCTATCGTCATGAAAGCTTCTATCTTGCTAGTAGGGGACCGCATCGCCTTCCACCAAACGTAATAGAAAGCAGCATCCAGATACTGGAAACAGTGAAAATGCATACCGTTAGATCGCACAGTCCGTATTTATGTCTGACATAGCTACTTGCCATATTTTTTATATGCACCGAATCTTGCAACCACTCACTAGGTTTGCATAACTCCCTAAACCACTGTTGATTGCAGTCTCCTATTGGCAAACACACCATTGTTCTGCAGTGACAACCCCATTGTTGACAACTGGTTATATATATACCAAACTAACAGTATGAAAAAAAAAAAACAATGTAGTAAGAAGGTTAGAAACATACAACTCGGTCGGTGAATGGTCATCGCGCCATGCTTTAAATGCTTGCAGTTTCGTATCGGACAGTTGAGGAGTTAGATCGAACTTGGTCCGCTTTCTGGGAGCAACTTGGATTTGCTTAAATAGAGATGAAATTTATGGACTCTTTTTTCTTTTTCTTCTGAAAAATTTTCTTTCAGGTATAATCTTCAAACTTATGTCCGAACCAACCAAAGGCGACCCTAGTATTGGTTGCTGGGGTAGGATAGGGTCCAAAATAATTTTCCCCCTAAAACTATCTACCTAATCATGTCTCACTTCTGCACTGCCCTCTGCCCGATTACGCAACAACCTTTCTGACCTTTTTATTGGGGCACCTTCGAACCCTGAAAAAAGGCCGAACACCTGTGGACCCTTGTCTTGCTTTATGCTGCGACTTTGGGATTGTGATAAAATCTTCACTGATGCATCAGAAGCACCTGAAGGCGACAGTACCCATGCTTTTGTTGGTACGATTAGGGTGAACACCATTTTTTCCCTGAAACTGTCCACCACCTCATGAGTACTAGGTGCAGGCGTCTTGGCGCCAACTGGCACCAATCCTCCGACTCCAGTACTATCTCCATTACGTTCACGATATTTCTCATCATTGTCCTGCGAAGCAAAATTCCAACAACATCAGTACAAGTTGCTATACGAAACCAAGTTCCCACACTAGGCATATATGGACTGTACCTTCACTGCAGGTGT
This sequence comes from Litchi chinensis, assembly GCA_019925255.1. Lineage (NCBI taxonomy): Eukaryota > Viridiplantae > Streptophyta > Magnoliopsida > Sapindales > Sapindaceae > Litchi > Litchi chinensis. The sequence continues at coordinate 30,149,174 of CM034462.1, read as the reverse complement.
ATCTTAATGTGTTCGATCAACATTGTTTGTAAATAACAAGTCCATAATCATATTGACCTTCTTGTTTGTTTCGTAGAGGAGATCAAACGTTTCTTGTACCTTCAACTTCATGCCTTCTACGTTCTTGTTTGTATGTTGCAGTTGTTTCATCATGTCTTTCCCAACCTGCTCCACCTGTTTATGGATGGATTTTAATTGTTCACTATGACTACTACTGCTATCCTTGGCAGCCTGTACAAAATTTAGTGGACATGTGGAGTGAGGTGGTTTACTTGCACAATGTGACTAACAGCAAACATAAAAGCAAACAACAAAAGTACCCGAGAATGTGGTCATCTTCCTCCAGTATGCGCCTTCAGAAATGGGACCTAAGTTGCCTTGTCACTGTTGTCCTTCTCGCCCGTGGCCCCACTATCAGAGGCCCCACTATCAAAACCCACCTAGGCTATACCCTTATCCTTGTTGTGAAAATGTTGCCAATAATCCTCTCTTTCCTCTATAGGCGTCACCTCCAACATAGGGTTAGCTTCAAACTAGGATGTAAGTTGAAAACAAATGTTCAAACCAACAACTTGAATGTACAATTTCAATTAAACTCAGTAATATATTAACATACATCAGAGCGATGAAACAACGTAACAATTTATTCTGACTTTGGGATTGCCGTAGAACTCCAATTGACGATACGAGGCAGCAAATTTCTAGATTTCAGTGCAATTTGTTGTGCAATTATCAGAATTGCTTCACAAGCCCATATCTATGAGTGTAGAAAATAACACCAAATCTTATTGCCAAACGTCGTATACCATTAGGAAGCATCATAAAGTAAAATAACAACATACATATACCTGAAATGCATATGGGAAACCAAACAACGAATAAAATGCAGCGTCTCTCTTGTACTTCTACCCTTTATTTCAGTTTCCAACCTTGGCAGCCATTTTCTTAAAATCTTTTTTCATGCCACACAACATCATCTCGTAGCAGCATCGACCCCAGGGGTATTTGTTGAATGCATTGATATCATCCAACAATCGAATATGCTCCCTTAGAATCTGGTTCTTCGAATCCTTCCCAAGTAACACTGTCTCTAAAAAGTGCAGCAACGCAGGTTTTATGATGTTCTCATCATTGTCCGAAGAAGCAGCCCTGAAAGTGATGTCCACACTTTTGTTCGAAATTTTGCCACTACCGGGAAACATTCTCTGGCTAAAATTCTCACCGAATGGACATTCATTAACAGACCCATCTTTTAATGGGTATGGCCCACAATAAAGCCCTAGTGACGAGGCCAAACTCTTGCATTGAGAACCGAATGACATTGTCATTTAAGAGTGCAAACCACAACTCCTTTGAATCATCACAATCCACTTGTCAGAGAAGCAAGTTATGCACTAACTGCCCGACAAACTTCAAGTCCTTCATGTGCAGTAGTTTACCAAAGCATGATCTCTTGAACATCTCCAATTGCACTTCATTTAACTTTTCCACTATCACTTTTATGGCTCCGACCTTCGAAAAACATGTAACTTTTGAAGAAAAATGATTGGAGTCCATTATCTTTAACGCAACTGCAGAATCCATCACCGTCAACCTGCAATTATCAAACAACCCATTAGAATTTTATTACCAAAACAATAATGCTTAAACTCTTATAGAACATATATTGTATTGTTACCATATCCGTAACCACAACCCTAACAAGGATAAAAACCATGATGAAAACGAGTGGAGGTTAGGGTTTTGAACCCCAACGTCCGCATTCTCACCATATGGCTTCGACCCAAATTGCATCCCAACCTGGAGGTTAAGATTCCCAACCTTAAGGTTGGGAATGTTAGTACTTCCCTTCTGAATGTTGGAAAGGTTGGGATTCTCAACCCAACCTTTTAGGTTGGGAACATGGAGGATTCCCAACCTGTAGGTTGGGAATTCTAATTTCAAAGTTAAGAATGCCAACCTATAGGTTGTGAAACCAAAGAAGGAAATTGGGAATCCCATCTTTAAGGTTAGATATTCCAATTTGGAAGTTGTGATCCCAACTTCAAGGTTGGGAATCCAAACTTTGAAGTTAAGATTCCAACATCCAAGTTGAGAATAGGTTGGAAATCCTAATCTAAGGCAAAATGGATCAAAGATGGAGGTTGGGAATCCCAAACTTGGCAAACCCAACCTCTCCCTGTGGTTTCAACTTAAGTCCGCAATAATATATTAACCAAAAGGTTATAAATCCCAACTTGCAAGTTCAGTTTAAACCCCCACTTCCAAAATTATGTTCACCGTAGGCCGGGATTCCCAACCTCCAGGTTAGGAATTCCTAATCAGATTGGGAATCTCAACCAAGAGATTGACAATCCCAACTTGAAGGTTTGGAATCCCACCTTTGAGGTTGGTTTCAACTTTAACTATATTAGTATCCTAATCTAATGATTGCAAATCTTAACATGCAAGTTGGGAATCCCCACCTCCAAGTTACGATTCCAAACCTTAAAATTGGAGTCCCAATAGTAGGGTTGTTTACAACTGACTAATATCCCTATTTGCAAACCAACACAACCATACGATTATCCATCATAAACTAAACCCATAGTCTCAAATTCACTCACCTGTTGACAATACCTATAAACGACACCATGCAACCAATCGTGTATAACATTCATAGTAGAAACTCAACAATCTTAAGAACATCAAACATTTTATGATACAAATAACATACAACCACTAATAGAACAAAAACATCAAATAAATGCAATGTGTTCTTACCGTGGAGTTTTGAAAGGCCTCTCACGTCTCTCACTGATGTTCAACTTGTTGCCTCTTCTTCCTTCACCTTTTTGCCTCTTCTTCCTCAACTTCTTCCTTCTTCTTCTGTCCTCTGCTTCTTCTTCTACTTTCGGTATGTTAGTTTATTCGACAGAGAGAGAAAATGACCATTGGGTGGGTCGGGTTTGCCTTCTTGGTCGTGTGTGGAGGTCGTCAATCGCTAACAGGGAACGGTGATGCGGTCTGACAGTGGGTTCGAAATGGTAGACAATTTCTTTCACGGTAAAAGACATAAAAACCGGTGGGTGCGTCTGTCAGAACGCAAGTGCGTGTGTCGCCTTTGCCTCGTCGGTCGTGGGTTGAGGTCCGCAATGGGTGATATGCATCGGCGATGAGATGGTTGCTTCGTTTTGAAAAACACACACACAAGGCACACGTTGGGAATAGAAAGAGACAGAGTCATCGTTTGGTTGAGAGCGACACCCACACACAAAAAATCGATAGGTTAAGGGCAGTTTTGTCCTTAAAATGTCAATGTCTTGTGCTTTAAAAAAAATGGGGTAGTTCCTAAATGGGTCATCAGAAATGAGTTATTTTTTAACAAAACCTGAAGACAGGCCCATGCATATGGGCCCAAACGCCTAAATAGGTGACATCCATTTGCAATTGTCAATTTCTAGAAATTAACAGAAATTATTGGCATCTATTAGTAATGGATCCTAATCCGAGCTGAATTTCCACCATCCTCTCCTTCCAAACCCTCAATTTTGTTCCAAATCCTTCGACTTGCAACCCATTTTCATATACTAACCCAAATTGTTAGTTTTGGTTACTAACCAATTTATGTTTATTTTTGCACATCACCCCTTAATAGGGGTGGTTGAACACTTCTCTCTATCTCAAGACGTCAAACTCAAATCTCATCCTTATCATTTAAACTACAAAGTATGAATAGTTTTTTTTTTTTTTTTTTAATTTAAATCCTCCTATCCACCTTAAAAAAATAAAATAAAATAAAATAAATTTTATGCCCCTTTTTATGAATTAGTACTGTTTTGTGAACAAAACTAAATGAACTAAGTCATGAGAGTTAGACTTCTGTTATTATTTTTTTTTTTTCTCAATCTCTCTCTAGATTTACCTTGTTTGGATTTACAACTTCCATAGGATTGGTCTGATGTTTTAAAGACAAACAAATATTTCAAAAGTTAAAATTAAGGAGAAAAAAAAAACGTGGTGTGCTCTCTCGTGTACAACTTTTGCTATGATTTCTCTCGTAATTTGATGCACTCTTAATAAGTTTCATTTAAGCTAATACAGAGAGGGTCGAAATAATCCGAATTGGTTCTAAGATAATATAACAGCTTATTTAAGCCAATGTTATAGTGATCATTTTTGATAATTTGTCACTCTATTTGTTATATAATAATGCAATCCAAAATATAGACTAAGTTTGATCCAACATTTGATAATTGTTTTACATAAACATGGATTGATCTTTTAAGATTTTCTTTTCCTTTTTCTTCCAATCTATTCGAAATGCAATAGAAAATAGCACAGTTTATTGACGTTAATATCTGGATAAGAGTAAAAAAAATTCGAAATTAAAGATACAAGACCTTCAAATGCACTACAAGCACAAGAGTGAGGACTCTCATTTATTATACTTAATGTAATGATTACAACACAAAAAATAGCGTGGAACCAAACAGAAAGATCTAGCCACACTTCCGTACAACAGATACAAATTTGTCTCCAACGCGATCTAAGAAGCGAGAATACATGTGCCTCCATGTTTTGTTAACAAGCAGAGGACTTATTACACTCCAGAACCCCACCATAAATCCAAGTGCCATGCTTACGTAGAACAAATCAACTTTATCATCACCATCGCTATCATCATTCCCTTCATTTTCATCATCAGGTTCTAGAACTATGCAATTGTCAGGAAGTGGAGATCCACAAAGTTCATTTCCAGCAAAACATGATGCATTGAAGCTTTGTAATTGAGTGCCTGAAGGTATTTTCCCAGTTAAATGGTTATTGGAAAGATTCAAGTAACTCAAGAACGTCAAAGCTGAAATACTTTGTGGAATTTCACCAGAAAGCTGATTTTCTGACAAATCAAGGGACTCCAACTTTGTCATAACATTGATGCTCGTCGGAATTCTTCCGGTGAAAGAATTGTGTGATAGGTTCAATGATATCAATGTTCCAAGATTTGTAATTTCTCTTGGAATCTCTCCAGAAAAATTGTTTCTAGAAAGATCTATATGTCTTACCAAGTTGAGAATGGTATTATATTCAAAGGTTTTCCCTTTCATTACAAGTGATGCCTCCTCCATAGCACTTCTACTAAAAATGTCGGTTACATATGCATATAGTATGGAGTTATCTTTTGCATAGTTTGTTGTCACCATGGACCTTAACTTACTGATACATCTTGGTATAGATCTAGACAAATTATTGTAAGACAGATCTAAGATCTGTAGATGTTTTAGATGACAAAGATCCATCGGTAAGCTACCATCAAAATTATTTGAATGAAGGTTAAGAATCACCATTTCGAAAAATCTTTCTCCAATCCAACTAGGAACATTTCCAACAAATTCATTTTCACCAATATCAAGAGATACAAGCTTTGTACAATTTTCAATTGATATCAATGTTCCAGACAAGTTATTTCCACAAAGATTCAGTGATCGAAGGAAACCTAGATTTCCCATGGAACTTGGAAGTGTGCCTGAAAATTTATTCTTACTTAAATTTATGACTCGTAACTCTTTCCAATTCATGAAGCAATCAAGTAATTCCCCATATAAAAGATTTTCTCCAAGGTCGAGAATTTGCATTCTCTTTGACTCATTTATCCTATGACATAAGAAATGGGAAATTGTTCCCAAAAACAAATTATTGGAGAGATAGAGTGCATACACATTGGAAGATAGAGAAGGCAGTGGACCAGACAAATTATTTGAACTCAAATCAAGATGATTAAGTGCATCTAACTCAGTTAATTTTGGAATCTCACCATAGATTTGGTTACGAGAGAGGTTCAAAAAAATCAACTGAAAATTAGATTTCCAAAATTTATTAGGAATGACATCTACTATTCCTGAGTTGGATATATCTAGAGCTAATAAAAATTTTTGTGAGAGCAACCAAGATGGAAATTGAGGCCCTAAAGTACATGATGCCATAAATAAAACATCTAATTGAAAAGGAGGAATCCAATAAGGACTAACTTCAAATGTTATAGAGTTTCCACCAACATCAAATAATTCTAAACTTGTAAGATTAGCAAAGTGAATTTGAGAAAGACTTCCATTCAATTGGTTATCAAAGAGAATAATAATCATTAACGACGAAAGTTCTCCTAGAGAAGGTGGAATATGACCAGAAATGGAATTGTTACCTATATGAAGAGCTGTTAGCTTTTTAAATAGTCTAACTTCATTAGTCAAATGAGCATGAAGTTGATTATCGAACAAAAGCAAAACCTCTAAGCTATTTGAGATACATCCTGAGAGAATATTTAAGACTTCTGCAATATCTTGACTCAACATAACATCTCGGAGGGTAATTGACTTCAAATTACAACATTTGCTTACTGATGTTGGAACTTTACCTTCAAGTCTATTGGATGAAAGGTCAATATTTGTAATTGAAGTTAGATTTCCCAGAACATCTAAAAGCTTACCTTGCAATTTATTAGAAGAGAGAAAAAGGTATTCAAGACAACTAAGCTTGTACAACCAGTTAGGTGTTGAAAGATTGAAAACATTGTTAGACAAATCGAGGTACCTAAGGGAAGTTAAGTTCTGAATTCCACTAGGGATTGGACCTTGAAAATTGTTATCACCTAAATGAAGAGAGACCAAGTGACTGAGACTGAAAATCCAACTAGGAACTAAAGGGTTATCAAACCTGTTGGATGAAAGATCAAGTTCGGTGAGAGATGAGAAATTTGTGATGATTGAAGTTAAGTGATGGAGTTGACAATCTGACAATTTTAACACTGCTAAAGACGGAAGTGCATTTGCTACAATCAACAACTGATCGAAGGTTTTACTGAGGTCTGCACCCCCAAGATCAAGGTGCTTTAGCAAATGAAGATCAGACAGCCATCGAAAACTCTCAACATATAACTTGCTCTTTTGATGATTTCGCATATTCTGACAAAGATCAAGATGCTGTAGATTAGAGAGATTTCCAAGTTGGTGAGGAATCATTCCAAAGAAACCACTGTGAGAGAGGTTAAGGTACCTAAGATTCTTCATAGAACCAAGAAATGTAGGAATTTGAATTCCTTCAAAGTCATTACTGCTCAAGTCCAGGTAAATCAAATTATTCAAATCAAGTAAAGAGGGATTAATCTTACCGCCCAACTTTGATCTCCGATAAGCAATATATTCAGAAAAATTATTCGAATTCAAATCATAAGGATTTCTGAGGCGAATCTCAAGGACATGGCCCGTCAAGGTGTGACAACCAACACCAACCCATTCGCAACAATCGCCATCAGCTGTCCAAGAGGCAAGGCGGTTGGAAGGATCATTTAGATCCTGCTTGAACCTCAGAAGTGCTCGTCTCTCACTTTCAATGCATCCTGCATAAGAGCTTGCAGTGCAGAATCTAATAGTAACTGTTGCTATAACAAGAAGAAAAAGAAGGACAACAAAGCAACTCATTGTTGGTTTTAACATCATTCAGCTTTATAATATCAAAAAATGGTTGCAATGGCGTGCTATTTATAATGTTTCAACATTCACATAATTGAAGCGTATAACACGTAAGTAGGAGGAAATTTCCCATTTGGAAGAATTTTGTTTGCCCTTAGTGATTTTACTTTTTAGTAAAATTAAGTAATCACTGATATTCCTTTAAGATGAGAGTTGATTGGTTTATTCTATGATGATGAAAAAGCATATACTCTCTAGCGCTTTAACTTTTTCTGGTATCAAAATATAGCAAAGGAGATCTATTAACCAAAAAAAAAAAAATTATAAATAAATCTTACTCCATCCGAGTTTGAAAGAAATTTTGATTCTTCCTTTTATGGCTCTTTTTTTTTTTTTTTTTTTTTTCCGGTTATTTTGTCCTGGCTTTTAGTCTACGATATCTAAATTCTAATGAAGCACGTTTTACAATTATCATAAATCCCACCTTGGCCTCCATCTATAATATTTTCTTATTTTTAGTGGCGCAACAGTGCAAGTGATTGGAGTTATAAATAATAATGATTATTTATGCAAAGTTTATTACAATTTCAGAGTGTTTTTATTCGAAGGTCAGGTTGATATATGCCCTGAGACATGTCATAATAATGATCCAAAATTTATTAAATTTTATTTATTTATTTATTTTACTACATCAAGGCACATGTATAATTATAAAAGAATTAATAAATCAATATGAAAGTCTTTATTATTGTTTCGCTCTTTTAACACTTCTGTTTTCCTTTCTTTCAAAAAAATATATATATCTTACCCCTGGAGTGTTTCCATGCTCTTGGTGTTTATTTATTTATATTGTTGTTAGAAAATAAATTTTGTGATAACTTATATTTAAATGTTAGAAGTTAACTCTTATAATATTGTTTTAATTTTTTTTTTGAAAAATGAAATTTTACGTTTATGGTTTAATTATTGCAATGCTATGAGATCTGCCATTTTCTATAGAAAATTTCTTCAAATGAAATATTGTTTAGGGTCTCTTTGATTCATTCAAACTATCGATTTAATTGCAATTTTGTTCAAAATAGTCCCTTCGACAGAAACGTTCAAATATGTTGCAATTATTCAAGTAAATATATATATATATATATATATATACACAAAAAAAACAAAACAAAACAAAACAAAAAAATTGTAGCATTTATTAATTAAACCTGTGAGATGTGAAAGCACATTTGAAAATTGAAAATTTTATCTACAATTGAGTTTGGGATAACATTACAATTTGTTTGTCATGTTATCGTAGATCATGACAGGTTGAATGTTTTGGCATGCAGGTTTAATTGCTCGAGAAAAGTAAGCATCTCAAGTCAAACAACGTGAAGACTAAAACACTGTCACCAATGGCCCTTTAACTTATATATTTTCAATTTCAAGTGTCTTGTCATTATTCACTGTATCAACATATGAAGACAGAACTGAAGTATGGATATAAGATGAAGTGGAAGCATAGAAACAAAAATAGGAGATGCATCTATGTCAAAACAAAAAATAAAAATAAAAGTTGCATCCAACTAGTTGATTGATAAATCTTTTAAGTTGGTGCTTGTTTTCAATCTTTTCTGCCATCCTTTTTGTCTCATCTCGTGACAAATCAATTTAAGTTGAAAGCAAATAATCGATAGAGACTACTGATCAAATATTTATACTATGTTAAAATATATATATTAATTTTTTTTTAAATATCATAAAACAAATACTTTTATGTTTATATTCATATAATTAATTTGTTATGAATTTTTATTTTAAATTATATATTTAGCAAAAACACAAATCATTTAATAAATTCTAATCAAATTTATTTATATATTTCTAATTTTCTGTAAATATAGTTTTTATTGATAATAACAATTATATTATTTTAAACAATAATAATTTAAGAAAATATTAAGATCACATAGTTTATAAATTCTTTTTTAGTCATAAAATATATGTATTTGAAATTGTTGTACACGTATAAAAATTCAAGTTACCAGTTACAATACAAAAAATGATAATTTCTATGATATTAATGAAGATAAAATTGAAAATATGTATTTTTTAGAATGATATTATAGAAGAAAATATTTTAATTATGATTAAATGACTAGGTGTTAAGAGATAATTTAGAATCTTTTGTTTTTTATTTTAAGTTGTTTTTTTAATAATTTTAATTTATTTAACCACTTAAAAAATAAATAAAAATGACTTTATGAATCTAATTCAAATTCATTAAGTGATAAGTTGAAAAAACAATCATTTAGTTTCTTCAAATTTCAATTAACTTACTGGTTTTGTGAATATGTAATTTATAATTTCATATGGTTTGTGACGAAAATTAGTTTAGTATTTCTTTTGTAAAACCCAAATTCTAATGGATTTATATGATTAATTGAAATTCAATTTATTGTTATTAATTTTGTTCAATTCAAGTTTCAAATATAGATGGGGTGTATGGACAAATGTCTTAAAAGCTGTAACAAAGATCGGGTGTGAAATGAGAAAAATCTTAGCAAAAGATTGGGATGAAACAACCAAAAAGCAAAGTTAACTAAGTTGAAGAGAAGAAGAAAATTCCTTAAAAAAAAAAAAAAAAAAAAAAAAGAAGAAGGAGAAATTAAAAAAGACAGGTGTGGCGTGAGGAATGAGACAACATAGAAAGATTTGAATAGAAAGAAATAAATTAGAAAATAAATATAGGTAGCTGGGAGTTGCAGTGGTTGTTGAGTGGCGATTAATATTTGGCTTTCAATTAATATTTGGGTTCAGTTTATTGATGCAGTAGCTTGATTTTTTTGAAAGCTATTGTAGTTTTTCCCAGCAATCTGGTGTGATTAAACTTTATGTAATTCAACATTAAACTATATCAAATTACATTTTTTTTTCTTTAACATCCAGTTATTCATTTACTTTATTTATTTATTTATATTGATGTTAGAAAATAAATTTTGTGATAACTTATATTTAAATGTTAGAAATTAACTCTTATAATATTGTTTTAAATTATAAAAAAAGGAGGAATTTTACGTTTATGGTTTTAATTATTGCAATGCTATGAGATCTGCCATTTTCTATAGAAAATTTCTTCAAATGAAATATTGTTTAGGGTCTCTTTGATTTATTCGAACTATCGATTTAGTTGCAATTTTGTTCAAAATAATCCCTTCGACAGAAACGTTCAAATATGTTGCAATTATTCAAGTAAAAAAACAAACAAACAAAACAAAACAAAATTGTTGGGATTATTAATTAAACCTATGAGATGCGAAAGCACATTTGGAAATTGAAAATTTTATCTACAGTTGAGTTTGGACAATTTCTTATTGATAACATTACAATTTGTTTGTCATGTTATTGTAGATCATGACAGGTAGAATGTTTTGGCATACAGGCTTAATTGCTCGAGAAAAGTAAGCATCTCAAGTCAAACAATGTGAAGACTAAAACACTGTCACCAATGGCCCTTAACTTATATATTTTCAATTTCAAGTGTCTTGTCATTGTTCACTATATCAAATTAAAATTATTTTAAGCCCTTAGAACATATTTGCTCTGTATACATGACTTGGTAATCTTTTACCTCATCAAACTAATATTCAACTAGTGAACTAGACTACCCATTTTATTTCCTGTCAGTGCACATTTTGTTGAGTGTAAAGTTACATTTATTTTTGCCCTATGCTCCTATCCTTACTTGCTGTGAGGTTTTTTCAGAAATCTGAGTGCAAGATTTTTCGGCAATTTACATCATCATGAGATTTAAGGTTTAACAAATTATATTTTGAAAGTGTTATATGTGGAAGTTAGAGAAAACTAATTAAATTTATCCATTCTATTTGAATTAAACAGGACAAAAAATTTGTTTTATGAAGAGAAAATGTAATTGATGAATTTAATTAGTTTTCTCTAACTTTTTAAAATTAGGGATACCTGATTATAAAAGCGTGCACGCATACACACACACACACCCTCTCTCTCTCTCTCTATATATATATATAGTGATTTTACCGTAAATACTTTATAAATTTAAAAAGTTATGACGAGCCAATCAAATTCATCCATTGCATTCTCGCTCGTAAAATAAATTCTCATTCCTATTTAATTCAAATGCAATTGATGAATTTGATTAATTCGTTTTAACTTTAAGGTACCAATTGTAAAATCATTATAAATATTTGTCAAGATATTGAGTGGAGTGTTTTGAAGTGCACAAACTTTGTTTAATTTCTTGAGTAATTTATACGCCTCAAGTCAAGCAAAAACTAACACTATCAATAATGGTCGTTAAGTATACATTTGTCTTTCTCTTTTTTCTACGCTTATTCACTATTTTCAACCCTTGGAACAGGTTATACTTTTCCACCAAACGAAGAGCACTTTCGAAGTGCATCTTTAATTTCTTGAGTAATTTATATGTCCCAGTTGAAGCAAAGACTAATACTATCATTAATTAGCCTTAGGTATTTGTTTTCTTCATTTTTCATTTATGACATGTTTACTAATCAGGAATCCAATGTAGAAAAAAGAATTTAATTTATTATTTGTAAATTCATATTTTACTAAAACTTAGGAGAATTAAATTACTTGGGCTCCACATATAAATTGAGAATTAAGTTATTATTAGAAAGCGATGTTCATTTCCCCTCTCTGACCGTAGGAATCAAGTTCGATTTCCTAATAGAAAAGAAAAAAAAGAAATTTATGTGGTTTTATTCATATATCTACTACCAATTTTAAAACAAAACTTGCAAGTATATATGTCTTTTTATTTCGCTCTCTTTTGCTTATTATTCTTTGCAATTTTTTTTTTTTAACTCATCAGCTTCTTCATATCTCCAAGCAGGTATGATGAATTCAATAATATAACTTATGAAAATAAAAATAGTATATGTTTAATGATTTTATTCATTGTTTTCTTTTTGAACATCATTGTATGAAAATATATATTTTATATTCGATTCTCATCTTAATTTAACATAGTTTTCTATGAATTATTTTATGTTTAAAATCACAAATTGATTATGATGAAAACTGATAAATAATACGCATTAGAAAAAAAAAAAAAAAGAAAAGGAATGATAAAAATTGATCAATTGATTTTGTTGATTTAGGTTTACGTTAACACAAAATATAATTACTGAGAGATAAACTCAAATTTGGGTGAGTTTTGATTGTTTAGAATTCATAAATTGTTAGAAACTAGAAAATTAAAATATATTTTAATTTACTTGGTATTTTTGTAATCAATTTTATTTCGTTCCTATTCCTTAATTTAGTAAACACAAGAAAAGGAATTAATTTAATTCATCTCTAATTCCTTAAAGTTAGTAAACACTTTAAAAATGAAAATCTATAATATAATTCAAATTGCTCTCCATTATCTTTCCACTAGAAAATTCACTTTCATAGTAGTAAATGCACTATTAATTAATCATTCTCAATCCTTAGAAAAAGTTTGGCATGGACAAGACTTATTCGTGTTCAATTTGACCACATCAAATTTTATTTACTTTGTCTTTTGACGTAATCAAATCAATTTTTTTTTTATCTTGTTTTTTGACATACTACCTACAACGTAATATTTTTGATGTAGCCACTTGACTATTAGTTATTATCAAGCTAAATGAGAATATTCTCTTACTAGATCATATTAAAGAGTGCTAGCAAGAAAAAAAAAGGACTCCATATCATATATTTCTTTGGAAAAGAGATATAAACTGGATACCATAGTTTTGCTTAAAAGGATCGTTATCATAGGACAATGCTTATAACCACGTAAACAATTTCTCTTAAATAATACATATAAAAAAAAATTCTAGTTTTTTCATTTCAACCTCATATTATTTATGACTATTACATTATTATTAAATTCAGGCAAGAAATTACTGTCAACATTTAATTTCTTATTGATAAAATACAATTTGTTTGTCTTTTCATTGTAGATCATGACAGGTAGAATTTTTAGCTACACTGGCTTACTTGCTTTTTTTACTTATGCGCCTCAAGTCCAGCAAAGTGAAGACTACACACTATCACTAAAATATCATTGAAAATTTTAAATCATGATATAAAGCAATGTATAGCAAAATGTCCTATTAGTTTTTTGCAAGGAAACTAAGATCAAGCTAATCTTTGTGAATCTGATTCATATTTTATATTCTACTGCTAGTGTGGTCTTTTGGAAATTAATAGACATGCATAATATTTGACAGTGGTTTATTTTTATTAATATGATTGAAAGAGCTGATGAGAAAAGAAAAGCAAAGAAATGGCATATATATATTTGAAGTTAGGAGACATTAATAATAAAATCAATATATATATAAAGTGATTTATCAAAAGTGTCTCATAACTTCAAAAAATTAGAACGAACCAATTAAATTAATCTATTACATTCTCTCTTTTATTTAATTCAAATATAGTGAATAAATTTGATTAGTTTGTTGTAACTTTTTAAAATTAAAAGACACTGATAATAAGATCCCTAAATATATATATAAAGTACTGTTAGACTTCCCAAATATTTTACCCAAATAATGTGTTATATGAGTTACTAAAATTTTATAAATCATGAGATGATATGATAATTAATAGAATTTTAACAACTCATATGTTATATCATTTGGGCAAAATATTTGGGAAGCCTAAAATTATTCATATATACACTATTACCATTAATTCGAAATTTGGAGAACTTGAACACGTAGTCTTAATATGTATGTAAGGCTTATGATTAGGTTAATCTCATCTTCTCAATTCTAAATATTTTTACTAGAAACTTGTTTCATGTATATCAAGTACATAATCAAATGAATCAAAACTGATTGTTTCAGCCGAAAAGGGCGGAGAAAAATAGTTAACAATTCAAGCTAATGGAAATAGTTTCAAAAGGTAAGGTAACCAAAAAAAAGAGTATTGTAAAGACTATATCTCATCTAGCATTATATAGTAGAATACCTCCCAAGAGAATGAAATATGTATGTTTTGTGTCAAATTACATATCTTTTTTTTGTTATGTGTTTGCAGTATTTTCTAGTATTTTGATTTGTAGCTCAAGACTTAAACATTTCGGGGGCAACTATAAAGCTCTAGTACAAATTTCAAAGCTGTAAATCATTATATAGCGTTTTACCCTCAACATGACTGATATTTTCCTCGTAATAACATTTCACCCTCAACTTCTTGACTGATATATCAACATGTGGAGTATGAACATTAGGAATTTATTTTATTATAATTCAATATATAAAGTTGCACAAAAATTTCTTGAGCATGAATTTGCACCAAATTTTCCAAGATATTTCATTGCTATAATAGGTCCCTAAATATACCTCAGTTTTAGGCATGAAAGTCACTAGAAATTTCCTACACAATCACTTTAATAAATTAATCAGTGTTATAAGGACTATAAAGGTCCCATTGATAGTGGACTATAATGGGGTTGACTCTTACATCAATTAAAGAATAATATATTTTCGTCTCCTTTAAATTTGATTGGTTTTGATTTTCAAATATTAATATAGATACTTGATTTCATATTGATTATTTGATCATTCTCAACCAGGGATATTGACAACCCTATCACTTTCGTTATTTATAAAATGCTCAACGACTTTTGGTTTCCACATTAATGTTATTGGAAATTTTCAAGATCTTTACTTTGAAATCCATAACTTTCAAGACATTTCTGTGCTCTAACGAGCCCCACAATAAACTTTATTTCCTATAACAAGCAAAAACATGTATCAATTGGTATGTTTAAAGTAGAGAGAATTTTAACTAATATTATATCATCAGAGGTTATCGACCTCAGGTTGTTTTTTTTTCTTTTTGGGGATTCATATAAGCAATGGTCTTCATTTAAGGTTTTGGAATAATCATAGAGATCTTACTTGAACCTTAGAAGTGTTTCTCTCTCACTTTGGATGCAACCCACATAACTGCTTTCATTGCAGAAGCTAATACTGACGATTGCTACTGCCAATAACTCAAGGAAAACAAGGGAAACAAATCCACACATAATTTCTTTCATTGCCTCAAAACAACTCTTAAACAGAAATGATAGATATTGAACGTGCATGAGATCCATTATAATCTATCCAATTTTCATGAAGCAATTTGGAAATTTCCTGGTCATTGGCTTTGCATAAAAATTTTTCAGTCTATAGGTCCCCACCCTGCTCTGTTTCTTCCAACTTTATATTTTCCTAAATTCCATACTGTTTGTGCCAGAGAGAATATGAATTAAATAATTAAAGTTTCCAATTCAGTAAAGGGAAAAAAAGAACAGAGAGAAATACAGTTTGTCAAAAAAAAAAAAAAATGCCCAGTTAATTAAATTTAAAGAATGGTTGCATTACTAAGTGGATGCATTCACAATTGTGTTAGGCACCGCACTTTAATTTTTTTTCATTTTTCTTTCAGATTTTTCTTGGCAAACAAACAAATTCTGTGCCATTATGAATACGAAATTATGAAATGTTCAACTTATTTGTTAGCTGGAGGCTACCCCATGGGACTTGTATCAACAAAATATAATTGAATAATTGAAATTATGACCTAAAGCAATGAATGACAAAATCTCCTGCTAATTTATGCAGAGAAAATCAAGATCCTACCAATAATTTTAAATCCGATTTACATTTATAATATCCCATCATGTGGGCTAATGGATATGATAATAGACATGCTCATGATAATGTTGTGACTTGTGACGTGGTGCAAGACAATAAAACCAACTATGAGAAACACAAACAATGTGTATGATTAATTTGTTGGAAAAGTTTATGGTCCAAGAAATAACAACGTAAGTGAGTGAAAATAGTGTTAGGCATACATCAAAATCATGGGTTTACCAGAGCACATTATGAAGGACACTCTGCCAGACCTTCTCTCTCAAGTATCTTCATCCAACTTCTGTAAATCCATCTGAATAATAGGATTTTTCACCAAAGGAATTTACAAGTCACATCGCTTTGAGATTTTCACATGTTTCAGACCAAAATACTATTATTTGAGGGGTCTAACTTGAAATTGAAGCTTATACGCTTGCTGCATAATCCAACAATTTTATGCAAATATTGTCTATGAAAACGATGTTACAGCAGATACAAATTAGTAATATTAGGACAATATGATAATAATGAGCTATTTAAGTTAGCAAACAAATATCTTTTCCTAGGCCTATTTCCCCTACTTTTTCTGATGTGGCAAAGATATGCTGACGCAAAAGGGGTTGGTTTTTGACTGTTCGGATTTGATATTCCCCTGGCTTCTTTACCTACCTCTTGGCGAGGGCAGTATCATCCTTTCTCTTCCCCTTTTATCAATTGGCCTTGATGCATTCTTTTCAAGGGATCAGACCTTGCGGGCCCAATCTTGGGCTGCCATTGAATTGATTTTAATCAAGAGAAAATGCATAAAATAGCCCATTTGGAATGGTCAGCCTCAAAATTAACCCTTATATTTTTTATTCTTAAAAAAAATCTCAAATGGACAAAAATGTCCTTGATGATAACCCCAAAAGGAGTCAGTTGGTTTGAGGCCCTGAAATCATTCAGCTCTCTCCTAAATAAGTTCCCGATTTCACTCTTTTAGCTTCTCTCTACTCATCTTTACAGCCTTTTGTCTTCTACTCTGACGACGGTCGACCCAGAGTTCAATAGATTGATTTCAATGCGACCCGAGAGCTGACCCAGATCCTGCTCCGCCATGACCACAACCTGGTAATCTATCCGCTTTTGTGTTGCTTTTACGGCTTGTTTAAATGAGTTTTAGATGGGTTTTACGTTTTAGCTTGAATGATGGGAGTTTTCATTGGATTTGATGTTGCTATTGTTTTAAAGTTTTGGTTTCTATTTTATGGGCTGGTGTTTGTTGACGTAGTGCATGATGTAGATAGTTCAAGTTTTGATTTTGTGGTGATTTTTGAACATTTTAGTTGCCTATATCAAGTTTGAGATATCAGATTTTGGGTAAAGATTCATTGTTATGCTAATTGATATGGTTTGTTTGATGTTCTGTTTGTTTGAAAGTTTTGGTTTATATTTTCTGGGTTGGTGTTAGTTGATGTAATGCATGTTGGAAGCTGCCCAAGTACTGATTTTTTGCTGATCTTTGAACATTTTAGCCCGTCTTTAGTTGCTTATATGAAGTTTGAGTTATGACATGTTCATTGAAAACTAATTGTTCTGTTAATTGAATATTGTAATTGATGCTATAAAAGTTTGGTTGTTGTAGTGTTAAGGAGAAGGAAGTGGATGATATTATGAATTTACGGTGGTTGGAAGGAGAGGTTAGTTGAGCTATGCCAAGGAGTTGAACTAGGCTATTCGGGTTTTCAATCATATGTAGACTCAAATGTAAAATTTAAAGGTTTGACGGAATTTTGCTGTGTTTCAGCTTCTTGTGAGCTTGAAGATTGCATGAAGTGGTTGAATGTAGTTTTGAGTCGTGTTGAGTTATTGCCCTATTAGATTGCCAAAAGTTTTATTTGAGATTATCTTTTTTTTATTAGAGAATCATTTGGCTTAAGGGTTAAGAGTTGTTTGAATCATACATCTCATTATTGGTCTAATAGCCACTATGAAATAGATTCTCATTGTTTTAATATCAAAAATATTACATTTGCAGGCATGGTTCCTCGATGAAAATGCAAATTATGCCATTTGTGAAAATGCTTGGGAATCTACAACTCCTCCGGGTAGTGCCCTGATGTTGGTAGACACGGATAAAATGGTTGCTGCTGCTACAACTTGTTGCTGAAAACAAAAGGACCATGATTAATTAATTCAATTGTCATATCTTAATGTATCTGCTTGTGTGGGATGTCTCTCTTAGTTAATTTTGGAATATACAAATTTTATTGAGTTGTTGTCAACCTGCATTTTTTTTTTTGGTTGATTTATTTGAAACACTAACGATTTTAGTTCTTGTGAGCATTCATATATTAGCTTTTTGAGTTGTAATAGCATGTCATTTTTGCAGGTGCTCTTTGATGTTGTTCCAGGCATAAAATTTCAGGATGCTATCGAATTGATTAGCTTGCAGCCAATTGCTTCTGATGTAGCTGCCTGGAAGCGGTGTGTATGCATATGAAATCTTATATCATGTTGTATAATGGTGATTGGTTCAGTTTTTATTATGTTAGGAATGATGTGGCGATATATATTTAAGTGAGCTTGGAAAATGCAGCCTTGATTCATAGACGTTATCACACTATGGAATTGATGGTTGTTTCTTTATTAGTTATGCATTGCAATTTTGCTGCTGTTATTTTTCATTATCGGTGCTGGTGTAAGCTGCAGTGGGCCAGGGGATGTGGTTCATGGTTGTAACATTTTTTATTTGTTTGTGTTGTCTGTAATAAAACAAATTATGTTGTGTTTAGGTTGTGTCAGTCAATGCATTATCTTATGTCTAGGTTTAATAGTTCCTATTCCTACTATATGAAGTGTATAACTTCTCAATATATCATTAGGTTACGTTTTATTGTACAAGATTTCACGTGTGTCATTTGTGTAACATTTCATTACAATGATTTCATTTTCAATTTAAAGGGGTCTTCCATTTTTTTACTTGAAAGTGTACACCAAATAATTTAAAGGCCCATCAGTACATTTATTATTATTTGTTCAGATATAAGCTTGTAAATTATCCGTATAAGTTTATAAAATGTATTTGTTGAGAATCAAATCCTCAACACCTTAGCGAGAATGAATAAACTTATTTTGTTCACAAATCTTCACTTGATGCAAGAGTCACAAAATAAAAAGAATGAACATATCAAATAATAACAGATAGAGTGATTTACATAAGCAATTGTAGAGTTCATCTACATTATAATATTACAGTAATTAATGTCATACCATTAAACATTAATTAATTTATTTTGTGTCCATTCCAATACTACAACAAAAAAACAAAAAACATTACTCTTGGTAGAGATCAATTTCATTTACACGAAATACATCATACGTTCCATTCAGTCATTTAGTAATAGCACATGTAAGCTAAAGCAGTAATGTCAAAGGATGATTTGTCTCATGTCAATCATGCATGTACAAGCTAACATTAAGGCACACGACCATCTGTTCTAGCGTATAGCTATAAAGTTGGGAAACCCAAAATCAAGTAGGCATAAAGTAGGGATTGTCCCAACCTGCAAATTGGAACTCACAACCTGCAGGTGGGGAATCCGAAAATAACGTAGGGAAACATGTAAGGGATCAAAACACGTGCAAGCATGTTGCAAAAACCAGATTCAACATACAAAATGGGAACAAAATCATAAACACAAACGTTGGGACTTAGGGGGGGGCCTCCCAACCTGGATGTAGGGATCCCTACCTACTGGTTGTGATCACAACCTGGAGGTAGGGATCCATACTTGAACATTGGGATCATCCCTTGATGTTGAGAACAAAGCTCCAAATTAAATCCCAACCTGGAGATTGGGATCCCTACCTAAAGGTTTTGATCTAAACTTGCAGGTAGGGATCCCTACTTTAACGTTGGGATCAACTCTTGATGTAAGATGCAACCTCCAGGCTGGATCCCAACCTACAGGTTGGGACCCTACCGATTGGTTTTGGTCCCAACATGGAGGTAAGGATCCATCCTTTAACGTTGGGAGCACCTCTTTTGCTGGCATCCATAAAGCTTAAGTTTGATCCCAACCTAGACGTTGGGATCCCTACCAACCCGTTTTTATCACAACCTGGAGCTAGGTTTCCCTACTTGGAGGTACGGATCATCCCTTGATGGTTTCAAATCCTGGAGGTGGGATCAACACCTAAAGGTTGGGATCCCTACCTCCAAGTATTGATCCCAACCATTCAGGTTGGGATCCCCACTTTAAGGTTGGGATAACATTTCATGTTGGGACCCATCCGGGTCTGATACCAACCTGTCAGTTGGGATCCCTACATCTAGGATTTGATCCCAACCTCTAGGTTGGGATCTCAACTTTAAGGTTGGGATCAATAACTCCAGTTTGATACCAACGTAGAGGTTGGGATCCCTGCCTCTAGGTTTTGATCCCAACCTGGAGGTTGGGATCCCCACTTTAAGGTTGAGATCATCCCTTCATGTTAGGATCCATCCAAGTTTGATACCAACCTGGAGGTTGGGGTCCTTACTTCCAAGTTTTGATCCCAACCTCAAGGTTGGGATCCATACGTTAAGGTTGGGATCATGCCTTGATGTTAGGATCCATAACTCCAGTTTGATCCCAACCTGGAGGTTGGGATCCCTACCTTAGGTTTTGATCCCAACCTGGAGGTTGGGATCCCAACTTGAAGGTTGGGATCATCCTTTTATGTGGGTACCTATACATCTAGGTTTGATCCCAACCTCCAAGTTGGGATCCCTACCTCAAGGTTTTGATCCCAACCTGTAGGTTGTGATCCCTATCTTAAGGTTGGGATCAAACGAAGCTCAGGAGGGAAATCCTTACTTGCAGGTTGTGAATCCCAAACTCATATACTAGCATCCCAAACTCAACATAAAGGTTCCAAATCCCAACCTCTAGGTTGTGATACCCAACCTTCTGATTGGAATCATAGTAGATTGCAGGTTCTGATCCCAACTTCCACGTCCGGATTCACAACATGGGAGTTGGGAGTCCCAACCTTCAGGTTGGGTTTCAACCTCCATTCGAAAGTTGTGTTCAACCTAAATCCCAACCTTCAAGTTTGGATTCCCAACCTCGTGGTTGAGAATTGCTAACCAGTAGATAATTCCCAACTACCACGTTGGGATTCACAACCTACAGGTTAGGAATTGCAGCCTCTTGATTGGGACTCCCACCCTTGAGGTTGGGAATCTCCACTTGGAGCTTACACATCCAAACCTCAATGTTGGGACCTATACTAAATGTAAGCCATCACAACCCCAATGAATTAGGTCACAAAAACCAAACCCAATGCAGCAAATTCAATCGCCACTATACCAAACCCAACAACGACAGTACGATAGCAATCATTTACAAAATTAAAAAATGTAACAATTATTGTTTTAATCAACGAGTATTTCAACAATGAGTAATACAATCATTCATAACTCAAATAGTAGGAATACTCAAACAACAACACACATAAAATCTTTTACAATAAAACGTAACCCGATGACATATTGAAAAGTTATATACTTCATATGATAGAAACTACTGAACCTAGACACAAGTTAACGCATTGACCGATACAACCTAGACATAAGATACTTCATATAGTAGCAAGAATTAGCAGCAGCAACCATTTTATCAGCATCTAACATCATTAGGGCACTGCCCGGATGAGTTGTAAATTCCCAAGCATCTTCAGAAACGGCATAATTTGCATTTTCATCAAGGAACCATAACTTCAAGAATTGATTCCCTAAATTCCCTATACATGAAGTGGGAGCCTTGGATTACAGAGAAAGCAGTTATATTTGACTCCCATTGCAAACACCATGCTAAGCTTCTGTTCTCCATATTCCAAACTTGCCAAAATTGAGAACTTACTAAATATAAAATCATTTAATACATACATATGGCCCTAATAGTTACCCTAACTAGTACTGCATATAGAAGGCTCCTCCACTAAATCTATTTGTATTGTATTAAGATCATATAAACAAGTAGAGGTGACTAACACCAAAAACAAGCCAACATCTGCCACATTAAAAATGAATTCGGGGCACCATCTTAATGAGAAAGGGAGGTAAAAAAATGCTTCAAAAGATTCCATCGCATTAAGTTATTTGTGATGCAATTTGTAAATGTGACAAACCTACCTGTGACAGTCAGTCACTAAACTAGCAAATCAACTATAGCAAATAGATTTACATTACATTTTTGTCATTTTCAGAGACGTCCAAAATATTACATGTAGAGCGAGGTATGGAATATGCGGACACTGGGCGAGAAGAAGCAGAGTGGCAATGAACCATTTAGAAGAACATTATAATTGTCTTCAACAGATTACCATATAAATCTGCAATCAAATTGAATACAACCCACTTGCCTCTGACACACAGGATGTGAAGTTATTGTTCTCCTGCAACTCGCTGTGAACTTATTTGTTATCCTGAAAGGGTGATGAAACTCCAATTTGGTGATATTTCTCCACCATTTTGAACTGTACCTTCAATCCTGGTAGATTATTACAAATTAACAATTACAAGATTAAAGGATACAGCAAAGGGAAAAGGTAAAAATCATAATGAATTCAATTTGAAAATTAACATGTAAATTTCAACAAAACTTTTTCAAAAAATCATGTATTTCTTTGTTCACCATGATCATATTAACGGAAGAAGTTTGAACTTTACACAGTTTCATGTCCATCTATTTAAGGTGCTCATTTAGTATGTCAAATATTTTAGGCAAATATATGACTTGGCTAGCATGAATTCTTTAAAAAAAGAGAAGAAAAAAAAAAAAAAACAAGCTTATCATCCAATGGTAAAGAGAAGAGGATATAGAGGTGAGGATTGTCACTATTACAATCATCCTATCACTAAATCACTTCTTCAATGTTGACATCATTACTTTTAGCTATTTTTACTAATTGTAACTATTCAAACACATGATCTCTATAACCTGAACATTGTAGTCAATACAAACAATTATAACAACATTCTAACCAAAAAAAGCATAACCTTAAACAATACATCAAGATATTGACAATCTCACAAAGAATCTCACATACCCCATCAACCTTTACAAGAAGACAAAGGGTGTCTCTGTTGATTTTGTTGCTCACAACTCTGATTTAAGAAAGAAAGAAAGAAAGACAAAAAGAATTGAATAAGCAAAATATTCAGAAAAATCACTTCCCTACCTAATTATTGAATTAAATTTGCTAAAGCAATTAAAAATAAAAAAAGAGAAGCAAGATAACTTGTGTTATTTATGAATGAAAATTACATTGCCTTCTTACAGAAATCGAAGTGACAAAGTATAACATCTAAAACCTTAAGAAGGACATGTAATATGGCACCAGATCTCCCCCATCAAACTCGTACTTAAGTGTTATAATGCTGTTGATATAGTCATTATTTAAACAATAATCTGCATCAGAAAATTTTGTATAAGCAATATGAACAAGAAAAACCATTTCAAAACAGAATACGTTTCAAAAAAATAGTTTAAGGCTTCCATAATGTTGGAGATTGTGTTTCCAAGTGACAACAACTTCCAAACCCCTCCTCCAAAACCCAAGTGCTTGTGCACAGACATGCCCAAGAGAGACTAAGAAAACCCAAATATACAGGAAGTTTACCATAAATAACAATGGAACTTGCATCTTACATATTGCCTGTTCATTCTCCATGTTTTGAATCATTATGCTCAGATACTGAAGTAATGGAGCTTCAATTTTAGCTTTTCTACTGATCTTTAAGACATGAACAAACTCTGCTAAAACTTGGCATTCCATAAAACATCTGCAACATTTAAACATAACCCTATCAAATTCCGTCCAAACAACAGAAAGCATAAACACATAATAAGCTATATCAAAAGGCAACAGCATACTCGAAAATCAACGGATTTTGTCTATCACCATATGTAACAATCTCTACAATAGATTGCAGCAGATCAATCACTAATTGCTGGACAAAAAAGAGAACACAAATAAGCTAATAGAAAACAAAAACAATCATACAACTATATTATATAACATGAAGGTAAATGGAGTTACCCTATTACGATTATCAACGTCTTTGATCTATCGCAATTCATTAATCACGTGTCTACATCCATAACAAACACTTCATAAGACTACAGAAAAGAATGACCATAATTGTAATGCTAGGGTTTGTGAGAGACAATGAAAAAAAGGGTACCTATTCTTCACCGGAGTTGAGAGTCGAACAGACCAGACAATTGGACGCTAAAGGGTGGAGGTTGGCGATTGGTGAGATGCGACGGTCAAACAAAATGGTTGGCTACTCAGATAGTTAATGCTGGTGGTTGGAGATCCGATAGTGAGGTGCGATGATGGTGGGTGGAAGCGCGAGGGTGAGAGGGTCAAAGAAAATTCTTGGACAGTGAGAGAGTGACCGACAGTGGGTGGAGGTAAGGTGTAACGGTGGTGGGTGGACGTGCGACAGTGAGGGGCGACGGCGAGGACTTTAGACAGTGGGTTGGGATTCCTAGAGCGAGAATGAGGGAAAAAAGTTGGGAATACAGAGAGAGAGTGATAGAAAGCAAATCAGGGTCACCGAAATGGGTTGGGAATAGAATAAGGGTTTTGGTTTTTGGTAGGGAAAAAAGGGGATGGCGCATTTGTTATTTTCTCACTAACCAGGGGTATTCTTGTCCAACACTATAGCCTTTTGCACAGCCTTACCACCTGAAGGGTTATTTCTCAAGAGGGTCATCCAAAAAAGGTTAGATTTCAATAAAACCCTTTAATCAATTCAATGTTAGGTCCAATTGGATTGGGAACGAGCCAATTTTTTCCCCAACAATAGTTTTGGTCCGAAGTGATGATCAAAATTTTGAAACTTTTTATATATAAAGAGAATAATACTTTTTTTTTAATGCTATTGATAATTAGTCTAGTGTAGATTTTGTTGTTCTAAATTTCTGATTAGAGCTATTTGAGAATTAAACAAACGATGAGGGTTGAAGTGATTATGGTCCTGTTTTTCACTTTGAATTACTTGTGATGGCAGTCATCAATATTACTAGACTCTGCAGTGGAATCACTACCGAAATATAATACCTTATTTATTATGTGCTCTAACAATAATTTGATGCATTTATACATTTGGTGAAGTTAAATAACAAAATCATCATTGACTAACAACATTCAGCCACATATAATCATCAACACTCGGCAAAATGATCATCTAAAGAGTTGTTGTCTAGATGATCCAAACAATGACAGTACATGTACCTCCGCAGTGTGTTAACAAGTAGAAGACCCATAACACACCAAAACTAACAAACCCAACTGCTATGCTTCAATCCACATGACAAGTTTACAGATTAAGGACATAATACTATTGTTGAATTCAGTCCAATTAGCATCTACAATTAACAAGTCTACAGATTAAGGACAGTGAACAAAATGTGTGAAGATTTAATGACTGTAATGCTCTAATGTTTTCAATTTCTCTAAGAGTCTCTCCTGAAAGATTAATTTTAAGAAAGGTTTTAAGATTTTACCAAATAGAGAACCTCGCTGTATTTAGCCACTTTTTTCTTTCATTACAAGTAATGCATCCTCCACAACCGCTTGATCTAAAATGGTTGAACGTCCTGAACAATAGCTCGTGTATATGTAAGTACCAAGTGTCCTCTGTCACAGCAGCACTTAAGTTACCATTAGGTCTTGGTTTCAAAAAAATTGTTGTAGAAAGTCTAAAACTTGCATATGTGCTAGACAACAAGTTCCAGTAGTAAAAAACCGTGGAAGTTATTTGAAATGGAACATGAGAACCACCATCTTAAAAAAATTTTCTCTGACCGGACTTGGAGCATTTCCTGTAAAATCATTTATAACAAGGTCAAGTGATACTAGATTTGAACAGCTTTTGATGTTCCAAAGATGTTCATTTCTGTGAAAAGCTTCGTGATTATATATTGAAAAGAACTTAAGGATGTTATTTTTTTTTAATGTAATTTTTAAAGGAACAAAACTGGCAATGATTATTTATTTTTAATTTAGAAACTAACGTTAATATTGATGCTTGAGCATTGAATGTCTGGCTGAAGCATTAGCTTTAGAAAACTTTATTTTGTCAAAAAAGTCCGCTTTAGAAAAATTGACCTCCGTCAATAAGTATGTAGACTTCATATTTATTGAGCAAATCGTGGTGATGCTTGAGCATGAAAACACAAACTAAAGTATTTATTTGATCAGCCAACGCAAAAGAAAATTATATATACTGCCAATAAAATCCATAATAAAAATCAAAATATTTGAAATTTTTTCTGCAAATAAATCTTTTTCAACATGTGGCCCACAATAAAATATTTTTTTGCAACAATTATAACTCATGGTAAAACTTTTTCTTTTGATAGCATTTGTGACACTCTTTTATCATGGATTATGACATATTTTCTCTATGGTAAAATTTATATATTTTTTGTACAGTGGTTTCCTTTTAACAAAGTGAAGAACCTTGTAAAATATTAAATTCATTATCACACAAGTCAATTGACATCAAAGTCCATATAAATAACTAATGGAATCCAAAAGAAAGAAGAAATTAAGAAATTACAATAACACGTCACACCAACTTAGCAATGTCATCATATCCATTGTTAAATTTATAAACCATCTTGTTTGACATACTTAATTTTTGTTTATCATATATGATTAATTAACTGATTAATGTGGGTTCATATTTAGAGTTAGAATCAATCCTAACCATATCAAAGTTCGTATAAGACACTTTGATTTATATACTTGTTCTTTGTTTGTGATTTGTCAAGTTTTTATTCCATGATTATCACATATTCGATCAGAATATGACATTATATAGTTCTCATAGATCCCACCTTGCCTGCCTCCAGAAAAAATAATTTTTTATTATTAGTGGCGCAAGCAACTGGTTCCTAACGATCATTTGGTTGCCTGATGCGTCACAACAGTAAACGAATTAAGGGAAAAAAATTGTATAGTGTAAGAGTTGATAAATCTTTGGAGTCATTGATTTGTAGAAGGCCCAGCCCTGAGGCTTTCTATGCTCTTGTTAACATGATGCATCCAAGCCTTGTGATTGAGCTCTAATCCAATTTGTTTCCAATTGAAAAATTGTTAATGGATAAGTATGGGATTGATTTTTTTTTCCTCCCTATATTTATGGTGGACATACTTTCTCTATGGTAAAATCACTTTTTTATACAATGGTCTCCCTTTCACAAAGTGGAGAACTTTTTAAAATATTAAATTTATTATCACACAAGCAAATTGACATAGAAATTCACATAGATGACTAATGGAATCCAAAGAAAAGAATAAAGAAAATGTGATAACGTGTGATACTAATTTAATAGTGTTATCATTTCCTTTATTTAATTTATCATCTAATTTGACATACATAATATTTATTTATCATATGTGGTTAATTAACTAATTAATGTAGGTTCATATTTAGAGTTAGAATATCAACATCATATTAAAAATTTTTGTTCATAGATCCCACCTCCAACTATACAAAATTTCATATGTTAGTCACAAGTAAATAGCTAAATAAAAACAATAGACGAATATTTCAATTTCATCCTTTGGCAAGCCCCTGTTGTTTGCTGTGTTTCTAGCACAGTTTTCACTTTTTCAGGTTGTTATGTCTTTGAACTACTAAATTTCTTCATTGAATGATCATGTAAGTATCCATTTATAGTTGTAAAGGTTGCTACTAGATTGATTGCTCAAGAGATGACCCTCTATTCATCTGTGTATAAACGAATTATGCTCTCCAAAATGTTGACGTTTTTAGCTTTCTGTTTTTTGGTTTCAAAATATTTTATAATGAGATTGTGGTCATAGAGACGAAATTGCTTGAGGGAAATTATTGTGCTGAAATCATACTTCCTCACAGCCAAGTCTATAATACTCAATAGGTGATATTATAATAAACGACAAACATGAGGTCCAATATAAATATATATCTGACAGTGTTGATGTTGGGTCGATCGAATTTACCAATGAATTGCACAAGCAAATCATCAGTCTAATGACTTTCGTTTTCATAAAATTCTATGAAATAAGTATTTATAAAAATATATTATGAATCATATTTTTATACACTAACTTTTTTTTCAAGTTAGATCTCTCAATTTATAGTATTTACTTTCAATGTTCGCAACATTTAACACATTGTTTATCTCTAATATATATATATACTGACATATGGAGCAACTGGAGCACCAAAGAAGTATCCTATAGTGTCTACAAGAAACAATATAAAATTATTTTTCAAAGAGCAGAATTTAGAGAAATTAAAACTTTAATATTATTTCCCCCTATATTGACTTAGGATGAGGGCACAATGGAACCTATGGTAATATAATATAAAATATCATTGTATTCTTGGTCCAAAGTAATGATCAAAAGAAACTTTGTAAAACATTTTATATGAAGAGAATAATATTATTTTATGCTATTGATAATTAGTTTAATATAGATTTTGTTACAATCAAATATAATAAAGATATAATAAATTACAATCAATAATTTTTTAATATAATCATTTTTTTTTGTCAAGTTTATCGATATTATAGGTGTATCTTCATTTTATATATATATATATATATATATATATATATATATATATATAACGAAAGCCTAATTGGTCGCTGAAGTCTTTGAATGCGCCTTTGAGGAAATTGGGAAGGAGATGTCTAGATAATTTTATGAGCAAACCAAACACATGGTAAATGCTAGAATAATGATGATATTAGTAAACTTTCCACAGAAAAACACAATTGTGTTGTAGGCTTTCCACTTACCGCACTTCAAGTCATCAGTAAACATTTTATTTATTCCCTTTTTTTATTCTATTTTTCTCTAGGTAGTGGTGATGAGAATGCTTATCACGACTGTATGTGTTGGATTATAAAGTCATCGGTAATCTCACATTAGGGTTATGCATTACTTTGAAAATTATAAATCGTTATATCATATTACTTTTGATTTTGTATATATTATTAGGATTTATACCAAATTGCATGTAGAAAGCAAATAGAAAATTTAAATTATATAATTATGTACTTTTAAATAATTACATGTATATTTATATATTTAGTCGCATTTCTTTTCATGGTTATTTTTGTTTTTATATTGATAATTATTTTATTTATAAACTAATTTAATATAATAATAATATTTTAAATCATTAATATTTTTAATAGTAATTAACAATAAATATCATTTTATTTAAAATTATTTGTAAATAGTTGCATTTGTTTTTAAGAAATAAATTTAAATGCCTATTTTATTAAAATATAATTATAAAAATATTTTAAAAACTTCAATTTATAATATTTTATACTTTAAAATTGATATAAAATAATTATTTATCTAAAAGTTAAGAGATTTTCACTAAGGTTAATTTAATTTAATATGATAATAATCAATCTCGTATTCCTTATATAATTACAAAAAAAGTACTATTTTTAGTTGATTCCAATTGCGCCAAACTAATGGCCTAATGGCTAATCTCATCCTATCAATTCTATTCAATACAGTCGGTTGAAAAAAGTCAAATTCAATTTGCACATCGAATGGGCCTTACGGGCTTGGAATAAATAATGGCCCAGACCGGCCCATAAAGGCCCAATGCATCAATAATAGGAAACTAAAAATTGTTTTATTCACGCATTATTCGATATTATGAGTGGTTGAGTACCTCTCTTGATAGTCAAGGGTTCGAGTCCTGATATTTTCTAAGAACAGTTCCAAATTCTAATCCCTCAACACCAATTAAATACCAATATAAACGTTTTTTATGCTTGCTAATTAGTTAGTTTAATTAGCATTCGTACTTAATATTTAGAGCTAATTGAACTCAACCAATGAAAACGAGGAGTCTGTTATTTATTTTATGGTTTTCAATTTCCATAAGATTGGTAGTCAATGCTTCAAACACAGACTACTGTTTAAAAAAAATAAAATTAATTTTAAAAAAAGCAGGTTCTCCCCTGTATAGTTTTTTCAATGTCTTTATTGCTTCGAGTTGGGTTGAAAGCTTGTTTAACAATTCCAATTTATTTATGATTATTCATTTTGACATTACGAATTTTAAAAGTTTTCAAAAAAAAGTGAAACTTTATTTTAGTCTCTGAGGTTTTGAAAAATATCAAGTTTTTACAAAAAAATTTTAAATAGCTTTTTTCATCCTTAACATTTCAAAAACTCTTTAAAAAAATTCAAATCGTTAATCAACTGACAATCAATATTAAAAATATATGCAAAAAAAATATTTTTTTTACCTTTGATAGTTGTTAATTTCACGTAAATTACCGAATTATCATAATAAAATAATGAATTTATAAATTAAATTATCTAAAATATCTCTAAATTTAAATTGTTAAAAATAGCCTAAAATCACCATTGACCGCCAGTTAACTAACGATTTGGATTTTTTTTTTTTTTGAAGAGTTTTAAAAAAGTTAGGGATAAAAAGAGTTGTTTCAAAAAGAGCTTTAAAATCTTAATATTTTTCAAGACCTAGAGGACTCAAATGAAGTTTTTCCTTTTAAAAATAATTTTGATTGGATTAAATTATATTTAGAGGTGCTACTTAGCACTAGTGTTTAAGAGTTAATTATTTAAAATCTGAAAGTAAGGGAAAAAATAATTATTTTTACAACCTTTTAAGAGATTTATTTTTTATTATTTATAAATCTCAAAGGTAATATTTGGCACATAGAATTGAAAATAAGTTTGAGATTCAAAAATCTTAAACCACTTAAATGTCATGTTTGAATATCAATTGGAATGAAATGGAATTAGGATTTAAGAATCTCAAACTCCTCTCATCTCCCATTCTTTTGGGATTCCTAAATTTTAATCAAAACCATATCATTTAGTGATATTGGATTTCTCATTTCCATCTCCCATCTTCTTTCTCTTCTCTCCATCTATCTCTTTTTCTCTAACCTTCTTTCCTTCTCTTCGTAACTCTCTACCATCTCTTCTTCTTCTTTTGACCAAGCATTGGTATGGTTTTAGGTTCAAAGATGGTTTTGGGTTCGATAAACCCAGAACCCAGTTCTAGATATGATGAACCAAAACCAGATGGTTTTGAGTTATCAAACCCAAAACAGAGGAACTCGGAACCATCTAGTTCTGGGTTTGATCGATGAACCCAAAACCAATTCTAGGTTTGATCGATAAATCCAAAATCAGATAGTTCTAGTCATCCAACTCAGAACTAGACAATTCAATTGATGAACCCAAAACCTAGTTTTAGGTTCGACAAACCTAAAACCAAATGGTTCTAGGTTCGAATAGAATAGGAGTTCTAAGTTTTTTTTTTTT
Source organism: Litchi chinensis (assembly GCA_019925255.1). Lineage (NCBI taxonomy): Eukaryota > Viridiplantae > Streptophyta > Magnoliopsida > Sapindales > Sapindaceae > Litchi > Litchi chinensis. The sequence continues at coordinate 30,117,712 of CM034462.1, read as the reverse complement.
TTTGTTAATGTTATGATGTTTTGATGTTGTTTATGATATTATTGATGTGGGGATGATGATGTTAATGAATTTGATGAATGATATTGATGAACTATGGGTCGATAATATTGAATTATGGGAGATGATAATATTGATGAACTTTGGTTTTGGATATTGATGAATTGTGGGATATTGATGTTTGGTTTTATTTTTTTCAAAGTTTTTATAAAATTAATTTTATATAATTAAAAATTTGCATTAATTTTATTCCAATCCAATCCCAATTTAAACCAAACATGATATGGTATAATTTTTAATTCAATCCTAAATTCTACCAAATATGGGATAGTGATTTTTCATTCAAATTCAATTTATTCCGTTTTATTCCATTCTAATCTCACATGCTAAATGGAGCCTAAATAGTATAAATATATCATTTAGAGACTTAGGGGACTTAGGATATCTTTGGCCTAGGGTATTAGATAAATTTCAGTCTCATTCCTTGTTTGGTTGAGACATAGGACAAGACATAGAGACAATCTTATGCATCAACTAGTCCATAACAATGGTACAAATTAGTTTCATGTTTTAGTCTCACCATTTATTAAATTTTATTTATATATTTATATTATCAAATAAATTAAAAATTAATGTATTATATTTTATAAAAATATTTTTTTAAAGAAGAATGTTTTCAGTGTTGATTAAAAAGTTAATATTATTTAGTATAATTAATTTATTTTATTAAAAAATTAATGTATTCTTATACTACTGCTTATAAAAACAACATATCTGTAGTCAAAGTTTGATCCAACATTTTTTAAATATTCTATAAACATGGAATGAAATTTAAGACATCATGATATTTATTTTTTACTTTTGTCTCCTAAAATCAATTTATAAAGACTAGCTTTAATATCTAAATAGGAGTAAAGAAAATTTCAAGTTAAAAATATAAGAACCTTCAAGCACACTGCACACTTGAGTGAAAATTCTTCGTTTAACAGAACTTCATTAAATTATTACAGCATATGAAAAAGCAAAATATCCATACTTTAAAAAGATCTAGCAACACTTGCTTACAACATTTACAAATTTGTCTCCAAGGCAATCCAAGAAATGAGAATACGTTTACCTCCATCTCCTGTTAACAATCAGAGGACCTACTACACTCCAAAAACCCACCACAAATCCAAGTGCCATGCTTACATATAACCAATCCACTTCATATTCATTTCCATCTTTTCCTTCTCCACTTCGATAATCAGCTAGTTAAACAATTTCAGTACAATTTTAAGGAAGTGGAGATCCGCAAAACTTATTACTGGCAAAGCAAGTTGCACTGAAGCTTTGTAATTGAGTACTTGAAGGAATTCCCACAGTTAACTTGTTATTCGAAAGGTTCAAGTAACTCAAGAAGGTCAATTTCAAAATACTTTGTGGAATTTCTTCAGAAATCTGGTTTTCAGAGAAGTCAAGTTGCTTCCAATATCTCAGAGCACCAACACTTACCAGGATTCTTCTAATTAAAAAATTGTGCAATAGATTCAATGATACCAACGCTCTAAGATCTATAATTTCTCTAGGAATGTCTCGTGAGAAATTGTTGCTAGAAAGATATATGAAATTCTTGGACACATGCATTTCATAACAGAAGAAATGAAAAATTGATCTTGACAAAACGTTGTTAGAAAAATCGATAGCACACATATGTGAAGGTAAAGAAGGCAATGGACCAAATAATTTATTCGAGCTCAAATCAAGGGCCTCAAGTTTACCGATCTTAGGTAAATTTGGTATGCATTCATGGATTGACTTATGAGAAGGATTAAGAAAAGAGGATTGACTAAAAAAAGAATGACTAAGTTAGATAAATCTAGATATAATAAAAACTGCAGTGAAAGAAATCGAGACAGAATGAGGTCCTAAGGAATAGGAGCCGAATTGTAATATTTCGAGTTGATGAAATGGAGGAGTCCATCCTTACTGACTTAAAGTGTTAGCATGTTATTAGATGCAGGAAATACTAACAAATTCGTAAGATTTGCAAAGTGAATTTCATGAAGACTTCCATTCAATTTGTTAATGAAGAGTTCTAGAGATCTCAATGATGAAAGTTCTCCTAAACAAAGTGGAATGACAGTAGAAATGGAGTTGCCAGATACATCAAGAGATTTGGTATTTTTAAGTAGTCCAAGTTGATTAGTCAAACGACAAAAAAATTGGCATTTACGTTATGGCCAATGCCAATCATTAGCAAAAGACAGGCCCATGCATTTGGGCCCAAATACCTAAGAAGGCGACGCCCATATGCACTTGTCAATTTCCAGAAATTAACCGAAATTGTTGGCATCTATTGGTAATGGATCCTAATCCGAGCTGAATTTTCATCATCCTCTCCCGCCAAACCTTCGATTTTGTTCCACATCCTTGGACTTGTAACCCATTTTCATGTACTAACCCAAATTGTTAGTTTTGATTACTGACCAATTTATATTTATTTTTGAGAAAAGTTGAGAAAATGGTTCATTTGGAAAGGTCACCCTCAAAACTAACCTTTTATTTTTTTATTGATTAAAAAAGATGTTGAATGGACAAAATTGCCCTTAATGAAATGGGAGCCATAAGCTGAAATGCATCCTCTCCAACCCATTTGCTGAAATTATCTTGTTGTGCCGCCAGTCTCTCCTCCTGCTGATTGCAACCAATGCACATGCTCAAAAGCTCAGCTCCTTTTCTTTGTGTCATAACTCCTGCCCAAAACTCTACCGTCAACCATCCACCAACTGATCTGATCTTGCAGAAATCCTTTTCATCAATACCATTTCTGACTTCCACCCCTAGGTGTACACGAAGCTTTTGCTGTCCACCATGTTTATATCTTCGTCTTCATCTCAACCACCACCACTACCTACCGCCTCATACTTCCAAGCGAAACCCTCCTCGTTCTCCACTCGCATGAGCTTCATATTCAAGCAAATCGATGAAATCAAAAAGCAAGGAGGAGAACTCGAATGGAAGTGGCGGCGATTTCAAAAACGAAGGAGAACCCGGATGGGGATTTCGATGTAGAAGAAAACCCAGGTTTCGGATAGAACAGAGCAGTGGGGGGGAGGAAGGAGAGGTCGGTGGCCTATCTATGGTCATGGCCGATTGATTTGATGGAGAGGCTGGTGTTGGCAGAAGCAGAACCTAGTAGTGTGTATCACAGCAACCGACTGCGTCGTACTCCACATCTTAGTCCTTGTTGTCCAGCTCCTTCACTTCTTCCTCCTCTACGTCGTAATCCTTCTTGTTGTCCAGCTCCTCTATTTCTTCCTCATCCATGTCGTAGTTGTCGTCGTCCTTATCATCGTCGTTGGTGCGGGCCAGTAGACGCAGGCCATCAGATAGTTTTTCGGGAAGACACACAAATGGAGAGGACCTTAAGGGACGAACGAAAGGAAGCCGTTTTAGTGATGTTGAAAGAGCAAGGTTTGCAGGTCTAATATGTATGTAGTGGGTTGTGGTTGTTTGATGAATTTTGTGTGTGGTTTTATGGGTATGATTCGAAAGTGAGTTATATTGTATTGGTAGTTATTATTAGCTATTGGTGAATTTGCACTTTGAGGGTCGAATTTATAACGAGGGATAACGATCAGAATTTAGAGGCAAAATCGTCATGTGAACGTTGGGAATTCAAATTTTTAGGTTGAGAAACCCAACTGGGTTGAGATTCCCAACGTCGAGGTTGGGAATCCCAACCTCGAGGTTGGGAATCCCAACCTTCGGGTTGGGAATCCTAACCCTTTGGTTGGAAATCCCAACCACCAGGTTGGGTGGGAATGGTGGCAATTCTATTCCCAACTCAGAAGTTGAGAATCCCAACCTAAGGGTTGGGAATCATATCCTAAGTTTGGAAAGGTTCCCAACCTCTGGGTTGGGAATCCCTACCTTTGGGTTGGGAATCCCTACCACAAGGTTGGGTGGGAATAGTGGCAGTTCCATTCCCAACTTAGAAGTTGGGAATCCCAACCTAAGGGTTGGGAATCGTATCGTGGCAATTCCATTCCTAACTCAGAAGTTGGGAATCCTAACCCGAGAGTTGGGAATCATATCATGAGTTTGGAAAGGTTCCCAACCCAGAGGTTGGGAATCTCAACCACAAGGTTGGGTGGGAATGGTGGCAGTTCCATTCCCAACTCAGAAGTTGGGAATCCCAACCCAGGGGTTGGAAATCGTATCCTGAGTTTGGAAAGGTTCCCAACCTCTAAGTTGGGATTCCTAACTCGAAGATTGGGAATTGTGTATCTAGGTTTGGAATTTAATACTCTTTTTTATACTTTCAATAATTCTTGCATAATGATTATAAAAATCCTTCCGGTTGGGAGCACCCAAGTTGGGTAATAAAGGTTGGGATAATCATTTTTCTTTTCCTTTTCTTTTTATTTTCCGTTTCATATTCATATTTTCATTATTTAATTTATTAGTCTAATTTCCCAACTGAATTATATTGTGAATGTCAGTAATCACATAAGAAAGACCCTTAACAACCTTTATTGGATAATGAAGGTTGGGATCAACATTTATTCAATGAAATCAATATAATGATTGAGATTAGATTGATAAGTGTCTTGTAAACCAAATAGAAGTAGAAATGGTCATTTTGAAACATGCTTCATAAAATTACTTATCCAAAATCAACTCATCATGAAATGGAATTAAAATCGTTCATGTATCAAATGATCACATAATACAAGTGCATGTACGATACAGTCCTCAACAATATGTTTTGCGAGCTGCTGCTCTTGGTATTGTCTCTCCCTCCTCTTCTCAGTGCTTAATTTTTCCTTGTGGGAGTTTGGTGAGAAGCGAAGGGCACACATGACCTCATTGTGCATGATCATTTTTCCGAAAGCAATCCTACCCTTGAATGCAATTTGGGGTTTGTTTTTGGAGTAGATGTCTCCTGTCTCATTATAACCAGTTAAGTTCTTTACATGCTTGGCATCCCTTGTGCAGTTGAACTAATGGTATTGGCTTTAATATGGCTATTCTCTAAAATATCACTCTACAGTTTTCTCTAAACTTTTATCCATCTTTGCCATACCTACTTATTAGAAAAGAAGGCATTGTGCTTTTGTTTAATCATCATAATTGGAAAGTAATCACATAATGTCATCACCGTGCATATACACAAACAGAGGGAAAAAAAAAAGAGCATCAAATAGGCAACCTGCACCACAGCTTTCTCCCCATCGACTTCCAAGACTTGTCCACATTGCATTGTTCCATCTCCCAGGCGGATGTTGACAATTTCTTGATACTTTGGACCCCGTAACAATTACAAGTTACAAAATTATGCCACTGAATCAAAATCCTTAATCTCTAAGATAATTATCAAAAGAACAAAGATAACAGAGAAAAGAGCAGGCAATCTACCTTGACTTTCTCAAGAATGACCTGGGCCCCTGCAACACCAGACATAGTTCTGTACTCTGCAAACATAAAACATCATATAAATATTCTAAACCATATTTAACAAAGCCCAACTAAACTCTATGTAACATTAACACGCCGAACTACTACAACGTACTAAAATCACAAACGTAAAGCAGATGCAATCACCATAAAAATAACATAAAAATAGTTCACACTCTCAGAACAGAACTTATTTAAAGCATAATAAACCATTACACCAAACATAAAAGCACCTTATAGTGGAGAACAAAAAGCAACCCCATTTGACTTAGAAACCACCAAATATCAAAAGGCCAAAAACTTTAAACAAGTAAGTTTCTAAAAGGCCATTAAAAATAAAATAAAAAATAAACCAAAAAAAAAAATCTTAAAGACTAAAAAACTTGAAAATATCCCATTCATGCTCTTCAAAAGAGACAGAATATAACAAACCTCTGAATCCCAAAACCTTCCAATCAATCAAAATTAACCAAATTGAATCAACACGCACCCATGCCAACCTCAAGAGTCCCCTCCTCCATGTCAAGAATCTCCGTTGCAGCTCCCATCTCCAAATCCAATCTGATCATACATCCAAACGACAAATGCATTCACATACACATATACACAAAAGCTACATATATAATCAACAAGCATGTAAAACCAAAATCTATTTCATTCTAACCAGGAGGAGTGGCCTTCTTCCAGCTTTATCCATTAGTAGTACACCTAGAACAACTGCTGGATTCTACAATATAATATATACATACAGTTACAAAAAAATTACATTAAGTAGAATATAGGATTCACTTGTAAGAATTGTTCTAGTACCTGTATAAGCAAGACAAGAATAGAAACTATGAGCAGAAAGGCAAGGACATATGATAGCAGAATTAAAATCCAACAACGTTTTCCCCACTAACAAACCTCTAGAAGTATCCTACCTCACACATGCCAAAGTTTTATAAATTCTAAGTACCAACTAAGAAAAGTTCCCTGTTCTTTATCTTTTATCTATTTTTCCCCTGCTTTTTGCTAAGATTTGCAAACGAAACAAAATTCACTAAAAATCTTCGGGAAAGTTGTCATGCACCTATATTGCATTTTATTCAAAAGAAGCTAACTGAAATTTAAAAAAACATTTGCAATTTACATAAACTTACCCGAATTGTGCATACTTTCTCACATTACTCATTCAACAAAAACATATCCCCATTCATAACCAAACATTACCCTGAACAGATAAAAGATTTCTCAACTCATACATACTATCAACGTGTCCAAAAACTTATCACAGCAAAATACAACACACAGATTATTCAACATAACATATGAGACTGAAAATATTTACATGATCAAAATACTCAAGCAATTTCCAGAAATTTAATTTTGTTCCAGTCAAAGACACTAGAAAACCAGCACATTCACATTTATACCACGAATCAATCCAAAGCAAATGCATCCATCAACTTATATAACGCAACAAAACACATCAATTAACAATTAACAATCCCAAGCAACAAAGTTTATGTGTGTGCATACCCAAATACAGAGCCCATACAATCAATAGACCAAATAGAAGCAGCTCCAGCAACTCCCTTTCGAGAATCAACCAAATTAGATTCTTCCTGGACCACAGAAATCGAAATTCAAGAGTGATATAAAGCAGTGTGTGTACAAGAGATAAAAGATCAGATTAATGAAAAGTGATTGCGATTGGGTATAACTAATTCTTCAAAGTAGAAAACAAAAGTAACAAATTGAAGAGAATGAACCCTAATTCTTCTCCTTAAATGTATATATGTATAGGTTGCACGAGCTGATAGGATAACTTGAAGAAGCCAAGTGTCTATGCTTTGAAATTGATGGAAATGAAAATAGCCAAGCAGTTCAAAACGAAGTGAATGTCACCAAAATTATATTTCAACATGATCAATGCTGGGTAAACAAATGGGGCAGCAAGAGAGAGAGAGAGAGAGATAAAGAACAGTAACACAAAAGCAATGAGGGACAGTAAGAAGTATAATTACGAACTTGCAATGTTTGTTACTTGAATTAGCATAGGAAGAGGACTAAATGGTGGAGGTGAAGAAAAAATTTTGTCCAGCCTTCATTCAATATATTATCATAAGCAAGACATTCGAGAATTGAAAGGAAGGATAGTAACAGAAACAAATTTTGCTTGATCTCCCTCTTCTTGAGCAGCAAAAGCATTTCCAAAATCGATCCAAGCAGGCAGGAACATCCCATCAAGATTTGTAGCCTTGCTGCAGTCACACAACCTAACATTTTGTGCCCTCAACCCCACCACCATCAACCCCCAACACCAACACCCCACTGCGCACACATCACCCCCCCCCCCCCCCTCTCTTTCTTCACAGGAATGATAAAAAGAAAGCTTCAACTAAATATATAAGCAGATCAGGCATGAATCTTTAGAAGAAAACCAGAATCCACATCTGAAAAGTGCACCTTACATTGCAAACAGATGAAACTAACCCAGTTAAACAATGCCAGATCAAACTGAGATTTTCCACATCAACCACTCGATTTGAACCCAAACCACTCAAAATACAAAACAGAGACTAACCTTACAGACAGAGAGAACCACGATGGGTGGGTCTAGTACGCCTAGTCGGTCGTGGGTGGAGGTCGGAAATCTGTCACATGCAACGATGATGAGGTCGCACAGTTTTATGGGATTCCTACACAATTTCTTTGATAGAAAATAACACAAAAACGTTACACAGAAAGAGAACCACATTCTGTTGGTCGGCTTTGCCTGGTCGGTCGTCGGTGGTGGTCGGACGGTGGGTTAGTTTTCACTTACACAAAGAATGTAACGAAAAGGTTGAGAACGAATAGAGAATGAACTGGTTGGTAGAGAGAGACGGGGCCAACACATAAAAAAGGGTGGTTAAGGGCATTTTCGTCCTAAAAAAGGCACTATCCACTGCTCTTAAAAAAAAAAAAAGTCATTTCTCAACTGGGTTATCAAATAAAGGTTACTTTTCAATAAAACTCTTTATTTTTACACATTACCTCTTAATAGGAGTAATTGGATATATATATTTTTTAATTTTAAGATATCAATGGTTTAAGTTTTATACTTATCCTTTAAGCCATAAGACATGGGTAGTTTTATATATATATATATATATATATAAATTTAAATCCCCCTCCCCACCTTAAAAAAATAAAATAAAATAAATTTTATGTCCCTTTTTATGGATTAGTATTGGTTTGTGAACGAAGCTAATTGAACTAAATCATGAAACCAGATCTCTGATATATATATATATATATATATATATTTTTTTTTTCTCAATCTCTTTTTAGATATACCTTGTTAGGATTTACAACTTCCATTGGATTGATCTGATGTTTTAAAAACAAACACATATTTCAGAACTTAAAATTAAAGGAAAAAAGAAAGTGGTGGGCTCTCTCGTGTACAACTTTTGCTATGATTTCTCCAGTAATTTGATGCACTCTTAATAAGTTGCATTTAAGCTAATATAGATAGGGTCGAAATAATCCGAATTGGTTCTAAGATAATATAACAGCTTATTTAAGCCAATGTTATAGTGATCATTTATGATAATTTGTCATTCTATTTATTATATAATAATGCAATCCAAAATATAGACTAAGATTGATCCAACATTTGATAATTGTTTTACATAAACATGGAATGATCTTTTAAGATGGTTTTGTCTTTAGTTTCTTTTCTTTTTTCTTCCCATCTATTCAAAAGCGCAATAAAAAATAGCATAGTTTATTTAAGTTAATACCTGGATAAGAATAAAAAAATTTGAAAATAAAGATACAAGACCTTCAAACACACTGCAGGCACAAGAGTGAAGACTCTCGTTTATTATATACTTCATGTAATGATTACAACACAAAGGAACAGCACTGAACCAAACAGAAAGATCTAGCCGCACTTCTGTACAACAGATACAATTTGTCTCCCAGGCAATCTAAGAAGAGAGAATACATGTATCTCCATCTTCTGTTAACAAGCAGAGGACCTATTACACTCCAGAACCCCATCATAAATCCAAGAGCCATGCTTAAGTAGAACCAGTCAACTTTATCATCACCATCTCTATCATCATTCCCTTCATTTTCATTATCAGTTTCTAGAACTATACAATCATCAGGAAGTGGAGATCCACAAAGTTCATTTCCAGCAAAACATGATGCATTGAAGCTCTGTAATTGAGTGCCTGAAGGTATTTTCCCAGTTAAATGGTTATTGGAAAGATTCAAGTAACTCAAGAACGTCAAAGTTGAAATACTATGTGGAATTTCACCAAAAAGCTGATTTTCTGACAAATCGAGGGACTCCAACTTTGTCATAACATTGATGCTCGTCGGAATTCTTCCGGTGAAAGAATTGTGTGATAGGTTCAAGGAAATCAATGTTCCAAGATTTGTAATTTCTCTTGGAATCTCTCCAGAAAAATTGTTTCTGGAAAGGTCTATCAATCTTACCAAGTTGAGAATGGTATTATATTCAACGATTTTCCCTTTCATCACAAGTGATGCATCCTCCATAGCACTTCCATTAATAATGTCAGCTGCATATGCATATTTTATGTAGCTATCTTCTGAATAGTTCGTTGTCACCATGGACCTTAAGTTACCAATACATCTTGGTATAGATCCAGACAAATTATTGTAAGACACATCTAAGATGTGTAGATGTGTTAGACGACAAAGGTCCATCGGTAAACTACCATAAAAATTATTTGAATGAAGGTTGAGAATCACCAGTTCAAAAAATCTTTCTCCAATCCAACTAGGAACTTTTCCAACAAATTCATTTTCACCAATATCAAGAGATAAAAGCTTTGTACAAGTTTCAATTGATATCAATGTTCCAGACAAGTTATTCTTACGAAGATTCAGTGATCGAAGAAAACCTAGATTTCTCATGGAAGTTGGAAGTGTGCCTGAAAATTTATTCTTAATTAAATTTATGACTCTTAACTCTTTCCAATTCATGAAGCAATCAGGTAATTCCCCATATAAAAGATTTTCTTCAAGATTGAGAATTTGCGTTCTCTTTGACTCATGTATCCTATGACATAAGAAATGGGAAATTGTTCCAAAAAATAAATTATTGGAGAGATGGAGTTCATACACGTTGGAAGACAGAGAAGGCAGTGGACCAGACAAATTATTTGAACTCAAATCAAGCACATTAAGTGCATCTACCTCAGTTAAATTTGGAATCTCACCATAGATTTGGTTATGAGAGAGATTCAAATTAATCAACTGAAAATTAGATTTCCAAAATTTATTAGGAATGACATCTACTATCCCTGAGTTGGATATATCTAGACCTAATAAAAATTTTTGTGAAAGCAACCAAGATGGAAATTGAGGCCCTAAGGGACATGATCTCATATATAAAATTTCTAATTGAAAAGGAGGAATCCAATCAGCACTAACTTCCAATGTTAGTGAGTTTCCACTAACATAAAATAGTTTTAAACTTGCAAGATTAACAAAGTGAATTTGAAAAAGACTTCCGTTCAGTTGGTTATCAAAGAGACCAATAGACCTTAATGATGAAAGTTCTCCTAGAGAAGGTGGAATATGACCAGAAATGGAATTGTTACCTATATTAAGAATTATTAGCTTTTTAAATAGTCTAACTTGATTAGTCAAATGACCATGAAGTTGATTATTAGGCAAAAGCAAATGCTCTAAGCTATTTGAGATACATCCTGAGAGAATATTTAAGACTTCTGCAATATCTTGACTCAACATAACATCTTGGAGGGTAATTGACTTCAAATTACAACATCTGCTTACTGATGTTGGAACTTTACCTTCAAGTCTATTGAATGAAAGATCAAGATTTGTAATTGAAGTTACATTTCCTAGAACATCTAAAAGCTTACCTTGCAATTTATTAGAAGAGAGAAAAAGGTATTCAAGACGACTAAGCTTGTACAACCAATTAGGTGTTGAAACATTGAAAACATTGTTAGACAAATCTAGGTACCTAAGGGAAGTTAAGTTCTGAATTCCACTAGGGATTGGACCTTGAAAATTGTTATCACCTAAATGAAGAGAGACCAAGTGACCGAGACTGAAAATCCAACTAGGAACTAAAGAGTTATCAAATTTGTTGGATGAAAGATCAAGTTCGGTGAGAGATGAAAAATTTGTGATGATTGAAGGTAAGTGATGGAGTTGACAATCTGACAATTTTAACACTGCTAAAGACGGAAGTGCATTTGCTATAATCAACCACTGATCGAAGGTTTTACTGAGGTCTGCCCCAAGATCAAGGTGCTTTAGCAAACGAAGATCAGATAGCCACTGCAAACTCTCAACATACAACTTGCTCTCATGAATAGGAAATAGTTGATTCAGACAAAGATCAAGATACTGTAGATTAGAGAGATTTCCAAGTTGATGAGGAATCATTCCAAAGAAACCACTGTGAGAGAGGTTAAGGTACCTAAGATTCTTCATAGAACCGAGAAATGTAGGAATTTGAATTCCTTCAAAATCATTACTGCTCAAGTCCAAGTAAATCAAGTGATTCAAATCAAGTAAAGAGGGATTAATCTTACCGCCCAACTCTGATTTCAGATAAGCTACAGCTTCAGAAACTTGTTCAAAATGTGAAGCAACATTAGGATTTCTGAGGCGGAGCTCAAGGACATGGCCAGTCAAGTTGTCACAACCAATACCAACCCATTCGCAACAATCGCCATCAGCATTCCAAGAGGCAAGGCGGTTGGAAGGATCATTTAGATCCTGCTTGAACCTCAGAAGTGCTCGTCTCTCACTTTCAATGCATCCTGCATAAGAGCTTGCATTGCAGAATCTAATAGTAACTGTTGCTATGGCAAGAAGAAAAAGAAGGATAACAAAGCAACTCATTGTTGGTTTTAACGTCATTCAGCTTATGATATCAAAAAATGGTTGAAATGGTGTGCTATTTATAATGTTTCAACATTCACATAGCTGAAGCGTATAACACGTAAGTAGGAGGAAATTTCCCATCTGGAAGAATTTTGTATACCCCAGTGAATTTACTTTTTAGTAAAATATAGTAATCATTGATATTTCTTTAAGATGAGAGTTGATTGGTTTATTTTGTGATGATAAAAAGCATATACTCTCTAGCGCTTTAACTTTTTCTGGTATCAAAATATAGCAAAGGAGATCTATTAACCAAAAAAACAATTGATAAATAAATCTTACTCCATCCGAGTTTGAAAGAAATTTTGATTCTCCCTTTTATGACTTTTTTTTTTTGGTTATTTTGTCCTGGTTTTTAGTCTACGATATCTAAATTCTAATTAAGCACGTTTTACAATTATCATAAATCCCACCTCGACCTCCATCTATAATATTTTCTTATTTTTAGCGGCGCAACAGTGCAAGCGATTGGAGTTGTAAATAATAATGATTATTTATGCAAAGTTTATTACAATTTCAGAGTCCTTGAGACATGTCATAATAATGATCCAAAATTTATTAAATTTTTTTTTTTTTTTTTTTTACTACATCAAGGTACATGTATAATTATAAAAGAATCAATAAATCGTTATGAAAGTCTTTATTATTGTTTCACTCTTTTAACTAGTCTGTTTTCCTTTCTTTATAAAATATAAATAATTAAAAAAAAAAAAAAATTCTTACCCCTGGAGTGTTTCCATGCACTTGGTAGAATATGTAATTCAACATTAAACTATATCAAATTACATTTTTTTCTTTAACATTCAGTTATTCATTTACTTTATTTATTTATTTATATTGATGTTAGAAAATAAATTTTGTGATAACTTATATTTAAATGTTAGAAGTTAACTCTTATAATATTGTTTTAAATTAAAAAAATAAATAAATAAAAGAGGAATTTTACGTTTATGGTTTTAATTATTGCAATGCTATGAGATCTGCCATTTTCTATAGAAAATTTCTTCAAATGAAATATTGTTTAGGGTCTCTTTGATTTATTCAAACTATCGATTTAGTTGCAATTTTGTTCAAAATAGTCCCTTTGACAAAAGCGTTCAAATATGTTGCAATTATTCAAGTAAAAAAAAAAACAAAACAAAACAAAACAAATTGTTGCGATTATTAATTAAACCTATGAGATGCGAAAGCACATTTGAAAATTGAAAATTTTATCTACAGTTGAGTTTGGACAGTTTCTTATTGATAACATTATAATTTGTTTGTCATGTTATCGTAGATCCTGATAGGTTGAATGTTTTGGCGTGCAAGTAATTGCTCGAGAAAATTAAGCATCTCAAGTCAAACAACGTAAAGGCTAAAACACTGTCACCAATGGCCTTTAACTTATATGTTTTCAATTTCAAGTGTCTTGTCATTATTCACTGTATCAAATATGAAGACAGAACTGAAGTATGGACATAAGATGAAATGGAAGCGTAGAAACAACAATAGGAGTGCACCTATGTCAAAATAAAAAATAAAAATAAAAGTTGCATCCAACTAGTTGATTGATAAATCTTTTAAGTTGGTCCTTGTTTTCAATCTTTTCTATCATCCTTTTTGTCTCTTCTCGTGACAAATCAATTTAACTTGAAAGCAAATAATTGATAGAGACTACTAATCAAATATTTATAATATGTTGAAATATATATATTAATTTTTTTTTTAAATATCTTAAAACAAATACTTTTATGTTTATATCCATATAATTAATTTGTTATGAATTTTTATTTAAATTATATAGTTAGCAAAAACACACATCATTTAATAAATTCTAATCAAATTTATCTATATATTTCTAATTTTATGTAAATATAGTTTTTATTGATAATAACAATATATTATTTTAAAAAATAATAATTTAAGAAAATATTAAGATCACGTAGTTTATAAATTCTTTTTAAGTCATGAAATATACGTAGTTGAAATTGTTATACACATATAAAGATTCAAGTTACCAATACAATAGTAATGAAGATAAAATTGAAAATATGTATTTTTTAGAATGATGGTTATGGAAGAAAATATTTTAATTATGATTAAATGATTAAGTGTTAAGAGATAATTTAGAATCTTTTTTTTTTATTTTAAGTTTTTTTAACAATTTTAATTTATTTAACCACTTAAAAAATAAATAAAAATGACTTTATAAATCTAATTCAAATTCATTGAGTGATAAGCTGAAAAAACAATTATATAATTTCTTCAAATTTCAATTAACTTACTGGTTTTGTGAACATGTAATTTATAATGTTATATGGTTTGTGACAAAAATTACTTCAGCGTTTCTCTTGTAAAACCTGAATTCTAATGGATTCATATGATTAATTGAAATTCAATTTATTGTTATTAATTTTGTTCAATTCAAGTTTTAGAGATAGATGGGGTGTATGGAAAAATGTCTTAAAAGATGCAACAAAGATCAGGTGTGAAATGAGAAAAATCTTAGCAAAAGATTGGGATGGAATGAAAAGAAGAAGAAAATTTCTCAAAAACAAAAAAAAGAAGAAGAAGAAAAAAAGCAGGCATGGCGTGAGTAATGAGACAACATAGAAGATTTGAAAAGAAAGAAAATAAATTAGAAAATAAATATAGGTAGCTGGGGTTGGCAGTGGTACTGGTTGTTGAGTGGCAATTAATATCTGGCTTTCAGTTAATATTTGGGTTCAATTTATTGATGCAGTAGCTTGATTTTTTTGAAAGCTATTGTAGTTTTTCCCAGCAATCTGGTGTGATTAGACTTTATGTAATTCAACATTAAACTATATCAAACTACATTTTTTTCTTTAACATTCAGTTATTCATTTACTTTATTTATTTATTTATATTGATGCTAGAAAATAAATTTTGTGATAACTTATATTTAAATGTTAGAAATTAACTCTTATAATATTGTTTTAAATTTAAAAAAAAAAAAAAAAAAAAAGAAGAAGAAGAAGAGGAATTTTACGCTTATGGTTTTAATTATTGCAATGCTATGAGATTTACCATTTTTTATAGAAAATTTCTTCAAATGAAATATTGTTTAGGGTCTCTTTGATTTATTCAAACTATCAATTTAGTTGCAATTTTGTTCAAAATAGTCCCTTCGACAGAAACATTCAAATATGTTGCAATTATTCAAGTAAAAAAACAAAACAAAACAAAATTGTTGCGATTATTAATTATAAACCTGTGAGATGTGAAAGCACATTTGAAAATTGAAAATATCTACAGTTGAGTTTGGACAATTTCTTATTGATAACATTACAATTTGCTTGCATGTTATCGTAGATCATGACAGGTTGAATGTTTTGGCATGGAGGTTTAATTGCTCGAGAAAAGTAATCATCTCAAGTCAAACAACGTGAAGACTAAAACACTGTCCCCAATGGCCCTTTAACTTATATATTTTCAATTTCAGGTGTCTTGTCATTATTCGCTACGTCAAATTAAAATTATTTTAAGCCCTTAGAATGTATTTGCTCTGTACAAATGACTTGGTAATCTTTTACCGCATCAAACTAATATTCAACTAGTGAACTAGACTACCCATTTTATTTCCTGTCAATGCACATTTTGTTGAGTGTATAATTACATTTATTTTTGCCGTCCGCTCCTATCCTTACTTGTCGTGAGGTTTTTTCAGAAATCTTAGTGCAAGATTTTTCAGCAATTTACATCATCATGAGATTTAAGGTTTAACAAATTATATTTTGAAAGTGTGATATGTGGAAGTTAGAGAAAACCAATTAAATTTATCAATTTTATTTAAATTAAACAGGATAGAGAATTTATTTTTTATTGGATTTCTCTAACTTTTTAAAATTAAAGATACCTAATTATCATGCACGTGCACACACACACACTCTCTCTCTCTCTCTATATATATATAGTGATTTTACTGTAAGTACCTTATAAATTTAAAAAGTTATGATGAACCAATCAAATTCATCCATTACATTCTCTCTCCTAAAATAAATTCTCTTTTTATTAAATTCAAATGCAATTGATAAATTTAATCAGTTTGTTTTAACTTTAAGATACTAATGATAAAATCATTATATATATTTGTCAAGATATTGAGTGGAGTGTTTTAAAGTGCACAAACTTTGTTTAATTTCTTGAGTAATTTATATGCCTCAAGTCAAGCAAAAACTAACACTATCAATAGTGGTCATTAAGTATACATTTGTCTTTCTCTTTTTTCTACGCTTATTCACTATTTTCAACCCTTGGAACAGGTTATACTTTTCCACCAAATAAAGAGCACTTTCGAAGTGCATGTTTAATTTCCTAAGTAATTTATATGTCTCAGTTGAAGCAAAGACTAATACTATCATTAATTAGCCTTAGGTATTTGTTTTCTTCATTTTTCATTTATGACATGTTTACTAATTAGGAATCCAATGTAGAAAAAAGAATTTAATTAATTATTTGTAAATTCCTATTTTACTAAAACTTAGGAGAATTAAATTACTTGGGCTCCACATATAAATTGAGAATTAAGTTATTATTAGAAAGCGAACTTCATTCCCCTCTCTGACCGTAGGAATCAAGTTCACTTTCGTAATTAATAATAAATAAATAAAAGAAATTTATGTGGTTTTATTCATATATCCACTACCAATTTTAATACAAAAATTGCAAGCATATATATATATATATATATATTTATGTATTTTTATTTTGCTCTCTTTTGCTTATTATTCTCTGCAATTTTTTTTTTTTTTAACTCATCACCTTCTTCATATCTCTGGACAGGTATGATGAATTCAATAATATAACTTATGAAAATAAAATAGTATATGTTCAATGATTTTATTCATTGTTTTCTTTTTGAACATCATTGTATGAATATATATATATATATATATTTTATATTCAATTCTCATCTTAATTCAACATAGTTTTATATGAATTATTTTATGTTTAAAATCATAAATTGATTCTTATGAAAACTGACAAATAATACACATTACAAAAAAAAAAGGGAATGATAAAAATTGATCGATTGATTTTGTTGATTTAGGTTTACATTAACACAAAATATAATTACCAAGAGATAAACTCAAATTTGGGTGAGTTTTGATTGTTTAGAATTCATAAATTGTTAGAAACTAGAAAATTAAAATATATTTTAATTTACTTGGTATTTTTGTAATCAATTTTATTTCGTTCCTATTCCTTAATTTAGTAAACACAAGAAAAGGAATTAATTTAATTCATCTCTAATTCCTTAAAGTTAGTAAACACTTTAAAAATGAAAATCTATAATGTAATTCAAATTGCTCTCCATTATCTTTCCACTAGAAAATTCACTTTCATATTAGTAAATGCACTATTAATTAATCATTCTCAATCCTTAGAACAAGTTTGGCATGGACAAGATGTATTCGTGTTTAATTTGACCACATCAAATTTTATTTACTTTGTCTTTTGACGTAATCAAATCAAATTTTATTTATTTTGTTTTTTGACATACCATCTACAACGAAATATTTTTGATGTAGTCACTTAACTATAAGTTATTATCAAGCTAAATGAGAATTTTATCTCACTAGATCATATTAAAGAGTGCTAGCAAGAGAGGAAAAAAAAAAGACTCCATGTCACATATTTCTTTGCAAAAGAGATATAAACTGGATACCAAAGTTTTGCTTAAAAGTATTGTTATCATAGGACAATGCTTATAACCACGTAAACAATTTCTCTTAAATAATATATTAAAAAAAAAGTCAAGTTTTTTCGTTTCAACCTCATTTTATCTTTCATTGAGCTTAGTTTATTTGATACCAATTTCTTCTTTCAAAAAAAAAAAAAAAAAAACCACCAATCTGATGACTTAACATTTAGTTAGCTCTAATGGATGAGGATTACATTATTTATGACTATTGCATTATTATTAAATTCAGGCTAGCAACTACTGTTAACATTTAATTTCTTATTGATAAAATATAATTTGTTTGTCTTTTTATTGTAGATCATGACAAGTAGAATTTTTAACTATATTGGCTTAATTGCTTTTGATAAGTATACGCCTCAAATCCAGCAAAGTGAAGACTACACACTATCACTAATGTCCCTTTAATTTCTTTTCGTTTTCAAGTATCTTATCATTATTTGCGTTATCAAATTAAAATTATTTTAAGCACTCAGAACGTATTTGATACACATACTTGACTTGGTCACTACAAGAAATTTGGCCTACAGTAATGTGCAAAATACAATGTTGTAGCCTTTTGCAATGTATGGGAGCAAGTTGCTGATAAGCATGTTGCCATAGTGTTGAAGGGTTTGGCAACGTGTGACACACGTTGTCTTAGATTTTATGGCAACGTGCACTGCATGTTACGGTAGGTTATACAACAACGTGCAATTAATGTTGCCATAAACATATATGACAACATTAGTTGCATGTTGCTATAGATGTGGAAGGCAACATGATACGTAAGTTGCTATTAATGTTTAAGGCAACATTGCCCATACGTTGCCATAAGTTAATTACGGCAATGTCAAATGCACATTGCTATTGATCTTAAGGCAACATTGCCTGTACATTGTCATAGATCACTTATATATCTTATTTGGTAGTTACTAAAATATCTTATTTGGCTCTTTGCTAATAACAGTTACTCTAGTATATAGACTCATCCAATAACAATAAATATTTTTTATTAATATAATTATATATATCCAATAATAAAATCATTTCATAATTCCCAAATGAGCTAGTATATACATTTATTTCTCTAAAACAAGTGACAATACAACATAGAATTAACATACATTTCTTAACTAAAAAAAATTAATCAATCTATCAAACTCATTCGCTATGCACTTTTTCTTTGCCCTCAGGATTGCGCACCTATCACCTGTATTGAGAACAATTATAAATCATTATCATAATTATGAAATATTGTCAAATAATCATAAATGTCATCTAAATCTATATAATCAAATATGTTAATTAAATGCACTAATAAGTAAGCACTATACAATAATAAAAAATATAAAACATAATAATTTATGTTATATCAATATATCCTCATTTGAAGTCTAAAAACAAAGATTAAATTACCAAATCTAAGAAAGTAACACAATTATGAAATGGAATAATTTTATCTCAATAAAAATTTTAACAAACACTTGGTGAACATGTGCACTAGATTAAAAAAAAAAAAAACTTTATAAAAAAATCACAATCAACATAATGCTTAGAACTAATACATGTGTCTTTAAATTCACAAAAACTAATCAAATTCACTCAACAAAAAGTTAGTTGTCTTGTCATATGCATAGAAAAAATAGAATATAAATATATTGAAAAGAAAAATATAATAAATTTATTAAAACAAATCTCTTATGCAAAATACACACAGAAGCGTGTTTACTAGCAAAACTTATAAATTTTGTATTGTAGAGGTTCCTTACACCTCAACCATTGGAAATTTGATGTCTGCTATGATTTGAACCAAACCAGATATTGTACAAGTAGTAAGAGTGGTGAGCAAGTACATAAACAATCTTGGCAAGATGCACTGAGAAGCAATTAAATGGATCTTTAGATAACTACAAAGTATAACAGAAATGACATTGTTTTAAAAGTGGAGGTATGAAACTAAAACGCTTTGTTGATGTTGACCTACCCGGAGATGTTGACAATAGAAAGAGCACTACATGGTATGTTTATACTCTTGGAGCAACTATGGTGAGTTGGGTTTCTCAACTATAGAAAGTGGTAGCTCTCTCTATTATCGAGGTAGAATAGATTATAGTTACAGATGCCAGTAAAGAGATGATTTGGCTTCAAGATCTCTTAGAAGAACTGAGAAAGAAACAAAAGGATAATGTTCTTTATTCTGACAGTCAGAGTGCAATTCACTTAACAAAGAATCCATCTTTCCATGCCAGAATAGAGCATATTCAGACGAAATATCATTTCATTCGACTTCTTTTGAAGGACAAAGCTCTAAAGTTTGAAAAAATTTGTGAAAATGAAAACCCTACGAATATGTTAACGAAGACAGTGATGATAGACAAACTGAAGCTATGTTAAGATAGACAAACTGAAGATATTTTCAACTTCAGTTAGCCTGCGAGTGTAGAAAATGAGAGATGAGATGCTGGATTGATCTTGTGAAGATATGATTGAAGTAAGTCTTTAAGTGGAAGATTGTTATAGTAGTGTCAATCCCACATTGGAAACAAAATAAAGGAGGGTGGATTTTGAAGGCTATAAAAGAAGCCTAAAGCCTTGGTTTTAAATTGCCCCAATCAAAGACACTTTAAGCATTGTAATTATTCTAGTTAAAATTCATTACTTGTTTTTTTATTTTAGAGTATAGAAATGTATGAGTCGATATATGTTTTGGAGAATGTGGGTGTATTGGGGTTATGAGTTGTAAGACAATAGTTTGTATGATTGTAATAATTTTTCACATAGTGAATTTCTCTCTGAAGGTCATAGTTTTTCTCTGGTTTTAGAATTTTCTATGAAAATTCTTGCGTTATAGTGATAATTATTGGTTTTTATTTTATTTTTCTGTTATTTTTAATATTCTTACAAAAGACAGGTTTTTTAAGGAGAGGTCTTGGGTGAGTTTTTTCCCAACACCATAACAATTCAAGAACTGGAACAAAACTACAAAAAAAAAAAAAAAAAAAAAAACAAACAAACAAAAACAAAAAACAAAACAAAACAAAACATGGCCTTCATAGGTACTTTAATACAAACACTCTCTGTTTCTCATGTGATCCCTCTCTCCCCATACAACACACCACTCATGAGTCCACAGCTCTTACTTTGTTGTTCTAACACTTACAATAGCATCCACATCGTAAAAAACCGTACTCTTTAAAAAAATCAAATACAAAAAGTAAGGCAATGTCGATGAATCCAACAACACAAACAATCAACAAAAATGAGAATGGATCCAGAATAGAAAATCAACAACAGTTTAAATATTGTTATCATTATCATGTAAAATACAGTGAAAAGTGCTCTCAAAAAATTAAAAAAAAATAAAATAAAAAGAAAAAAGAAAAATGGAGGGTGAGTTACCTTATTGGAGCAAAATTTGGAGTGGAGACAAAAAACCCGGATGAGGATAGAGACCAGGAATTTGTGGAGGAGCTTACACATAAAAAACGCAGATATAAAAACACAAAAGAAATCAAAGAAAAACAACGCAGTGAAATAGAGGAAACAAGACTATCATGAAAGAGAAATGAAAAATCCTCAGAGTCACGTAAGAAAATGAAGAGGAGACCTGAAGCTTGGAGACAGAATTCTGGCAGGTGTCGGGATAGCGCGTGGCCTTGCATGCGAGGCAGACCTCTGTGACGTCAATGGGGAAATAGGTCGTTTGGGGAGATGGTGCGGGAAAGGTGGTGAAGAATTTGGTTCTTCATTCTTTTGAGGAATCTATCATCAATAATAAATGAGTTCTTGTCTCAAAATTAAGAAAGTAACTCCCAAGAAATTCAACTTTTTCTTCGATACCATAAGATAAAAGTAGATTCATTATGCCTTATTGCCTTTCAACTATAAGTAAGGTACAAGTACTACTTACTCTTGAAACATTTTCTAATCACTTTAATATACGACTGATTGAATTTTTTAAATAGATAAATATTATTATACATTAGAAAAGTGTACACAATTATATATTATTAGGATTTAAGAAAATGTATAAAAATTTGCATTACAAAACACTTGAAGTACTATTCTTTATTTGTTATTTTGAAATAACAGTAAGAGATTATTAGTTTAATCAGTGTTATGAATATATGCCCTACTATAAAATTAAAAGTTTAAGAGGTCGTTTGTTTTTTTTATCTAAATACTGAACATTGCTACTGAAAACTGAAAACTGAATAGTGACTAAAACTTGAAATCCGAATGACATATTTTTTTTTTTATTTATCTCTAAATATGTAATAATTTTATTTATTTTTTAAAGTTAAAATTATTTAAAAACTAATAATTTGACATTTATTTCATTTTACTATTAGTTGTGATATAATTTCATTTAATATAATACAAACAATTATAATAAATTATTTAATAAATACTAAAATACTTTTATATATGTATTAATAATATTTTTATTTATAATTAAAATATGATTAATTATTATAGTAAAGTAATTGAGAAGAAAATAAAAAAGAAGAATTGAAGTCACTATCAAACATTTAATGAAGGGGTTGATGGCAACAGGCATGTGATATGAGAAGAAAATAAAAAATTATGCGCAAGAGACATGGTTGCCTCCAAAACACTGTAGACCCAAAAAAGAAAGCAAAAGATAAGCAAAAAATAAATTTAAAAAGATAAATTTATATTAAAAAAAAAAAAATCAACATTCCTTGTACTTTTTGTTTGGTTATTTGGGTGGTCGATCGGATTCTGAAATGACAAATAGAAAATCTAAAAACTCTCTGGGAAGGGGGAACTTAGGACATTACATGGACTATTCCCCACCACTCCTCGTTTTATATTCAAAGTTTCTCTTATGGGTCATTCCCTCTTCCATTAGAGAGTTTGGTCCCATTATCATGTTTAGAAGATTTACTAATTATCATTGAAAATCTCTCTTGATGTTGAATATTTGACACACACACGCGCACACACACACACACACACACATATATATAGATAAACTATTACCATTAATTTAAGATTTGGAGAACTTGAACTCATAACATTCAGGTGTATGTAAGGTTTATGATTAGGTCAATCTCAT
This sequence comes from Litchi chinensis, assembly GCA_019925255.1. Lineage (NCBI taxonomy): Eukaryota > Viridiplantae > Streptophyta > Magnoliopsida > Sapindales > Sapindaceae > Litchi > Litchi chinensis. The sequence continues at coordinate 30,094,571 of CM034462.1, read as the reverse complement.
CTTCTCAATTCTAAATATTTTTTACTATAAACTTGTTTCATGTATTAGAGAGTAGGAGTGGGCGTTTTCGGGTTAGGGTTGGGTAGGGTTAAAAATCTCTCAACCCAACCCAATAAATTCTTCAACCCAACCCGACTATTAGTCGGGTCGGGTTGGGTTGAGTTGGGTTGATTAATTGAGTTAAATTTAATTTACCACAAAGGTACAAATGGTCTAATTGATAACTTTCTTAGTCTTAATAATTTGATTGTAGATAAAATGAATACAAATAAAGATCTAATTATTGTAAATAAAGAGTAAATTCGATATAAATATTGTCCTTAATTTTTATCCTGAACAAATGTTTTTATAGAGAGAGGAGAAAGTCTTGGATTTAGAATTAGGGATATGTATTTGTCGGGTTCGGGTTCGACTTGGGTTGGGTTGAAAATTTTTTACCCCAACCCAATCCATATATTTTTTTTTAAGATGTAACCCAACTCAACCCAGTAAAAAATAGTCGGATTGGGTTAGGTCTGTTGGGTTGGGTTGGAGATGCCCACCCCTAATAGAGAGTACATAATTATATGAATAAGAAATGATTGTTTCACCTGCTAAGGGCAGAGAATAAAAGTTGACTATTCAAGCTAATGGAAATAGTTTCAAAAGGTAAGGTAACACAAAAAAAGAGTATTGTACATAATATATCTCATATAGCAATATACAGTAGAATACCTCCCACTTAATCTAGGATCAATTTTATTTTGTCCTTATGTTTTAACTTTATCTATTTTTTTAACTATGAATCCATTTGTCATTTGCATGGTCTCTCGCGTTTTGGAAATACTATCATTTTAAAACAATAAGTTAACAAATAGTACACAACATAACCCCTTTAAAACAGCATTTAAATATAATTTACAAGCAAATTAAAGTTTAAAAAATTGAAGGAAATGATCATAAAACTATAAAAATTATATACATTATCACAAAAAACATATATTATAAGCATAAATATAATTTGGATTAACAACTTCAAAAAAATAAATCTTAAATAAATCATTTATATTTGTTATTCCAATAAATCAATACATAATATCGACTCAAAAAAATAATATTTTTATTCATTTTTCAGTTATCAATATTATATATAAGCAAGCTTTATTAAACTTCATACTACTTTTAATTGATCTATTTTTAAGTTGATACATAACAGTAAACAATCCTGTTTTCTTTTATCTTTCATTCTTAAGTATATAAATAAATAAATGTACTGCAGTGATATTTTACGGGAGTAAAGTAAATAATAATATGTAATAGATAAATAAATTTGTTTAAAAAAAAAAAAGATAAAGATAAAGTGAAGGGAACAAGAAGAAGATATTAGAAAGTGATAGAAGAGGCAAGTGATGTGGGTGGAAGCAAATGTGATTGAGATTTGAGAAATAGGTGGATGGAGAGTTGTGAGTTTGTGACGAGTAGGCCCTAGCCCTTCAAAAACTAGCGAAGCTATTTTGAGGCAAGCATTCAAAAGTGATATGGTACCATTTTTGGTAACCTATGTACCCTCATTTGTCTTCTTCTTCTTATCCTATTGTGCTTTCTCTTCCTCTTCTATTGTAATCTACACCTTAATTCAACCCCACTTGGATCCCCCTCTCAGTTCATATCTTCCTTTTTCCCTTGTCTTTTGGGAATTATTCAAGATGCTCATCTACCTAATTTAATATTTGTACCAACCTTATTCCATTGTCATTAATTGTTGCAAGTATGGTTATATGGTCTGAATCCAAATGGACTAAAAAGATTAATTGAAATCAAATTTATTGTTATCAATTTTGTTTGGCTCAAGTTTTAGAAATAAAGAGGCAAATGGACAGATATCCACTTGATAAACAATTTCAAATGGAACCAAGAAAATTGGGAGTGAATGAGAAAAACCATAGCAAAAGTTGGGATGTGAAATGCAAAAAAGCCAAGTTAAAGATTGAGACAAAATTTGGTGGCCGACAAAAGAAAGTGATAGTGGCATTTTTTTAAATGAGAAAACCCAAGTGTCAAGCTCTAAGTTTGAATAAGCAATTCAGGAGAAAAAATGGCCACCAAATCTCTAAGCCGATGGTTTTTTCTAGATCAATAAATCTCTTTCATTTGGATCTTTGATGGGTTACCTTCTGCAGTCACATAGTTTCAAATGAGTATTTGATACATCTGAAGTCGAGAGAAGACCAACATTATCCCCCATATGTATACTAGCCCATGCTTCCCATAAGAACATCACTTCATTAAAAATGTCATAGAATAGTATCGGTGGTAATATCAGGAAAAAAAAAGAAAGAAAAAAAGAGAGAGAGAGAGAGAGAGAGAGAGAGAAAGTATAGGTGGTGGTATTGGCCAAAAAGACCTTGTTGGATTTTTTCATGTAAAGTAAAACAAGTGAAACCATACCAACACATTATTATGTTCGTTCAACGGAAAAGAAACAAAGACATATGAAGTGTGAACATAATGATTTTATTATACAGAATTTAGTATATGGAGTACTTATGTTTGATTAATTTGCCATGGACTCAATGACCTCCGGTTTCTGCATAAAGTAGCCGGAAATATCCTTGATCCACCATGACTTTCCATCAAAATTTCCTAGGCATTTCATTGCTATCGTAGCTCCAACAATAGACCACATGTTCTGATTATTAACAATGATGTGTTTCAAGACATTTCATTGCTGTAACAAATCCTACCATACACCCTGTTTTTTATAACAATCAATGATGTGTATCAATTAGTACGACCTCTAACTTGTAGGAATTATTATTATTATTTAACGCTAGATTTTAGAATTTCTTTTTAACTGTTATTTAGAAGAAAGATTATAACTAGGTTTCAAGTATGGCATATGTAGGCATATTTAATTAGAAATACTCTCTACTCAAATATGTAGACATTAGCCCATTTTTCCTTTTTCCTTATTAAATACATTGTAAATTTATTGGCTGCTAATGCATATATACATACATAGATATATGTTTTGTGTTACTAATCTAATTGCACTTCTTTTTTTGGTATTAATTTGGATTATTTTCTTCTACTGTGATTTTGTGTAACCAGCACTTCACAACTTTTCTGGAGCAATCATCAAGCGCTTATACAAATTTCAAAGCCGAAAATTATTTAACATGAACCTTACAGACCTCTTTTTTTTATTTCTTTTTATGCAACATAAAAACCAAACCAACACGCCATCATATGATAAAAACCAAATTTATGTGAAACCACATTTCAATTTTGTGAAAGGAGAAGAGCAGCAGGATTTCCCAACCATGGATATTGACAACCTTATCGTTTTTGTTATTTATAATATGCTCAATGATTTTTTGTTCTAAATTAGTGTTGGAGGAAATTTCCTAGATCTTTACTTCACAATCTAAAACTTTTAAGACAAATTGGTGCTACAATAGGTCCCGCACTAAACTCCATTTTATATAACTAGCAATGGCGTGTATCAATTGATATGCCTAAAATAGAGAGAATTTAAACTAATATTATACCATAAGATATCAACTAACTCAATATTTTTGGAATTATTAAAGTGAAAAATATCCATTTTACTATATCATGATCCGTTTTTGGCTTTGAAAGGCACATGCGTGCGATTTGTATACACAATATTTTTTTTTTTTCACTTTATGTAATATAGCATTCATTTAAAAAAAAGCTAATAACAATGTTGTAAGATCAAGTGAATTTAATTACAGTTGCTCTCCACTCAAGTATACATACATCATCCCCAATATGTATACAAGCTAGATCCAAGAACATCAGGTCCTTCATTTTTCTTGCTTGAATTCGTTGGCTGATAAATGTATAAGTTTGAGGCCACCATTTCTTTGCAAGAACAAAAATCAAACCATTCACTTATTTCCAGAATATTAATCAAGAAGTATTAAATTTAAAACTGACACCACACCACATCTTTTAGCCTGAATGGTTCTTTTATATCTTCAACTTGACACATTCGTTAATTGAAGCAATGTAACGTGTACCTTGAAATATAACTATTCTCTAACATTCAAAGCAAAAATTAATAAACTTCCGAGTAGTTGCAGGGCAACACCAAAATGGGTACAGTTTTGATGGAAACATATGGGCCCGCTAACCAAGCGAGTTAATAGAAGTAGTAATATAATGCGTGCACTGCAAAGCAGCTTTTGATGGAAATACATGGGCTGAGATTCTTCTCCCGGCCTTGCTCACGACGCATTCTGGTCAGGTGTTGCAACATTTTGTCGCGAGTTGCTACCCACGACAACATCCTGTAACGGCCTTTGGTGGGCTTTCGGGACTTTCTATCGGCCTGTTCCCTCCACTACCATCACAAATCACCCAAAAAATTCCATAATTGATGTTTTTTCTTAATTATCGCACCACAAGCTCTTCAAGCCGAATCATACAGAATTCAGATCACCAAACTCTAACAATCTTCTGATTTCCTTGTGTAGAAATTATTTCCAAAAATCCACCATTTCCATTCCTTTCTTCTCACAACCTAAACTTAACACCAAAAACAATAAACAATATAAAAGTACCAATTCTACACAAAAGCATGACATAAATAAGAAGTAAAATGTGCACATAATATTGATAATTATTGACCTAACAAATAGCCACAAACATTGATTATTCCACCCATAGAACTCACCAACACGTCACTAAATGCAAATCAATAGAAACCGCACACATGCATGATCTTATACCAAAACTAAAGATAAGTCACTAATGAGCTAAGACACAATTATCAACAATTTTATACCACTTTCAAAGCAATCTCATTTCAAAACACCACATTCACATGTTATGGAATTATTTCGCCTCAACTCTAATCCTTACAAGATATCACTCATAACACTCCAAAATTCTAATGCAACACTCATACAATCATATGTGATAGAAGTTATGTAAAGGCAAAACAAGTGTCTTTTCATCACATATGAATACAGACATTTAGAAAGAACGCATTTTTAAGTGAATAGATCTCATGATTAGAATTAAATACTAAGAATGTAGATAGAGCATGAAGATATACTTCAATTCTCAAATTGTATTCCTCCAAAGATCAATAGGTCTTTATTCAAAGTTGTATTAGGGTTAAGGTTGATTAATAAGTAAACAAGAAAAGGTCCAAGTGCAAAAAAATCTTAGGATCGCATGAAGCACTTTTCTTTACTTTTTCTTTTTTACTACTCCAACATTTCCTTATACATCTAGACATCATATAACTTGTCTTGTGACTCTCATATTTTTTTTTTTTTTGGGTTCATTCTCAATGACGTTTAGAATCACTCTTTAATGCATTTGCCCATATACACATCTATAATTGTTAACAATTTAATTCTCTTCTCCCCTTACACCACTTAGCATGATTCCAAGCTCAAAAGGTATGGCTAACTTTAAGGCGCAATAGGGTCATTCAGTAAGTATAGACAAAGAAAAAGGATAAAAAGTGTTTAGCTTCAAAGGGCTTATGATGTATTTCAAGTTAAGGAAGTATGCATTTGTAAGGGAAAACAAAACTTGTATATATCGCTTCTGAGTCCATCCAATTCAAAAATTAAAGTAATTCATGTTATCGACAATAATAATTGTTCTTTAGTATTCAATACAAAACCTATAGAGATCATGTATTAAAAACAAAGTGAAGAGTGTTTAAAAGTAGAAACAAATAAATCCCTCAAAAAGAAATGTTGAAACTCAAATCCTCACTTGGGTAGTCTCCACTATTATTTCACAATTCATGCAAACATAGTATTTATCCACTCAAACAACTTAGATCATGACATTCAACAGTCTCAAATCATGCAAAGATGTTCATGACTATTTCCTAATAAAGACATCCAATCGAAAACATGTATTAAGACTTCATTAATAAACAAAAAGTAACTAGTTAACCTATTTAGGGCAAAATTAAAAACGAAAATTTGAAAATTTGAAGAACGAAAAATGAAAATTTTAAAAATTCAAAAATTTTTACAAAAACATTTCCACCGCCCCCAAACCTAAACTTAAACATTAACCTCAATGTTTAAAGGTAAAGAATAACTAGAAGGAAAATGAAATACATAAACAAAAACAAACAAAATGAAAGAAATTACCTAGATGAGTTACCTATCATCAAACGCTTTAGTTAATGTCTAGGCTGGACATTGTAACTCTCCTCAATCCTCCGAATTCAGAGGTGCCTCCAAAGTCACACCTCTTGAGGCATCTCACATGGTTGATAATTGAGCTTGAGCTCGTGTCCATTCCCCTTGAATGCATTTCTCATTTTATTATTTTGAATCTCAACAGCACCATGAGGGAAAACGTTGGTAACCATAAAAGGACCATACTATTTAGATTGAAGCTTACTTGGAAAGAATCGAAGGCAAGAATTGTATTACAAGACTTGTTGCCCAACAACAAATTCCTTGTATTAGATGGCTTTATCATGAAAAATTTGTGTTTTTCCTTTGTAAAGTCGAGAACTCTAATAAGCTTCATTCCTTAACTCATCAAGTTCCGCCAGCTGCAATTTCCTCTTGTTTCCAACTTCATCCACTAGAAAATTGAACTCTTTGATATCCCATAATGTTTTATGTTCAAGTTTAACTGAAAGATTATATGCTTTCCCATGCATTAAACGAAAAGAAGACATCCCAATTAGTGTTTTGTATGTAGTTCTATGGGCCCAAAGTATATCATTAAGTTGTAAACTTGAATCTTTTTGTGTTGGGTTAACCATCTTCTCTGAAATGTGCTTACTTTCTTGATTGCTTATTTCCACTTGGCCACTAGTTTAAAGATGATATGGTGATGAAACTCAATGTGTGATTCCATATTTCTTTAGAAGTGCATCAAAAGCTCAATTGCAAAAGTGGCTTCCTCCGTCACTAATGTTGCTCTTGGTGCTCCAAACCTAGAAAATATATTGTCCTTCACAAACTTTGAAACAACTTTAGCATCATTAGCACAGGGTTGGAATTGATTCCACCCATTTTGAAACAAAATCAACCACAACAAGTATATAAAGAAAACCAAAAGATGAAGGAAAAGGACCCATGAAATCACCAATACCCCAAACATCAAAAATTTCAACTATAAGAATATAATGTAAAGGCATATGATTTCTAGTACTTATGTTGCCTATCCTTTGACAACGGTCACATGCAATACAAAAACATATATTTATATATATATATATATATATGCATTTTAAAAAAGAGTAGGCCAATAAAACCCACTTTGAAGAATTTTTAGGGCCATCTTTTTAACACCAAAGTGACTACCACAAGGAGAATGATAGAAAGTGAGAATAAATTGAAATTCAAATTCAGGTATGCACCTCCGTATGATTTGATCTGAGCAAAACTTCCAAAGGTAAGGGTCATCCCATATGAAATACTTACTTATTTTCTTCAACTTGTCTTTTTGGAATTACGAGAGATGAGATGGAATTTCCTTGTTTCAAGGTAGTTGATCATGTCAGTATACTATGGTTCCCTATGCTTAACAATAAAGAGTTGCTCATTCGAAAAACTTTCTTTTAGGGGTAGCAAGTCTTCATCATCATTCAAACCACGTGTCATACAGCTTAAATGATCGGCTACTACATTTTCAATTCCCTTCTTATTTTTCGAATCCCAAGGACAAACTCTTGACATAGGATGATCGTTTGAATGAGTATCAGTTTGGCACACAAAAGATGCATACAATATTTAAGTAAAATTGTTGAAATCAAATATTTCTCCCAATCAACTTATCTGACAAATTCAAGAGACTTAAAAATCAAACTTGTGATGCTTTATGGAATTTTACTAGAGAGCTAGTTTACAGATAAATCCATAGATTCCATTTCTCTCATATGACCAATTATCTCAAGAATTCTTCTGGTCAAAGAATTGTGTGATAAATCCAATGACCTTACTGCATAAAGCCTTGTCACCTCCACTGGAATTTCTCAAAAAAAATTATTTTTAGAAAGGCTTATGCTTCTCACCAAATTAAGAATGGAGCTATTTATAGCATTTTTCCCTATCATTATGAGTAATGCATCCTTAATGAAATTATTCGCCGTTACATTGGGTTCAAATTGTATATTGTTGTCTTTCGAATAATTCATTGCCACCATAACACTAAAATTATTAATATATTTTGGAATAGATCTAGAGAAATTATTGTAAGCAAAGTCTAAAATTTGTAGGGAAGAAAGAAGGCAAAATTCAACAGGTGAAAAGTCGTGGAACTTGTTTGAGTGAAGGTTGAAAATCACCAATTCAGAAAAGTTTTCTCTCATTCATATTGGAATATTTCCGAAAAACTCATTTTCACCAATATCTAGTACTAGTAACTTTGTATAGTTTTTGAGTGATGATGGTATTACTCCAAAAAAATTATAATGTTGAATGTACAAAAATTGAAGTGCACTTTAATTTCCTATTGAAAAAGGAAGATTTCCAATGAATTGATTGTGACTTAGTTCTAACACTAATAAATATTTCCAATTCATCCAACAATCACTCAACTCTCCAGATAAAGAATTATGTCCAAGTTTAAGAATGTGTTACCCTTACCTCATTTATCTTGTGACACAAAAATTAGGAAATGGATCATGACAAAGCACTGTTGGATAGATCAAGTCTAAATACAATGGGGGTTAAGAGAGGTAATGAACCTGACAAATTATTTGAATTCAAGTTAAAGAGACGAAAAACTGGCAACACTAGTTAAATTGGGAATCTCTCCTTGAATTTGCTTATGAGAGAGATTCAAATAAAAAATTTCAGAAACAGATTTTCAAAACCAACTAGGAATGTTATCAACAATTCCCAAACTAGATATATTCGCATTATATAAATTTTCTTATAAACGAAATCATGATGAAAATTACAGCCTATATGACCAAATCTTAAGGACAAAATTTTGAGTTGAAAATGAAGAATCCAATCATGATTGAATTCAAGTGTTATTGAGTTCCCAAATACTTTAAAATATTTAAGCCTTGTAAGACTAGCAAAATGAATTTCCAAAAGAGTTCTATTCAATTTATTATAGGAAATATTTGGCTTTTGTAAAGAAGAAAATTTTGCTAAAGAAGATTAAACATGACCAACAGTAGAAGAGTTGCATTTGTCTATCAACTTTGAGGTCAATTGACTAACAATCAAATTAGATAGGTTAAAACTTTAGAAGTTCTTGATATTTGTTACAATTCTATCGCCGGTCATGTTACATCTTCTTTAGGAAAATTTTCATCTTTACAAAACGTACATATTTCCTATAATAAATTGAATGGAACTCTTACATAAATTCGTTTTGCTAATCTCACAAGGCTAGCGCGAATTGATGGATCTGGGAACTTATTAAGATTGAAGTTCAATTATGACTAGGAGAATTTTGTTAGTTTTAGTTTACAAAATGAATTTGTATAAGAGTTCCATTCAATTTATTATAGTAAATATATAGGTTTGTAAAGATGAAAAATTTCCTAAAGAAGATGGAACATGACCAGTTATAGGATTGTAACTACTATCAAGAACTTCTAAAATTTTAACCTATCTAATTTGATTGTTAGTCAATTGACCATATACTAGACAATTAGAAAAATGCAGCTCTTCTACCGTTGGTCGTGTTCCATCTTCTTTTGCAAAATTTTATTCTTTAGAAAAACTAGATATTTCCTATAATAAATTGAATGGAACTCTTTTGGAAATTCATTTTGCTAGTCTTACAAGGCCTAGATATTTTAAAATATCCAAAAACTCATTTACATTTAAATTCAATCATGATTGGATTCCTCCTTTTCAACTTGAAATTTCGTCCTCAAGCTCTTGTCATGTAAAACCGTAATTCCATCATGACTTTGTTCACATCAAAATTTAAATAATGTGGATATATCTAGTTTGGAAATTGTTGATAGCATTCCTAGTTGCTTTTGGAAATCTACTTCTCAATGTTATTACTCAAATCTTTCTTACAACCAAATTCAAGGAGAGATTCCAAATTTAACTAGTGCTACTAGTCTTTTGTCTCTTGACTTGAATTCAAATAATTTATCAGATTCATTACCTCTCTTATCCCCCATTGTATATAGAGGTGAGCAATCTAACAATGCTTTGTTAGAATCCATTTCCCAATTTTTGTGTCACAAAATAAAAGAGACAAGGGTAGCACAAATTCTTAAACTTGGACATAATTATTTATACGGAGAGTCAAGTGGTTGTTAGATGAATTGAAAATATTTGTTAGTATTGGAACTAGGTAACAACAAATTCACTAGTAATCTTCCTTTTTCCATAGGAAATTTAAATGTCCTTCAACTTTTGCACCTTCAACATAATAATTTTTTTGGAGCAATACCATCATCACTCAAAAATTGTACAAAGTCACTAGCACTAGACACTGGTGAAGATGAGTTTTTCCAAAATATTCCAACATAGATGGGAGAAAGCTTTTTTGAATGGTGATTCTCAACCTTCGCTCAAACAAGTTCCATGGCCTCTTACCTATCAAATTTTACCATCTTTCTTCCCTATAAATTTTAGACCTTGCTTACAATAATTTCTTTCAATCTACTCCAAAATGTATCAATAATTTTAGTGCTATGGTGGCAATAAATTATTCTAAAGACGACAATATACAATTTGAATCCCAATGTAATGACGGATAATTCCATTGAGGATGCATTACTTGTGATGAAAAGGAAAATTGCTATATATGGCCCGATTTTTAATTTTGATGAGAAGCATAGACCTTTCTAAAAATAATTTTTCTAGAGAGATTTAAATAGAGGTGACAAGACTTCATGCACTAAGGTGATTGAATTTATCACACAATTCATTGATCAGAAGAATTATGGAGCTGATTGGTGATATGAGAAAGGAAATCTATGGATTTATCTGCAAACTAACTCTTTAGTAAAATCTCACAAAACATCACAAGTTTGACATTTTTAAGTATATTGAATTTGTCTAATAACAAGTTGACTAGGAGAAATATTTGACTTCAATAATCTAATTCAAATATTGTATTCACCTTCGTATGCCAAACCAAGACTTATTTGATGGATCCTCCTAAATGACAAGATCTTAAGTATAATGCTACAAGTTGAAAATGAGGAATCCAGTCATAATTCATTTTCAATCTTAATAAGTTCCCAGATCCATCAAATTGTGCCAGCCTTGTGAGATTAGCAAAATGAATTAGTCAAAGAGTTTCATTCAATTTATTATAGAAAATATTTGTCAGTGTTAGAACTAAGTAACAACAAATATAGAATATTAAGCTATAACAATTTTGAGGGAGTAATTCCTCACCAACTTGGCAATCTTTATGTTTTTCAATAATTTGACCTTTTTTGCAAATGATATGTTATATGCTAAGAGTTTGAGTAGACTATCTAACCTTTCTTCATTGAAATGCCTTGACTTGAGCAGGTTATTTCTTAGTACAGCTTCTAATTAGTTGCTAGGGATAAATAAACTCTCTTATCTAACAGCGTTATGATTAGGCTATTGTGAACTCCACATTCCTCCATTGCCCTTTGCAAATTTGTCCTCATCCTTTCCCACTCTTTATCATTACTCGAACCATTTCGATAACTCATTTTTGGGTTTTTGGTCTTCATAATTCCGAATATCTTGATCTAAGCTTTCATAACTTCCTAAGTGCGATCCTAAAAGCACTTCAAAATTTAGTTTCCCTTTAACATATTGATTTATCATATGTGATGATTCATATGGAACACATGCGAAATTACACATATGCCCCTTAAAAGGTCGGTTTCTTGGATTGATTCACTTCTGGATACCCAAAATCGAACCAAATTAGGAAACAATCAATTTTCTAAAGTTGCGACTTTGAATGCCTTCTAAATAAACACAGAAACTTAACCGAACACCCTCATGTCGGCTCACGTTTTATGCCCACCTCTATTTTGAAAAGCTTTTAGGATGTAATTTTTATTATTATTAAGGCTTAGATCAAGAAATTCTAAATTTTGAAGACCAAAAACCCAGCAAGGTATCAACAAGTTATCCAACAATGCTTTGTTAGGATCCATTTCCCAATTTTTATGTCTCAAGGTAAATGAGGCAAAGGTAACATAAATTCAAAAACTTGGAAATAAATCTTTATATGAAGAATTAACTCATTGTTGGATGAATTTGAAATCTTTGCTAGTGTTGGAACTAAAAAACAACGAATTCATTGGAACTAAGTAACAACAAATATTACCACTCTTCATCTTTAGTCAAACCATTTGGATAACTCATTGATACCTTCCTAGGTTTTATGTCTTCAAATTTAGAATATCTTGATCTAAGCTATAATAACTTTCAAGGTCCAATCCCTAAAGCACTTCAAAATTTAACTTCCCTTCAACATTTTGATTTATCACATGTGGTATTCCATATGATAAATATCAAGTCTTTTAATTAAGGTGTTAAAAGGAAGTTAAATTTTGAGGTGCTTTTGAGATTGCACCTTGAAAGTTATGAAAGTTTAGATCAAAATATTCTATATTTGAAGACCAAAAACCCAAAAAGATATCAATGAGTTATCAAAACAGTTTGAGTAATGATTGAGAGAAGTAAGTGGCAAGGAAAAATTTGTGAAGGACAATGGAGGAATGTGATGGAGTTCATAATAACCTAATTGTAACATTGTCAAAGAAGAGAGTTTGTTTATCTCCAACAACCAATCAGAAGTCATATCAATAAATGACTCACTTAAGTCAAGGTATTTCAATTAAGAAAGACTAGATAGCTACTCAAACTCTCAGTACATAACTTATCATTCGCAGAAGGTCAAGATGTTGACAACCAAAAAGATTGTCGAGTTGATAAGAAATTACTTCCATAAAATTATTATAGCTTAAGTTCAAGTAAACCAAATGATTAAGGTCAAGCAAAGAAGGATTGATCTCACCATCCAAAATTGACCTCTTAAAAGCTTGACATTCAACTTTTGTTGAATAATAGCTATTAAAAAGACTCAAAAGGTGCAGCTTAATAACATGTAACAACAACCTGTTTACAGCAATCTCCATCACCAACCTAAGAGGAAAGCCGGTTGGAAGACTCATTGAGATCTTGCCAGAACCTTAAAAATGTTTCTCTCTCACTTTAGATGCAACCTACATAAGTGTTTCCTTTGTAGAAACTAATACTAATGATTTCTATTGCCAGAAACTCAAAGGAAAACAAAGGAAACAAATCCACTAATAAATTCTTTCATTGCCTTAAAACAACTCTAAAGCAGAAATGATCGTTGACCAATAGGATATCTAATTGACCAACAGGATCTCTAAGAATCAGCTAGGGGGAAAAAAAGTTGTAGTCAAGTAGCAGTATTAAACTAATCCCAACAAAATTCAACACCAAGTAAAAGAATGGCTTCAATTTCCCATTAAAATACTCATTTTGAAATCTAAGATCCCTCGTTTTGATCCCTATATTTTTGGACAACTTCTCCTTTTTAATAGTGAATGAGTTTATGTCTCTCATGGTCCCTCATGTTTTGAATATTCATCATTTTAGTCACTCTGACTAAAATTTTAATGGTCAAAGCTAATAGAAAATACATATTAATTATTTTACCCTTTGTCTAAAATTACCAAATTTCCCTTTATAAAAATTAATAAAATAAAAAAAAAAACTTTAAATCTCAACCATCCATCAAGTTGTGATGGATGGTGGAGATTTAATAAAAAAAATTAAAAATTATATTAAAAAATATATTTCAAAGTAAAAAAAATTCAAATTTAAAAATAGAAAATTTAATTTCTTTTTTCAACAATTTTCTTAAATTTTTAATTTTTGATTTTTGATTTTTTTAAGTTTTTTATATATTTAATAATATATTTTATAAAATGATCTCTACCATCCATTATATTGTAATGGACAGTGAAGATCACAATTCTTTTTCATTTTTATTTTTAATATTTAATTTTTTAGAATTATTGAAATAATGAACAAACCCTTCCTCTCTTAAGGTTGACAAATGATTGATCAACAGTAGGGATTAAAATGATATATATATATATATATATTAAATGTAAAGGGACCATAAAAGGTATAAATACATTAACAATTAAAAATGAGAAGTTTTTCGAAAATATAGGAATTAGAATAAAGTTCTTCCATAGTAATAATAATAATAACAATAACAATAACAATAAAAATAATAATAAGTCAAATGGTACTTCCAACTTCCACCAGAAGCATTCTACAAGACTACAACACGAAACTATTAACAATAAAAATAATACAAAATTGAAGAATAAGCACATACCAACGAGAGAGTTCCAAAAGTTACAAATAACACGAAATCGCGAAACACTACACATCAAAAACTTCAGATCCTATCCAATGCCTAGCAGTAACCAGGAACAAAACTGTTGATGACGAAAATGATGTCAACACATAGAGATATGATGACACAACCAACCAACCAAATAACCACTCTTTATGACAAAAAGGGTTCCGGTTAATCAAAAAAAAAAAAAAAAAGGCGTTAAGTTTTGCAACTGCTAAACAGGGTCAATATCACCGATATCTAACAGTCAGCAAAACCAAAACTGAATGATCCACACTCATATGAAAATAATATTGAAATCATATATCATATTATGACAAATTACAAACATTTTTATAGATCATTTTTGCATTATTAAAATAAAAAATTCAATCTACACCAATCTAATATCCAGGAAAATCTATCATACATGATAGAGAAACTCAACACACACATAGAATAAGGGATAATTGTTATCATACATGATGGAAAATATCGTCGCACATGCACAACAAGCAGAACATATGTCATATATGTGTTAGACGACTTAATGACTTTTTATTATATCTACCATATACATGTTGGACGGTATGACTCACACATGTATAACCTAACTATTAGAGGAGAGAGTACAATTCTGGTGTTCTAAAAGTCTCATTTTATTCATTTCATATCTCAAATAATTTTTATATGCATATATCTAAAATTTCATTTCAGAATATATAAATAATTTTTTATAAATATTTTTCTCAAATATACATAAATAATACTTAAAATACTCTAAAACTTTTGATAAAATAAACTCAAGCCAAAAACAATAAATTCCAATTGGAATTTCTATTATGTATATATTCATATACAAACTAAATTCCCATTTCAAATATAAAGCATAATTAACAATATAGAAAATTAATTAACTAATAAATAATTCATTTCTAATAATTTATAAATAATAAAATCTGAAATTTATAATTATAAATAATTATTTCAATTTAAATCAAACGATCCACTCACAAATTAGATTTCAAGCTCTATTGAAAACTACTAACACCCGTATTATCATTAGGTTCTTATTCATCTAAAAACAACACCTGAACCCATTTATAATTCATAAAAATCAAATATAAATGTTGAATCTGAATCTGAACTCTGAAGTTATTGTACATCAAATCAATCCTAAATTAACTCCAATTATTATTATTATTATTTTGTTTGCTGCTCGGTGTGGAGTTTTATTTTTTCGCTTTGTTCCTTTACATATAAATATAAGTAGTTGACCAGCTCAATTCTTTCTTTCTTTTGTTTCCAGATTGCTTACTCTGCTGGTGTGCAGGCAACACTTGTTCCCTTCTTTTTTTTTTAAAAATGCCACCATTATTCTTCTTTTCTTGACCACTCGACTTCTCTCTTTCCTTAATAAATTTGCTTTTGGTTTCACTGGTTCATGCTGAACCACTCATTTTTTTGTCTCATATGCCGCCTGTTACATTTCCTTTACCGACTCTTCCAAATTCTCACTTTCATTGCATCTCTTCTTTTGTCTCTTTCAAATAAAATTTTGCTTTTGTTTTGTGTCTACTTTTGGTTGCCTCAATTTGATCTGCTTTCTTTAATAACAGCCCATGTAAATTGGGCTTGCTTGGTGTCCACCGAATTGGTGACACTCGGGCCACTACCTTTTTCTCTTGGGCTCTTTATTTGGGCCCCTTTTATTTATTCATTTGAGGCCTTTTTCAACTTTTGAAATGTTACTAAGTCCGATTCGATTCAGATCTTACATTAGGATTTAGGACTTCCTTTGCAAGTGGGTATGGATACCCATTTCCTCCAAATTACTTTAGAATACACAATTATTTCCCCCAAATTATTACCCATTTCCCATTTACCTATTAAGTATTTATACTGAGGAGCATATATATATATATATATATCCTTAATATTAAATAATATAAATTCGGTCCGAAAATCTAACTACACAACAAAAGGAGAAAACTCCTTACATATGTAAATAAATATATATGAGAAGATTCAAACTTCTATTATAAATGTGAAATGAAAGTGAATTAACCACTTAAGCTATGAATAGATTTGAAATTGAAATTGTTTTTAGATCCTTCATTAATTAATGTACAAAAAAAGTATTTATATTGGCTCATCTACAATTTCCATTATTGTTTTTCTAATTTATTTATTTTTACCTCCATAAATCGAGGGGTCTACCTTGTAATAACAGCAGATACACAATTAGCTGCATAACTAAACAAGTCGAGCTATTTTGCGTAGAGAATTCTCTGGCAGATCCTGGATCAACTAAGTGACACCTATTTTGTGTAGGATTATCCTACTTTTTTAATTATTGATATGGCAAGCTTACAAAAATAATATAGAGATATTGTAAAAAATGCACACATTTTAACAACCCCATTTTAGCTGAAACATAATTTTTGTAAGGTAGTCAAGCTCAGATCAAAACCTGTCTAATTCTAATTTTAGCAAAATTGACTGATTCTTCTCCCTATCCGGACTCAGTGGGATTGGTTAGAGAAGGAAACTGAGGCAATCATTACCCGGAAATTATTCTGTTTTCTCCTGAGAAGCCAAAAAAATATTTGGTTTCTTCCAGGCCAAGGTATCTAATCGCTCAGCAAATCCAAATTTTTATTTCTAAATTAATAATTTTCGAATCTGGTGTTCGTGTTCTTGAAGCGGAAAGTTTTGTTACATTTACTAATTGGAAGATAGCCAAGTGCTCAATAGTTCTGAGTTTTTGATAGTTGGATTGAAAAGGTAGAAGAAGCTTGGGAAGAAAGCAAGATGAATTGCTTACCTTGTTGCCATAATACACAAGAGAAAACTGTCAGCAGAAAATCATTAAGGAAGAGCATCAAGGACTATCACCATGACAAGAAAATATTATCTTCATTTGCTAACATCTCTTTCAAAACTGGTAATTAGACGTTCTTTTAGCAGATAAATTCTCTCTATATCGTAAGTTGAAAACGGTTTTCGTTTCTCTGGTTTGTTGCATTATTGCTACAAACGTTAGCTTCATCATTTATATCATACAATATCTATGACATAATATTAAGATTTTTTTGATGTAAAATGTTTAGCATTTGCAGATTGGAGGACCTAAATGATGAAATTTATCCGAAAATTGGCATGAGCTTTTTCCTGTTGTGGACGAAAATGATCGTAATTATTGTTTTGACTTAACATGTACCCATTACATCTTCTAGCTAGGTCTATAACGTTTGGTGAATACTTGAATCTGTCTGTTCAATTTATATGAACATACTTGCAAAAACTTCCTATGTATGGAATAGTTTTATCCTTGCAAATTCCATCATATGGTTGTAATGCAAACACATCAAATTGTTTTGTTTTCAATCAATTACGATTCAACTATATACGATTAAAGCTTTAACGTATTGTTGAGTTCTGTGTGATAGTCGTAATTAGTTGAAGCCACTATATGTTGTTAAATTTGAAAATTTCTTTTTTTATTTTTCATGCAGACAGCAGCAGGCACAGGTACATAACAGAAGAAATAAACAAAATCAAAAAAGGAAATATCTCAGCCAAGATCTTCTCTTACCGTGAATTATCTTTTGCAACATCAAACTTCAACCCCGAAAATTTGATAGGCGAAGGAGGTTTTGGAAGGGTTTATAGAGGGAACCTTGAATCCACTAATCAAGTACTACTTTATTCTATTTCTTAGTGTCTATAGTTCATGTTTTTAAATTTTGAAAACGCTAATTTGTCTTTTATAAATAAAAACTGTAGAACTATTATAAATTTGACTAAAATTAATTGCATCTAAAATTTTAGAAAAGTAGACTTTTCGTTCTCTTTTATTTAAAAGAAACTTGTTACTGTAACAAGATGGAGTCCTTAATTTTAAATATGTTGTTTAATTTGAATCAGGTTGTTGCAGTTAAGCAACTTGACAGGAATGGTTTCCAGGGAAACAGAGAATTTCTTGTAGAGGTTTTGATGTTGAGTTTGCTTAGCCATCAAAACCTTGTCAATCTCGTTGGATATTGTGCTGATGGTGATCAAAGAATTTTGGTTTATGAACACATGGCCAATGGCTCCCTTGAGGATCACCTTCTTGGTATGTTCAAAAATCATTATTATAATTTTTTTTTTTTTTAAATAACACTTCAAACTGTTGATTTGAATTTGAAAAACAAAATTTTCACTGTCAAACTTTGCTTTTAACAGATTTAGCTCCAGGCATAAAACCTTTGGACTGGAATACAAGGATGAAAATTGCTAGAGGAGCAGCAAAAGGGCTTGAATACTTGCATGAAACCGCCAATCCCCCAGTAATATACCGCGATTTCAAGGCATCAAACATACTTTTGGACAAGGAATTCAATGCAAAACTATCCGATTTTGGACTTGCAAAGCTTGGTCCAACTGGGGATAAATCTCATGTTTCCACTAGGGTGATGGGCACCTATGGCTACTGTGCACCAGAGTATGCACTCACAGGCCAATTAACAACGAAATCTGACGTTTATAGCTTTGGAGTTGTATTCTTAGAAATAATCACAGGAAGAAGAGTCATCGACAATGCAAGACCAACAGAAGAGCAGAATTTAGTCACTTGGGTAAGTTACAACCATAGTTTTCCCTACCAAAACTTCAACTAAAGTACTAGGAAAATTTGACTACTTTATTGGTTGATTAAAGTTACCCATTAATAATAACTCTTGAATTAGTTGCAAGGATGATTATTGAAGAATATCTAAGGGTTATTAATGATGGATAACTTTATCCAACCAATAAGGTAACCAAATCCTTATATATAATATTATCTCTAGTAAAACTTCCACTTACTTCTACTCATATTACCTTTTCATATTTGTCAAGTTTTAGAATGTAAAAAATTTTGAAACTAATAATTTATCTATATTTTAGGTAAAACATAAGGAGAATTTCCAAATACTGATGGATACATATATATACTCATTTTGCAGGCAACTCCACTGTTCAAGGACAGAAGGAAATTCAGATTAATGGCTGATCCATTGCTTGAAGAAAACTACCCATTGAAGGCTCTTTACCAAGCACTCGCAGTGGCAGCAATGTGCCTGCAAGAAGAAGCTGTAACTAGGCCATTGATGAGTGATGTCGTGACGGCTCTTGAGTTCTTATCTACAGACAAGGAGGAAGGAGGAGAGGATGACAACGTCAAAACTGGTGAAGACACATAGTCAATAGGGTGGTGCAAGTTAATATTAGCTTTTTTTTTAATTTATTTTTTATTTTTTATAAAATCTGTTTCTTGAAGTATTTTTTTTTTCTTATTTTATATTACAGAAAGGATTGTTTTGTAAATCAATTCCCATTGCCATAAAAATTCAAAGAAATCATTTTAGTTGTTTATGGGTTTTGAGACAATTTGTAATGCAAAATTAATCAGACTATCGTTGATTAATATTGCAGGTACCGATGCAATGAGACCTGGAAAATTAATAAAAATGTATAATATTTAATGTATATTATTGTGAATTTATATAATAATTAATATAAATTTTTAATTTTATAATCAAATCAGAGCAATATTTAAATCTGAATTTTGGAAGTAAGAAGACAAATAAGTAATGTTATAATTAAGATAATATGAAATAAACACAAATTTAAAACATCAAAATTCATTTTGGGTAATGTTACATCAACTATCATTTGTAATTTAAATTTATTTCAAAAATTAATGATTAATTTGTTTTTTCCTACATCCTTAAACATCGGATTGAATTTATCGAATCAAATGTATGCATCTAACAAGTTGACTTTTCAAGCACATCCCCTCTTTCATGTATGTAATGAGATTCATGTCTCTTCAATTATAATCACTATCTAACAAGTATATGTGACTGGGCTTGATATAAAACCAATTACATCATGCTTAATTTTAATGGTCTCCGATTAAGCTCTAATCCCTGAACCACCTTATCAGTTTGTTGTTATTTATTTTTATTTTTTAAATTATCAGTTGTTAAAGTCCCAAATAAAAAATCAGAAGGTGAGAATTCAATCCATCGCCAGCCCACCACACACCCATACACCACCAAACCATCCAAAAACAAATGCCATATCTGCAATTTCTCTCTCCGCCAAATCCTAATAATTCCAAAAAAATAATTAAAACGCCAAAATATCAACAAATATTTGCCACCTATAATTAATATATATAATTTATGATTAAATTAAAAAAAAAATTATTCATACATTGAGTTTAAGGAAAAAGTTGAACTTTAAACCTCTTAAAATAAAAAAAAATGTTCATCCAATTCTATTAAAGAGTGATCTGTAAATTATATATATAATAGAAACGATGCAATAGACGACAGAAAACAATACAATAACATATGAAATTTATATGAAAAAAGCTCAAATCGGAGAAAAAACCATGGACAGATGACAAGTATACTGGATGGAAGATGAGTAAAATGGGGAGAGTTTAGAAAGGCTACAAAAACATTACAGCTTGCCCTAATATATGACGATTTATATATGCATATATAAATAAGTTTATATATATAAAATAATTATTTTTTTGAAATAATATAAAATAATTATTTAGACGTCAACAAATAAAAAATAAAAGACCGAGTCACAGTCAGAGTCACACAAGCACGGAGAGAAGGGTTTTAGCTGCTCTCTCTCTCTAAAGCTCTGTTGTGTAGCTGATGATGCCTACGCCACACCACACCACACTTGGTAGAGCTGTTTTGTCTGACACCCCCATTCCAGTTCTCTTAAACCTTACCCTCCAAACCCATCTCTATTTACGGATGCTGCACCTCTAAAACCCTCCAAAACGGCTTTCCTCACTGCTTGCTCTTCTTCTACCAACAAGCTTCTGCTTGGCACCACCTGCCTCACCATCCTCATGGGTGTCTCCTCCACTGCTACAAAAGCACCCTTTTGCTCCTGGCCTCCTTCTCTCTCTTCTTCCTCTCGCTTCCTCTCCTCTGCCCCCCTCAAAAGGTCCGCTTTTTATCTACTTTTTTACTGGTTTTTCATGTTGTTTTCTTGACTTTTTGTTGTTGTTTGTTGGTTTTTTTATCTGGGCGTTGAATGCTGCTTCATACCCACATTTTGTTTTTTGTCGGTATTGTCTCTCTCTGGAGTGTGTTGTTTGGTGATATCAAGGGAACAATGCCCCCATTCTGTTTATATAAACTATGTGATGATACTCATGTTCTTTGTTGCTACTTGTTTGTTGTTGTGGTGTTTGTTGGGTTAATAGAGTGGTGTTTTGTGTACTTTAAGTTGGTGAATTTTTGAAGACCACATTGAATTTTTAATATTTACTTAAAAGCACACTTGTTTTTGTTGTTGCTTTGTTGATTGTCTTTTGTTGGGTGGATTCTGATTATAGGCTTGAAACTGTGTCTGGAATGTGAAGAATCTTTGGTGTTCTTGTATATATTAGTTTGGTTTTGGGTTTTTATATTGTTTTAGGTCGCTAATTCTGTTACGTTACCCATATATGCTATTCGGATTTCAGAGTTCATAAAAGATTGAGATAAGTTACAGTTTGCTCTGGATTTGAACATATATGAACTTACACTAATATATAATATAGTCGCCAAGAAAAAGTAAAAATTAAAGAAATGGCTTGAAAGAATTAGAAGAATTGATACAAGTATAAAGTAGAAGTTTGAGGTTCTTGTGGATTTAAACTGCATCCTGTTAAAGTTTGTACTGTTCAGATTATGAATGACATTGGTGCTCAGAAGGCCTTTGTGAGAATCAATGTTGCTAGTTGTTCAGACCTTGAGAACATTTTTTTTTAAAATATATGTTATAAAAGCAATAGCCATTTTGTGTTAAGAATTAATTTTTTGGCAGGTATAAGTACTACAACATAGTAGCTTCCTTTTTTGGGGTTTTACTTGAAAGTGTAATATGTATAATTGAAGGGTAGATCTCACCAAGTGTCTTCTATTATTTCCTTTTCAATTGTATTCTTTGAGTGTATGTAATCAAGATTATATCAAGCATGAGTTAATATGATGTTGCTGAAAATGATGTTGAAAGTAAAAATTTAGCAACGGAGATATTTAGTCAAAATAAGGACATTCAATTATTTAACTCTATAAAATATGCCATAATTCTGTTCCAAGGTTATTTGAGCCATGATGTCATGCTACATCCTTTTTCATCATTTTGATTAGAAACAGAATAATGTTCATCGATAATCTCTAGAGTAAAGTTGGTAACAAGTATTAAATCTTCCATGAGCAATAATCCAGGCTAAAAGTTTTCAACTTCACTAAATTTTAGTGTCTTCTATCTGATGCGAATAAATTGTGGTTGTTCCACCCATCTTTGTTATTTTGTACACTTGAAGAAATATATTATCGTTGTTAATTGACATTCTGCTGTGCTTTTATATCGTTTTGCACTGATATAACCTGCAGAAGAGAAATCCATGCATTCCAGAATGCTCACGGTACCATTCCCAACACCATGGTGAGTCATTTCCCTCGACTCTATCATTCATCTTACCGTGCAGGAACATCTTTGGTGAGTAAACATGATTGTCTGGCAATGGAGGAGCCTTCAGCTAAGATGACTTACCGTTATCGAGATCAGAATAGTGTTAAACCAAAAGAATTTATTTGGCCCAATTTTGTTTCTAAAAGACAACAAGGTTCCGGAAATCATATCAGTCCACCAGTTTCAGAGGTTGGGCATAATAATCATTGCAGACATAACGATCTGCAAAATGCAGCTGTGGCTATACATCCTATACTCAGCACAGCTAAATCATGGGAAACGGAAACAAAGAATATGAAAAGAAGGAAAACATCTGCCTGTTATAAGAATGAGAGCTTGCAAGATGGTAGTGCTTATTCACTGACTAAAGAAGAAATGGATCATAAGCAAAGATTGTTACAGAATTCCAAATTACTGGGTGATTTTAGACTTGTGCCAGCTGAAACTGAGAAAAAATTTCCAAAGGATAGTGGCATTGGATATGAAGCTTTAGACAATGTGAATGGTTATTCAAAGAAAAATTTTCCAAGCCCAAACCACGTTGACAATGTGCCCAATGCAAAAAAATCATCAAGGAAGACTCCAGAGCACAGAAAAATAAAAGATCCTGAACAAATTGACAATACAACTCTAAAGAAAGGTGAAACTAAAAAAAAGGGACAAGTTGAAGCCAAAACCCAGAAAAGTATTCATGAAAGGCTTAGTAGCATCTACAGCAAAGTTCGGGTTGTTGATAATGTCTCTGATGCAAAGGAAGTTGTTAGGATGCTTACAGGTCAATACAGGCATCTGATCTATGCATGTGATACTGAGGTGTGTCATAGTTACATTCTTTTTATGTTTTCTCATGTAGCTGTACATAACAGAGAGAAGTCTTATGTTTTGCTCAACATACTTTCTGCAGAACTATGAACATATAAAGTCATGCTTATTCCTTGGCCTTGTGAAATATATACGTCTATTTGCTGATGATAGCATATTGACAGGTGGCCAAGATTGATGTGAAGCAAGAGACGCCAATTGATCACGGAGAGGTAATATGCTTCAGTATTTATTCAGGACAAGGAACAGATTTTGGAGATGGAAAGTCCTGCATCTGGGTAGATGTTCTTGATGGCGGTGGTAGTGCCCTTCTAAAGGAATTTGCCCCGTTTTTTGAAGATCCATCCATCTTAAAGGTGATCTTCTCATCCACTCTTGACCCCCGTTCACTGCAATTGTTTCCTCCTTATGGTTCTCTTGATCTGCTATACCTTGTATCAGCATAATTATATTATGTTGGCAGTATTGAGAAATGGCTGGTGTTCTTTGACTATTTTTGTCATTACACAGGCTGTGAATCATTCAGGGATTGGAGCCTTCTGCTGGTAGCTTTGTTTGAGAAATTTCTAGCTGACTGAATCCGGACGATTTTCTGATTTATCTTTCAGTATTTGCTGTAATTTATCTTATGCAGCTGCACTAGTTCTGTGAAATGCTTACTTATAGTTACAATCTGATGGCACTTTCTTCTCTCTATTTTTTCACGTAATTTTTTGTGCTAATTTGTAATTACCAAAGCATTTCTGCTTTTTATAGTTGCGACTGTTCTGATTTCCTCAATTATCTTTAGCAAACATTTTGCTCAGAGAATTTTATTGAGATTGTAAAAAAAATAATTACCCTGTCCACTTCTTTCATACACGATTTGAAATTGACCAAGTTACTCTCCATTTCTGTAGGTTTGGCACAACTATAGCTTCGACAACCATGTAATTGAGAACTACGGGCTTAAACTCTCTGGATTTCATGCCGACACAATGCATATGGCACGCCTATGGGATTCATCAAGACGAACAGATGGTGGTTACTCTCTTGAAGCACTTACTGGTGATCGAAGAGTCATGTCTGGAGCTGAGTTGCAATGTGAAGAAGATTTAGTTGGTAAAATATCAATGCAAAAAGTCTTTGCACGGAAAAAGGTGAAAAAAGATGGATCTGAAGGAAAAACTTATATGATTCCTTCTGTAGAAGAGCTCCAAAGAGAAGAACGAAAATTGTGGATTTGTTATTCTGCCTTAGATGCAATAAGCACACTGAAGCTTTATGAGAGCTTGAGAAAGGAATTGATTATGAAGCCATGGAAACCTGATGAGAAATTACAGAGCATGACGAAAAGAGAATGGTTATTTAACTTCTATGAGGAATTCTGGCGACCATTTGGTGAGGTTCTAGTTAAAATGGAAACTGAAGGGATGTTGGTTGATCGGGCATATCTTGCCGAGATTGAGAAGGTAGCCAAAGCAGAGCAAGAGGTGGCTGCCAACACATTTCGTAACTGGGCATCTAAGTTTTGTCCTGATGCCAAGTATATGAATGTGGGAAGTGATACACAACTGCGGCAGCTCTTATTTGGGGGAACCATGGACAGGTACACATTCAGTATTTTCAGTACAGATACAATGGTATATCTGTACTACCTATATTTTAATGGGCAGTTACTGGTTTGACTGTAGTAGATGATGATAATATGTTGTTTCTGCTTGAGGGTTGAACAATATTTAAGAAAATAAAGATCTTTGCTAGGTCGGTTGCTATATGTGTATATATTAATCCAACGTTGCTCACCAGCCAGTTTAGTGTCATTCTTTATAATGATAAAAATCGATGTCATAATTTCTTTTGTTGGCTTTGAGTCGTCTTCATTTATAAGGTATTCGATGTTTTCAAATTAAAAGAAATACTGGTTAAGGAACTCAGTCCCCTTTATTTTGTCTTGGAATTGAGTCCATATGTCTCAGGAGTGTTGCTGGTTTTGGAAATTGTATCAAAAGCTGCAATGGCATTAATAGTCTTCCTTCAAGCTGTAAAATTGTACTAAATTCTTTTATTCATGCTGCAGCTGAATGATTTGCAATTTTCATATGGACAATGAAATTGGTGGTTGCTATGTTTTCTTAATTTTCACAGTTCTATAGTTTTTCAGTATTGGTTATAGTATGTCTTATGTTCGCATGAGTGCTATGTGGGTGGATTGAAATTTTAAAAAATGAATTTTATATGATTAAAGTGTAAGAACAATGCCAAACAAGAAATACTACTTTGTCATATTGTCATCGTAGTTTGTTGGGACCAAGGAGAGCTCTAGATATTCAAACTTATTTATTCTTGTTACAGTGAGGCTGGGGCTGAGAGAAGCTTCAAAGTTCTCAACACTGAAGGGGTGATTGAAGAAGGCAAGAAGAATCCCACAAAATACCGCAATATCAAGCTGCATCGCGTTGACATTGAATTTCCTACTGAGATGTACACAGCTAGCGGTTTGCCCTCAGTCAGTGGGGATGCTTTGAAGAGCTTAGCTGCAAAAATTTCTGCACAATATGATTTTACAGATGAGACTCCTGACTTGCTTGTAGAAGATTATGCTGGAAGTGCTGGAGAAACTCATGTAGAAGAATCTGATTCTCCAATGACATTCCGTACACTACAAGAGAGAAGGGAGGCTTTCCATGCCATTAATTCTTTATGCAAAATTTGCTCAATTGACTCCTTGATATCCAATTTCATCCTCCCCTTGCAGGTGATTTTCTTTTGCCCTATTTTACTGGCGATGCATGGTAATTGTTGTTTACTGCAATATAAAACTTGTAGAATTTGTCCCAGCTAATCCATTTTAATTTAAATCTCCTATTGTTGCTTTGAAATTTGTATCCACTCTTTGCCTGTTCAAAACTAATAGGACAAGGAAAGATGTATGCTTTGCAACCTTGATTAGAAAATGTTTTTCACATGATTCATGTCAACCTTAGGTAATTCTTCTATTATTGCATTGAACTATTTTCAGTGTTTCAAGAACGTATCATAAATAGGATATATATGGTTTCTTCTAGTCTATGAAAGGAGTACACATTAATTCCTTTGTAATGCTAGTCTTTTTTCTTTTCCTATTTTTAGAAACAAAAAAAAAAAAATGCTTTTGTATTTCCAAGACTCAACCATCTTTCCTCATCCCCGAGCTACTTATGTTAGCACACATAGTTATTTGCCTGATGGTACCTCATGTGTCACGGGAAGTGGTCACATATCATATGTACTTGTTTGACTGAAATCAAAAGGTCTTCCTGTTTGGTGAGCTGGACTAGGACTGTTAATCCAATTCCATGTTTGTTGTCTACATGAGAGATTGGACAACTTCAATCCCTTGTAGCCATTTAGTCATACTATGGCAAGATGCCGCTCACCATGGAACACTTATATTTATTAATATGTTTATTTAATTTACTTAAAACCTTAATTTAATATATGTTTTTCAAATACTTTTCAATATAAACTAAAAGATCATTTTATTTTGTTTAAATTTATTTTTTTTCAATAGTTTTATTTATTTTTAAAACATGCATTAAAAATATTTTGTTGTCTTTATAAGTAATCTTAAGTAATTTTATATTACATATAAATGATTTAAATTATTTAATGTAACTTAATTTTTCAACTAATTTAATTTAAAATATTTAAAATAATACTATTGTTCCTCAACTTGATTAAAATGATTTTATTTTATTCAAAGATTAATTTAATCTGATCTTAACTTAATTAATCTCACACTATACTGCAGATAAGACACAATTAGTTTTGTCCAATCTTATTCTACACCAACCAAAGGTTAGCACTACTTTTAGTCCACTCTAGTACTACATCAAACACATCATAGTATTAATTTGTTTTATCCTATCCAATCCAATCCTCCGTGCCAATCGGGTGTCATAGCCTTTGGCCATTGGATTTGGAGGAGGAATTCTATGTCTGATGGGCATTCCTATCTCTCTCTTTTTTCCCTATTTCCATTAGATAGACTTGACATAACCATACGTTGTTGTACTTTTACCTGTTATAATACAGCAATTTTTATCTTCCTTCTGTTCTATAATATTGAACTTGTTAAGTACTTAGTCACGATGTTGTTTCTTTTTACAACAGGGGAGTAATGTATCTGGCAAGAACGGGCGTGTTCATTGTTCACTAAATATTAACACAGAAACTGGGCGTTTGTCAGCTAGGAGGCCAAATTTGCAGGTTAACTTTTCTGTCTTGTAGAATTAATATCTGAGTACCTGTAATCTCAATTATTTTCTGAAGATTGATTTTAATTGCTTTAATAGTGATAGCATTAGTAGAGAAGATGTTCATTAGCATGATTCTGTGTGGTCAAAATTACTTTTGTCATCATCATTGAGCACAACTTGATTTCAACCCTCACTTCCCTTCTAAAAAAATTTCAACTTCAGAAGAAACTATTTTTCTCCATATTATGAGGGGACAGACTGTAGTCTAGTTTGAGTCTCCTTTGAAGTCATATCCTTATATGTGATCTAAAAAAATTTACTATAAGAAAAGGTAAATTACCTTTTCTTTCTTTTGTCTGAATGTGAAACAAACTATTGATGACTAAGGTTCGTTATTTTTGCAAATCAGAATCAACCTGCTCTGGAGAAGGATCGCTATAAAATCCGTCAGGCATTCATAGCTGCGCCTGGAAATTCTCTTATCGTTGCTGATTATGGACAGGTGTGTTGATTGAATTTTCTGCCTGTTTTATTGAATCTAATTTGTTATTTGAAATGTTTATTCATATTACAGCTGGAACTCAGGATTCTTGCACATCTTACTGACTGTAAGAGCATGTTGGATGCCTTCAAAGCTGGTGGAGATTTTCATTCAAGAACAGCAATGAATATGTACCATCATATTCGTGAAGCTGTTGAAAAACAGCAAGTGCTTCTTGAGTGGCATCCTCAACCTGGTGAAACTAAACCTCCTGTTCCGTTATTAAAGGTAAACATGAGAGTCATTTAATAATGTGATAGCAAATATATTTCCAGAGGTCCCTATCAAATTTTAAATTTGCAAACGGTGGAACAAGAAATTGCTTCTGATTCCAGAATTTCTATTTGATCCTCCAAAAGGAGTCTTTTAGGTCATTCCACTCAA
Organism: Litchi chinensis; assembly: GCA_019925255.1. Lineage (NCBI taxonomy): Eukaryota > Viridiplantae > Streptophyta > Magnoliopsida > Sapindales > Sapindaceae > Litchi > Litchi chinensis. The sequence goes on along the minus strand of CM034462.1, from coordinate 30,065,768 downwards.
CTAAAGAACTACTGGGAAGATCAAATAGAAATCTTGGCATCAGAATTTTCTATGCGCAAGTTATTCAAATATACTAAGCATGTTGATAGTACCATGAGTTTGGACAAAGGACAGTGAAAGCATGCTTGAATTGGCAACTGATGAGGAAGGAAAAAAGTATTAAAGAGTTTGAATACTTAGTACTTTTCTATAGACCCTTATTATAAATAATTATTGGCTAGTTAGATTAAATTTTAGTAAATTAGTGTGCTGAGTTGAACCCCAAGTGGTTACCTTTGTGGTTGAGGGGTGCAATTTTCAATCAAGAGATCATGGGTGGTTCAAAACACCTTTGGGCCACCTTCCTAGGACATCAAAATTGTACATGTTTCATAGCCATCCAGGTTGTAGGTCTGGCAATAGCTCCCAATTTAGAAATAAAATACAAGGGAAAGTTCATGAGAGTTATAAATATCAAAAATAAACAAAGCATATGCATGAAGATTTGAAACCAACGTTGAGTTCAGTCCTACAGTAGTAGAAGTATGAGCTTCAACATCAATGAAAACTCCCATCCTCAGGTTTTGTAGATATAGAAAGAGACAAGATGGCATAATGTAGTCTATAGATGAAATTGAGTTGTTTTGTCTAATTAATCTGAATGTTTTTTTATACGAAATATGTTGGACTTAAATTAATTTTTTGTAATTTGAGTTATTTATCTTGCATCTACTGGTTTGAGAAGCGTCCTTATCATTTGTTTATTACTTTGTTAATTCTTTTGTCCAAATATGTCAGAAACCTGAAAGTTTAACTATTATTCTCTTATTAAAAAGTAAAAATAAATTAGTGATTCCAATTGTTGTTTAACTGAATTACAACCTTTTGTGTCAGGATGCCTTTGGTTCTGAGAGAAGAAAAGCTAAAATGCTTAACTTTTCCATTGCCTATGGAAAAACTCCACAGGGCCTTGCTCGGGATTGGAAGGTATGCTTGTTTTCCAGGCCTAAATTTAATTTAATTTGAACCAAGTGGATCTGCTACAAATGATGGCTGCCATCTTCCTTATCAGGTTAGTGTGACGGAAGCAAAGAAGACAGTTGATCTCTGGTATAATGACAGAAAAGAAGTGCGCACTTGGCAAGAAGCTCGTAAAAAAGAAGCCCGTCAACTTTCAGAAGTTTACACACTGCTAGGAAGGGCCCGCCGTTTCCCATCTTTTAATTCTGTTACACAAGCACATAGGAATCATATTGAAAGGGCTGCCATTAATACACCTGTGCAGGTCTCTCTTCCTTAACATGCATACTAGTTTCACTACTACTCTCTCTTTCTTTCTCTCATATGTTTAGCTGACTTCCGCAGGGTAGTGCTGCTGATGTTGCCATGTGTGCCATGTTAGAAATATCAAAGAATGCATGTTTGAAGGAACTTGGATGGACACTGCTTTTACAGGTTTAGTTCATGTCCTTGTTTCGTGATGATTGCTCCTTATAGTTAAGTTGCTTAGAGTTCTTCCTTATAGGTATGGTAATTTTAGTTGAGCAGAGTGCTTCCCTGCAGGTATTACAGTTTTATTTGCATGGATTTCTATTTGTGTCTCTGATTCGTACTTGTTTAGCTTCACACTGTTGTGAATGGAGTTGTTGGTAGAAATCAGAGCAATTTCAATTCTCAGTAATCTTTAACAAAATCTTAATCTTTACTTGACTTAAATTTATCTTTGATACTGGTTATGGTCTGCTGCTTCCAGCAATAGTTAACTTGGATCCCATCTTCCAATTTTCTAGAGTTGTTGTCCATATAAGGTGCCAACACATATAAAATATCCAGCTTCAAGGCACCTGTTTCAGTCATGGCTTTGTCACTTGCCTATGCCTTCATTGCATGTGTTTAAGTTATTAACATTGCATCTTCTCATAATCTGATATGTTCCTGCAAAGTTTGTTAATTTTTTGTACTTCCCATTTCCCACCATCTCATTGAATGGTCTCAAGTTTGAATTATATTGCAAAAACTGATTACTGACTGCACAATAGGTTCATGATGAAGTGATCTTGGAAGGTCCAAGAGAATCAGCTGAAGTTGCTAAGGCCATAGTTGTTGAGTGCATGTCCAAACCCTTCAATGGAGAGAATTTTCTTAGTGTTGATCTGAGCGTTGATGCTAAGTGTGCTCAAAACTGGTATGCTGCCAAATAGACGGTTTATCTGCATGTTGACACAGATCTTAGCTAAATGACTGTGAAAGAGTTTTCATGCATTGGGAAGTTCAGTTCCGGCACCATGTAGATTTTCTATGCTGATCTGATGGTACCAGCTTCATCCAGTTCCCTAAATTTTGTTGCCTAGGGAATCAGTGCTAACATACTGAGTTGATGTAAAATTTTTTGACCTGTAAATGACATGACAAACGATCACATAGCGGCCAATGGTGGAGATGTAATGGAGTATTTGTGAATACTTCCATTGCATTTTGAGAAATGTAACCAATATGAGAGAATGCAATAGAACTTGTACAACCATTTGTACAGTAGATTTTCTATACTTCGAAAGGTTGTCCCATGTATGATAGTTTGATAAAACTGAATGATTATGACTATGGTACATTAATTAATCAAATGAATGCTCTTGATTGTTTCCAGTTCCTATTCAATTTGATTGTCACTTAAATCTTGGTTCAGCACAATCATAAATCTAATATTTGTTGACATTAATTACTTAAAGTGGCTTGCTTAGCTGCAGGGCATGCTGATGAATTATTTAAGTCTCTCAATTTTGATGACGACTTAAATAGGACTGTACACAGAACAAGTATACCAAATATCAATCATAATCTCTTAAAATATATTGTTATATTAACACCATACACATCAATCCAATATGAATCAATTAATGTTGTGATCATATTTGACTAAAATCTCATACTGTTCACTTACCACTCCATTGACATATGAAGTACATTTGAGTAATTTTCCAGATCAAAAGGTTGCATACAGAACATCAAAACCTACTAACAGTACATAACTTTGCAAACTATTTGTCAAACTGTTGCACTTCAATTTCCCAGGCTGATGCCAACTGCAACAAGAGTTGGTCGGGCACGACACCTTCCCAGTCCTCAGGTGGGTCCATTGAAGAAGAAGCTTCGTGTAAATTCAACAAAAGTTCTTTCTTCAGCTCCATGGGAATGCCCAAAACCTCAGGTCCATTTTCCAGTACTACTTCCACCAACTGAAGAATGTGAGACAGAAATGAGCTCAATCACCGTTTTATGCCATTTATATAGGCAGATAACGATACCAGGAAAAAGTTTTTAGAATGTAGCACAACTATCAATTCTAATGATAAAAGAAAGAACGGCAGGTAGGAAGAAGTGTAAATATACGGTCGCAATGAAATTTATATTTTTCTTCAGCAGTTTTGAAGATCTAGTAGAAACTGAAAATATTTGTAAGAAATTGGTATGGGTTTCTTTAACAGGATCTAAAAGGTACGGTTAAACAGAAAAATTGATATCCAGTATGCAATCCAAGCTAGTTTGGGTTAAGTGTGAGTTGGACTACCAGCAGAGTCATATAACAACAAAGCATCTTTGAAAGTGAAAAAATCTTGTTTTAAAGTAGCAGTTCATTGCTTCAATATTATAAGTCATGTCCTTGTTTCCACACATATGCCGTAAGAACAGGAATGCTTATCAAGCATATTTAGTATCTAGCATAGCTACACTGCACACAAGTAACATTAATGATGCTAGTGTTCTTAGTACTATCCTCAATTATGCACTAGCCTGCTCCTAGAATACTTATGTAGCTATACAGGATTCTTCACCTCTTGTTAGGGAATATTGTATGTAACAAGCATCTCACATCAATATCTATTTCCACAATTCTTTAAAAAGTTACTAGTTGCATTAGATCATTCCTTAAAGAGCTCTCAAAAATCCTCAACCAAATTCTACAGATAAAAACACATGGATTCACGGTTTTAAGGCCAGGAATTGCTTTAAAGTAGTAGTTAAATACTGTTATATTACAAAATTTATTGAGCCAATTATTGACAGGCACTTAGATTCATCGTCTTGATTCCATGAATTATGATTAACAGGTATGAAACCATGAAGCATGATCAATTGCGATGCATTACCAGATACACCACATATAAGTTTGAAAGTAGAAGAAATGTCGATAGGATCAGAAACTACAAAGTCAAGCTTCTTGAATTGAAACTGAATGATAGGTAAATCTGATACCTGTTGAATCCAAGACAAACAAATGTCAAACAAGTTCTGTTCTAGTAGAAACTGCCCAATAGCATGCAAGACCTCAATTGCTATTTCATTTGAGAGCTGATCAATTACAGGTCCTGATCTGTCCATTAACTTCACAAGCAAGAGATCATCACCAGTAGACGCAACTTCAGCATATGCTGTATCCATATCACCCACCTGAAGGGCATCCATGGCATTAGCCCACGAAGTCCAGATCGGGTCCCTCTCCCGCCCACCATTATCGTCTCCCAAGGCTTCTGCAGCCAATTCAGGGATGGGCGCCCTGGCTGACCGAGACATTCCACCATCCTCCCCAGCTACTCGAATGGCTTCTAAGGTAGCTTCATCTTTTGAAGCTTGCCAGACACTTCTAGCAGAAGGCCCTTCACCAAGCCTAACCGGCCCAGTTCCCTTCTCCCAGGCTCTCCTGCTGCCAACCTGATCATTTTCATGTTCAGATTTAGGGGATCTACCATCTGCAGGACCAGTGCCAGGAGCTCTCCTAGAACCAACCTGTCCATTTCTGGAGGCACCGTGTGCAGAAAAATCCCAAGCATCAGACATGTCAGATCTCCAAGAAGGTCCTCTTCCCCTAACACCTGAAGCGACACCATCAGATTGGGCAAATCTTTCCCCAAATGGAATCCGACCATTATACTTAGCACCAGAGTAGTCAGGAAAGCCATTATACTTGCCTAAAGGCCTGTTAGTGGATCCCTCATATCCCACAGGAAAATTACCACCTCTCCTACCAGATGATATTGACAAATCCCGAGCCATGTCTTCGACAACTCTCTCAAGACCCCTAACCCTGTTCTCCAAAGTTACCATGCTATCATGAGACCCACCCATGAAATCCTGCAATATAAGATAAGTATCTTATGAGTTATATAAATTATAAAAACATGTAAAGTGGCCCCTTTTCTTGATGAAGAATTCAAGAATACCTGCAGCATGTTCATGAGATGAGCTTGTTGTCTCTCCAGCTGCATCAGTTGTCTCTGGATGGCCAACCAATTTCCTTTGTTATTAATGAAGGATCCTTCAGGCTGGCCATCAGTTTTGGAAAAACCAGCACGATTGCCAGATGACTCTCTTTCCATGTCAGATGCCCTCATTCTCAGGTCTTTTCCATTTACACCAGCAGTTCCTCTGTCAATGGTACGATGTTTAGCATTAACAGATCCACAAAAATCATCTGTCTGGCTGCTTCCCATGCGATTTAACCTTCCTCTCGAATCTGAATCATTAGGTTCTAATTCTTCATCATTGTTTGAGTTTGAAGAGTTGAGACATCTACGAGGAACAACTACTTCAACTGGCAAATCACCAGAACCCCTCGTCTGAAGTCTCTGGAAAAATTCTGGGTTTAGCTCTTTGTCAGTTAAGGCAGGTGCTTTCTTTTTCAAAATCACAACTGCTTTGTCCGGAATGCTTCCACCTTTGCCTTTCAAAAGAGAATCTGAACTAAGGGAAGTACCATTGGATGAATCCTTTGCTGATGGCTCTGATCTTCGGTCATTAGGATTTGAATTCTTCAGGTCCTCCGCTGCTTCAGGATTGTCACCATCTGCGACATTATTCCAACAAAAATGGTTTTCAGTAAGACAAATAAACATTAGATGTATGAAAAATCATTTTGAAAGGAAAATATTCCTGACAAACTTACCATGAGAAGCTTTCTGGTCATCTGATCCCGCATCACCTTTTCCTGCAATCTTCTTCCATAACTGCAATGCCTCCGTCATGCTATCTCTAACTGGTTTTATCTGCAAAGCCCATAACAGTAATTAACTCAACAGACTGAATAGTCTCAAAGACCACTGACACCTAACATAAACCTGTCTTTCAGGTTCTTCTAATTAAACTTGCAAAAATTAAGTGTGTTGTTTCCCCTCATAGATTTATTATGTTAAGTCAGAACATGAAAAGTACAGTTCATTAAAGCGTCTGGTTGCCAGAATACATTTCTTATCAAGACATTCTCTTCCTAGCGGTCTAAGCATTATCAACAGAAACTATTTATAGTTCCAAACAGAAGCAACTTTTCACATTCTATGACAGAATTCCAAAGGGTAAAGAAGTTACAGGGGAGGGAAAACTTCTAAAATGAAATGAGGACAGGTCGCATATTCCTACCCAAACCCTTTTTTCTGTACTTCTGTGGGAAGAATTTATATTTCGAAGGAAATGGTAGTTGTTGATGCCAAAATTTGTCTCATTAGCAATTAAGGAGAAAAGTAAACATGGCTATCATTAACCTGATATGTTAAACCTGCAAAATAAATAAACAGGTCAGAAGGTGCCGGCAAAAATTGCCAACATGCCCACCTCATCGCTCAAGTGAGACTTCGTGTAATAGTTGAGAAGTAATAAGTGATGATCTTAAATGTATTTATAGCCCGTCAAGAAATAACAGCTTTTTCTTAATAAAGTTGCCTCATAACAATTGTAATTTCTTGTCTTTTTTATTCTAAAGAGCTTATCATCTAGTATATTTATTTAAATTAATGTAAATTTATATACACAACAAGTGTTAACTAAATTTAAAACAAAACCTTATGACTTCTTATTACTTGATTATCATTGGACCCACATTGCTTGTATGGTCTTTGAAACGTCAGCTAATTAATCCTTTTGGCCTCATTATCCTCGTATAACTCTCTTTCTATTACCTGATCTATATGGATAATAATTTAGGTGTAACTTTAGTATCCAAGTGTAACTTTTAAGATTACACCTCATTTTTTCACTTAAATGTCCTAGTTCCTTCTTTTTGTAACACCTCAATTTATTGGACTTAAATGTCCTGGTGCTCCTTTTGTAACACCTCATTTTATTAGACTTCAATGTCCTAATGTTACTTCTTTTGTAACATCTGATTTTATCGAACTTAAATATCCAAGTGTTACTTTTTTTATAACACCTCACTTCATACTAACATTGCAATAAATGTGAGAAACTTCGTCTAACTTGCCTTAATGACATGTCATATCACAATACATTTACTCCCAAATTAGTCTTAGTAAACTTCTCTTTGTTGTAGAATCGTTTAGAGCAGTTTATAACATTTCTAAGGTATGTGATATCTCTTCTCATTCTCACTGTATGACATCTTTTACTCTTCGAACTTAAGTTGACATGATACCATTGGCTTTGTGTTTTTATCCAGAGGGTAGAAGCTCTTGTTTTGGTCAGTGAGAGTATAGTGATGATGAATTACATTGCTATTATTGTGTTCAAACTCACTCTAAAAAATCAAGTAGTCTCTAATTGCCTTTTATATAAATACAAAAATATATAAAAAGCATAAATTCCTAGCCCTTAAATCAATAACAAATCCAATGGCTAGGGTTTATCATGTCAAATTAAAATTGACAAGTCAAAAATGTCATATGATGATAACAAGACAAAAATCACATGCCTTAGAAATATCATAAATTTCTCTATATGAATTTACAACTCAAAGAAGATTGGCAAGTGAATATTGTGATGTGATAGGTCACTAAGGCATGTCTAGTTCATGCTACTCACATTTATTACAACATTAGTACAAAATGAAACACCAATATATTTAAATCCAAAAATGAGATGTAATCATAAAAGTTACATCTAGGCACCAAAGTCCAAAAACGAAGTGTTACGAAGAAAGTAACACCTAAACTGTGGTCCATATGGATCACCCAGTATAAAGAGAATTGCAACAAAATTATAGGCCCAAAAAGGATTCATTAACTGACATTTATAAGACCACATCAACATTGTGGGCCCACCAAGCAAGCTAAATCAAGTAATGAAAGCCTTGCTACAAGAAAAGGTGATCAATATCTATTTGTTACCAATGTATATTTAATTTAATTTAAATGCATATATACGAGATAATGATCACTTTAATACAAAATACATGTGATAACAGTTGTTTACAAATAATTTTATCAAGAATCAACTAGTATCTCTTAACTTGCTATAAATACCCAGTATCAATATAGTTCTAATATCATCACTTACTATATCTCCACTACCACACAAAGACTTACTTGAGCAATGGAGTGGGCACAACGGCAACTCCTGCTGGCACATTGCTTATTAATTTTGAGGGTCAACATATCAAGTCATTGATAGCCATGTCAACATTTCTCATTTATTCTTATTGAGACATTTTGGCATCAACAGTAGCAAAAACAGATTATGACTACATTAGCCATTGTTTGCTTCCAGAAACGCATTAAGGATGTTAAATGGGCCAAATACGATCCAAGATTATGGTCCATGTTTCCAAAGAATGACTCATTCCCCCTAGAAGCATCAATAATCAATATAAAGTCCTATAAGAAAAGTTACAGAATGATCACCCAGAGAATTGCTCTCCATAAACCTAAAGAAGATTGCAAGGTATGGGCTCTATAGAATATCATCTTAAATTCAAATATCTTGCCCCATCTCTCTTAGGACTACTAAAATTTAATAAAATTAAACACAATTGTAGTCACTCAACAAGGATCCATAATAAATATTTTGTTAACACAAATATGTTATATTGTTATATTTAAATTAACTATGCTGTAAAGGTTTCACAATTAAATTATGTTTTTCCTAGCTTCACAGGTCTTCCCATTTTCAGTGTCATAATCGCCTCAAACTATATAACTTATATATTTATGGTTCCTGAAGAGCATAGCTGCTCCAAACAATGCTACTGACAAGCACATGTTAGTGGCTTTTCAACATGAGAAAATTAGTTCTTGAGCATTGCAACTATTAAATTATATGAAACTTTGATAACTCTATGCCAGCCTAGACTCTTAAGACACATCAAATCTTAAAAAGGCAAAAGTAGGACATTCAGGCAGAAGAAAAGTGACTCGGAAAGCTACCTTGTCAAATCGGCAAGCCTCAAGCACCGTTAATGTTGAAGCGGCTCCATCTGCTACCAAGTTGCTTGAATGTAATGCTAAGGCACTTAGAGCATCAGCTGCTGCTTTACGTGTTGACCAATCTGTACTCCCAAGACACTCATGAATACATTGCAGCAAAGGTTCCAAGCTCTGTGGTGCAATTGCTCCCACCTGCAACAAGTATTATACTGTTACAGCTCCTTGCCTAGCCTTAATAAAAATTTTAAGCCATATGAATGAAGGCTTACTTTCAAATTTGTTATCTCGTTGGATACAGAACAACTAAAGCACACTATTATTAAGCAGGCAGAAAAACATAAGATAAGTGTTTCTAGAATGCAAACAGAACGAACACCTATAAAGATAAATATAACACAAATGGATTGGATAAATGGAAGAAATAAAAAAAGGGAAGCTGGCAAAGAAAATTTACTCATATCTTGTCTTTACTTATATTGTTTTTCTGTACCTTTCTGCTTTAAAGATGAAAACAATAAGTATTCAACCAATCAGATATATCAATCTGGCTCAATGCAGGCTGCATCTTCTCAGATTTATGTTATTGGAGTTCCAAGATTCATTTATATTCATATTTCCCCAAACATCAAGCCCTGTCATTAACCAGATAGAGCACAATTCACATATGTTCATGATCCATAAACACACAAGCTAAGCATGTATATTAGCAATAACTTCAAAACTTCCTAAGCATTTCAAAACCAGTCACTAATCTCATAATCTGCTTCAATCCATCTGCTTTCACTTTATTCAAACGAATAATACACAGTTCAAAATCTTCGTAATTAGACTCAAAAGAAAGGAAATCTCAACCCACTACCCATATCCGAAAATCGAATTCAAGCACATCGCAGAACAATGTACCAACAAATCATCAAAACTACAACTACACAGTTATAAACTCACTGCCAAGCTTATCAACTCAATGACAAAAACACCTCCAAAAGCAATCATTCCAAACTTAAGTTACCAGATCCTCTTATCACTTCTAAACTCACCTATCAAACCACACCAAACCAAACTCAAAACTCTCAAGCATATCCTCACAATCCACATCAACCATCCATTTCATTTTCCCAACCAAACAAATCAAAATTCAAAACAACACAAATCTAAACTTAACCATCCTAATTTCTCTTCACATTACTTCTCACCGATACAACACAATGTAGCATTATATTCATACAAATCCATGTCAACCATCTATTTCATTTTCCCCTACAAATCGAAACAAGTCGAAATAACACAAGTCTAAACTTATCAACCATCCTAATTTCTCTTCACATTACTTCTCATCAATACAACACAATGTAGCATTATAGTCATACAAATCCACATCAACCATCTATTTCATTTTCCCCTACAAATCCAAACAAGTCAAAACAACACAAATCTGAACTTATTAACCATCCTAATTTCTCTTCACATTACTTCTCATCAATACAACACAATGTAGCATTTACATTCAAACAAACAACACAAAATGCAAAACGAAAACACAACCAAACCTGCGCTAAGCTGCCCACGACAGGCAAAAGCGAGGCCTTTGCCACGAAATTCTGACTGTTCAATAGCTTACAAATCCTAGGACAGAGCTTCTGAAAGGCGGCAACAGGGGGGTCAGAAGCAGACTCCACCATCTTCCCCATACACATAGCCGCACCAGATTGCACCCCTTTGTTCTGCTCCATCATCGCCTCGAAAAGCGGCCTCACGAACAACCCCACCACCACATTACCACTGCTCCCCCCATTGCTCTCCTCCTTCCCCTTCAAGTACAACTTCGACAGCAACCCAATGGCGTCCCTACACGCCTCCTTCACCCCTGAATCACCGTCCTTGAGCCTCTTCACCACGTGACCAATCACCTTCGTCACGTGCGTCCACGTCACCTCGCTGTGGCACTCGCAGACCAGACCCAGTAGCCTCACCGCCTCCTTCTTGACTGCCGGCTTTGGGTCGTTTAACGACTCGTAGAGGCAGTTGAGCAGCATGGGGAGGGACTCCGGCGAGAGGGTCTGGATTGTCTTCTCCAGATCTTCGATGGCGATTTGGTGGGTGTCTCGATCCGCTAGCTTCGAGAGAGAAGTTAAAATCTTTTGTTTTAGCTCCACCATTGCCAAGTGGGACGACAGAGACGACGATCGAGATGGTGTCGTCTGAGACGCCGCCGCCGTAGACGGCACCGCTTGGGAAGTGGGTTTTGGGTGTTTTGAGGATTTGTTGCTCATTTTTGCTGGTGAGAGCAAACGGGGTCTAGTGCATTGTAAAGGGGGGTGTGTGTGTTTTTTGTGTTGGAGAGAAGCAGAAGAAGAAGAAGGAGATGGATGGAGTGAGAGTGAAGATTTGGCGTTGGTGGGTGTTCAGCGAAATGAGGAGAAAATTTGAGATCTGGGCACTGTTACTGATTTGAAAGAGCGAGTGAGGGAAAACAAAACAATACGAAAATGGAGACTGTTATTGTTTTTTGTTTTTCTTTTTTTTTTTAAATTTTTTTTTAAATCATTTTCATTTCCTCTCATAAAATTAATGAATGGTCATTTTTTTCCCTTATTATTTACGAAAACATTAAGAAACCCCTTGCTATGTCATCTTGGAAGATCACTTTTTTAACAAGTAATGGGTCATTTTGGACGATTTCTTAAACTAATAAAGAAAAAAAATAATGATTCATCAATAGTTAGAAAATAAAATAAAAATAACTATTTTTAAAATTTAAATAAAACTCTTTAGCATTTAAAGCTTTTCATTTTTAATTGATTCTTTATTATTGGAATTAGATATAAAATTCACTTTTTCAAATGAAGAAAAATATGATTTTATTTGGGTTAGGAGATTTGTGTAAATGGTTCTATAGATATGTCGAGATTAAGTGTGATATAAACAATCTAAAAACATAATCTTTCATCTTTACCATATGAATATAATTCTTATACTTTTTTTTAATTTACCTTCCATTTTAATTTTGATTAAAAAAAGGGTTGTTTCTATAAAAAGAAAAAAAAAAGAAAAAGAAATGAACAATAATATCTCCCAAAGTAAGATCAAATTTTAAAGAGTAACCTTTTGATTTCAAATTTAAATCAACATGATTATTGGAGGTCAAAAGGTAGTCCATAGTTTCAAAATTAATTAAAAATTTGTTAATATAATATGGGAATTTAAGGGATATTATCTAACTTTAAAATTTTGGAAAAAGAAAATAAAACTAGAGGGGTCGGTTTGAGATTCTCCTATATCTGTAATTGACTGACTTAAGGATTCGACAAGGCAAAATTTGAACGTTTAATTTCGTTTAGGGTTAAAAAGGTAAACAAGTGATCGTGACTGTTGGTTTGTGCGACTTTGTGTCTAAGGTCAAGATCTAGTGGGTGGTGGAGGTTTAATTATCGAAAAGTGGGACCCCTTTGCAAATGATATCACATGAATGATGGGGTGGATTAGACAAGAAGAATTTGGAAATTGAAAAAGAGAGAGTGTTTGGTGTTGTTTGTTAGTGCAGAAATTTGTGTACGAGAAGGTTGTTGGTTGGTGTGATTGATTATTTTGTTGTGAATGATTGAGTCAACCTTTACACTTGCCTTGTTGATTTGGTTTTGTGGAATCCACAATCTAAGTTGTTGATAATTTTTTCTTGTTTATTATTTTATTAAAATTGACTTTTTTTTTTCTTTTTTTTATTAAGGGTTCATTGATTTAGGAAGTATGTATAAGTATTATAAATTTAATGTTCAACTTTATAGTTTATAGATATTAATTTATAGTAAATCATATTTGTTTTTATAATTTGATTAATGTAAATATATGTGTAAAAATTCGAATAAATGGTTTTAGCTTGGTCGTAACCACTCCTCACAAGGAAAATTTAAAAAATATATAATAAATGAAATTTCAAAATAATATCGAGAAACTGTTTGGGAAGGGAAAAAAAAACACTTAGAACCTCTTTAATATTTTCACTTAACACTGAGGGGCACTTACTATGTTTCATTCAATTATTTTATTTGATTTTTTGAATAATAAAGTCAGTTAAATAGTGAAATTTTTCTAATTTTTCACTTGACTAAAAAGCACTAATTAAATATAAGTTTTTATTTCCTAAATTATCCTCCCCGATTATATATATATGTATATACTTTGTCTTTTCTCACAACCCTTAAACTCATGTTTAAAATAATTAAGCAGCCATAAAAGTTTTCTACGGTAGTTGCTTATGGTTTAAAAAACATTCACCTGAATTCATCATTGTTTATTAATCTTCCACCCCATTTAGATTTCTTGTCATATTCTAGTAAGGACTCCTTTTTTCTTTCACATACTATTTTTCAGTTTTATTTTATTTTAGAGTTTGGCATATCTGTTACTTGTTGATCAAAGTCTAATTTGTTGCTTTGATTTTTGTTTTTCTTATGTTTTTTAATGGGTATTGTTGTATATTAAATATTCTAAAACATGCTTAAGTTTATTAACAAGTAAGTTTTTTAAAAATATATATAAACACAATTCAATAATGAATTCATATTTAATTTATGTTTTTTTATATGTGTTTGTCTAAAACCAACCATTTATTAAAAAAAAAAATCATTTTTTGACGAATAACAACTAACAGGTTAGATATTTATCAAAACTTATTAAAATCAAACACTACTTATGCAATTCAAATATCATATCGACCATATTTGAAGAAGTTATAACTACTTCCTTCCATGATTAAAGGATAAAATCATACACATAAGTTATAACATGTATTTTGTAGGAATTGAACTAAACTCTTTATAAGATAGAAATGTATATGAACATTGTAATTAAAAAAAAAAAAAAATTGTTAAAACTACAAATCTATTAATAATAAAAAGAGGCTTGAGTTACATCTAACTTAAAGAAAAATCCGGAGAGTGAAAATGGGAGAGTTGGAGCAATCATTCTTGAAGAAGCATTGGGACAGATGGAGAATTCTGGGAAGTGAGGTTTTCAATTTCAGAAAACTAGTCAAGATTTGTCATCACTTCAATATTGCTTCTGATCCCCTTGGTGGCCCCAATGTAATAATTATACCATTCCTTTCATGTTTTTGGTTGTTTATTGCATATGGGGTTTCATGTCTCTGATTGATATATTGATCATTGCTGGAGACTTTCACGTTTATCAGCCAGTGGCATCAGAAGAGACATTAATTAGTATTTTGTGCTTCATTTAATTTAACATGTTTCACTTCTACCTAGTTTGTTGATGGACCGTTGCAAATGGCTGGTTTAGTTTTCACTTCCATAAGTGGTCTTAAATTTAGCATGGGGTTGAAAGCAAACGTCAAGACTTTTGTTTCCATTTCTACAATGATAGTTTAATGGTAATGGATGGGTTTGATTTGCTTCTGTTTGATGTTAGAAGTTTTCACTTTTGAGGATTATCATTCATTTTCTCTTTTTGTCAGGAAGTAAATTGAGACGACTGCAGCTTTCTACTAGTTTTCTTAATTAAGTGAGAGGGTAGCTTATTTATTTATTTATTATCATTATTATGATGACCATCATCATCTTCAATGATGCTGGTAGCAAAGTGAATTGTGACAATTATTGTAGTAATAGTTTTAGCCGGCCCTACTCTTGAGTGCATTTGATGTGTGGGATTAGATTAAATTGCTTTTAAGAGTATGAATAAAAGATATTAAATTAACTTTCAAATATAATAAATATTTGAAATATAAATCATTAATAAAATAAATAAATAAATACCTAAAAAAAAGAGGGATATGAGAGGGGATTAATTAGTCCCACAATTTTGGATGGAACTAATTTATCTCATGGGATAAAGAGGAGGTGGATAAATTTTATCCAATCCCACTTATTCAACAAACAGGAGTTTTAAAAAAAAATTGTTCAATTTCATTCAATTCTTGCCAAAAACAGGTTATTCGGATATGGTTCAATTACGGGGAAATTTAGGTTTGTCAAATATTTTGATTCAATTTGCTACAAGGTAGAATTTCAAAAATACATACATACACACACACACACACACACACACATATATATATATATATATATGGTTTTTAAACGTAATCAAACTTTTGTGTTCCTCCAATTTATTTTATTTTTTTAATTTCACTTCCATTTATTATTTTGTTAGAATGAAATGGTAGACATAATTACAATCCCCTCTAAAAAAAAGTAATAAATTTTACAAACAGTAACCTCATATTTTGAGTTTAGATGAAAATAACTATAGAATATCAAAAATGTTTTGATTTATAAACTCGTTAAAATTATTGTTGATTCAATATCGAAAATTTAGGGGATTTTATCTAAATTTAAAATTTTGAAATGAAATGTGAAAATTGAGGGAGGATTTTGAGATTTTCCTGCATTTTGAATTGACTAGTTAGAACTTGGATGAGACAATCTGAACTTTAATTTTGTTTAGGGTACAAGGTCAACAAGTGATCGTGACCGTTCGTTTGTATGACCTTATTTGTGTCTAATGGGTGGTGGATGTTTAATTATATCAAAACGGGACCATTGATAAATGATATCACATGGATTGAATGGACAAGAATTTAGAAATCGAAAGAGTAAGTGTTTGGTGAAGTTTGTTAGCACAGAAATTTGTGTGAGAAGGTTGTGAGTTGGTTTGATTAATTATTTTTATTGTGGATGAGTGAGTCTTGCCTTTTTTTTTTTTTTCCTCAAACGAAAGAATCTACTTTTTTTTCGTATCTTGTAGTTTGTGGAGTACACGATCTCAGTAGTTGATAGCTTTTTTTTCCTTGTTTATTATGTTATTAAAAATTGAGGTATTTTTGTATTGATAGACTCATTGAATTAGAGAATATTGATTAGTATCATAAATTTAACATTCAATTTCATATGTTGCTGATTTCATATTTAAACTATATTAATTTTGTATTTTAATGCTTGACTTTAAGTTTCATTGCACATATTTTATAAACATGTACAAATAATTTTTTCATCTTATTATTAAAGTAGAAATTTTTCAAATATGAAAATAAATATCTAGTCGATACAATTAATGATATAGACAAAATTAATGATATAGACAAACAATTTGAACATAACTATTACTCTTTGCATGTCATCTTGAAAAAGAAATTGATACCATAAATTCAGTGTATAATTTCGTGTGGATATCAATGTCCTCACAAGATGGTGAAAGGATAATCCTAAAATGAATTAAATTTAAAATATTATTGAATTATAGTACATCATATTTGTTTTTCTGATTTGATTAGTCTAAACATATGTGTAAAAATTCAATGAAAGGTTTGGTCTAAAGAAAAATTCCAAAACTTAAGTATATTTTAGAAGAAATAAAATTTTAAAAAAAATATTTAGAAAACTGTTTTTAGTTATCATTAATTAAAGAAAAAAAAAACCTAGAAACCAGAACACTTAAAATTTTCAAACATTCTTTTCTGACCTGACGTTTGCCAAGATATTGGATGTAAGTCACCAAACAATGTCGAGTACCCAAAGCCCAATCTCGATGTCTACTATGGATGCGTTTTAAAGCCCATAAAGGCCCAACAGGCCTTCATTTGACCAGATCAATTCAAAATGCATATGTGAACGTGTATCAATCAAGTCCCATGCAGATTGGTGATTTATGGTCAATTCGGAATTTCGAAAATAAAAATTAAAAAAATGAAAAATGAAAAATAAGCAAATGGCTATGTGGAGCAGTGACACCCAGCTCATGTCGTTTGGTCTTTCTCAGCCAGATATCCGTGATTTAATGTGCACTCAACCCTTGATTTAAGGGTAATTTTTCCACGCCCCGTGGAGTCGTCCCTTCTGTTTCTGCGAAATCTAATTTCAAACTACACTTCAAAAATCCTAATCAAGAGAGTTCGACAAATATACATTGTAATTATAATGTGTATGTGAAATAAATTTAAAAAAGATAAACATAACATATATATATTTTTTAACTTGATTGAAAACAATATCTATTAAATTATATTTTTTCCGTAACAACTTCTATTATTACGTCATATACAAGAAAGATTTTACTGGTACATTTATATGAAATGCGACGAACACCGCAAACTTAAAATGACAAGCATCTGAAATGATGTATAGGTTTATTTCAATCATCTTACAAAGCTGTCTAGATTGAAAAAGAGATAAAAACTCATTCAACTCAAAAAAAAATTATTTTTATTTTTAAATTTTAAATGAGAAATTTAATTTCTTTAATGGAGGTTTTTGTTAATATTTATATATATATTTCTAAAAATATAAAGAAGAAAAAATATGAAACGTTGCTTTCACATGAGCTGGTGGTCAGTGACAAAAGAAAGATGACAAGCTAACAATCATTTGATGACAATAACGCCAATTAATTTATTGTGTTTCTGCATAAACACAATAACAGGGGAGGTTGCTTTGTAAAGTAATGAAAATAATATTTAAACTGAATATATATTTTTATTTTTAATTTTATGTTAAATATAAGGATGAATTAAGATATTGGAGAAAAATTAATGTTTACAAGATAAAAAATAATTGACGAATAACCAACTTACACAATATAAAATAATGTTTATGTTAAATATAATTTATTTGTTGTAACAGTTATTGCTGAGTGTTGTTGGATTTGGTGCGAGAGTTGTTGCTGGTCTACCCACTTTGACAAGTGACAAAGATGGGGACAGACAACGAATGGTGGCAAGTAAAACAGCAACGGAAACAAACGTGAAATTTAACCGATCAAAGAAAATCAAATAGTGGTTTTGTCTTGTTTTGTATTTATTTTTATATTTTAGAAAATAATAATTTTAACCAAATAACAACATTTAAAGAAATGGACATTGTTGACGTCGATTTTTAGTCTCGGTCGACCGGATGATCCAAAGCCCAATACCTGCAATCAAAAAGCACACCAAAGAGATGAGAGAGGAAGAACAAGAGATGGAACACTGAGATTTTTTACGTGGTTCAGCAATAGTACCTACATCCACGAGTCACTCTCAATATATTTTTTCAGAGTGACTATAATACTAAAAATTTTCAACACCCCTTTTACAATGAATTTTCCCCCCTATTTATGGAGAATGAGGGATTATAATTGAGTGATATACACGTAAAGAAATCAATTACTCTGACATAGCATTTATTATATTGACTAACAACTTTGTCATAGTCATACTGCATTAATTGCTTTTTGGGATCTGGAATAACATGGAGTTCACTAGTATGAGAGCTGAGAGCTAGAGGTTGAGCTAACTACGAGCTAGGAGCTGAGTTGCTGAGAGCTGTGAGTTAGGAGCTGAGTTGCTGAGAGAGCTGAGAGCTGCGAGCTGAGCTGACTGAGAGCTGGGAGCTGAGCTGCTGAGACCTGCGACCTGAGGTTTGAGCTGCTGAGACCTGCGAGCTGGATGCTGAGCTCGCGTGAGTGCTAACAGTTGTGTTTTATTTGCATAACGAGCTGAGCGACCTGCGACTTGCGACCTGAGTCCTGCGAACTGGATGTCTAACTAGCTGAAAGTTGAATCCTACGAGCTAGGAGCCGAGCTAGCTGAGAACTGAGAGCTGAGAGCTGAGAGCTTGTTCCTTGAATCTTTGGACTTTGTCTATTGGATCAACCTTCTGGGTCAGTTTATTGGGCTTTTACCAGCCCATTTTTGCAGTCCCAAAAATAGGGATAATAGATATAAAATTGAGTTCTAAATAAACATGTAGTTGTAACAATATTTTACATAATGATATTTTTCGTTTTCCTGATAGCCGTTATTTTTCTCTGATTTGAGTTTTCATATAAATTATTATATTAGATGATTGAATTCATTTTATTTTTCTATTTTTTTTAATACATTAACTGTAATTAGGATAGGTCCAGAGGACATCCGGGACCAATCGAAATATGACACTAGTGGCACGGCCCGGGAGACTACTCTCAATTGGGAGATAATTTTTCTATTTTATATATTGTTTGCTTCATGGTGGACATTCTTGTTTTATAGCAAAATTATTAACAGTCAAATTTACCTTTTGACAAACAATACCAATCGAGGTTCAACACAGTTACTGGCATATGGCTTAAGCCTAAACACAAATATACAACAAATTAAGTTTCAAATTTAGAAATACTAGGACCAACCAAACTACCATTATTTTTTTTAACCAAATTATTAAATAATCAAATTTTAACTTCTTAAAATTAATAACAAATGAGACCTAACACAGTTGTTGCTAGATTGCTTAAGTCCAAATAAAAACACAATGAATTCCAATTTTATTAGAGGGATAATCTCAATTTCCCCCCTGTAGTTTGATGAAATAGCCAAATTCCCCCCTATAATTAAAAAATCACTTGAAAAAAATGCATGTTAGGAGGGAAATTAGCTATTTCGTCAAACTACAAGGGGGAAATTGGGATTATCCCTTTTATTAGATATGAGGTTCGAATCTAGGATTTTTTTGAATGAATCATACTCGCATACTATGTTAGTAATCAACAAACTCAAACGCTTAAATTAATAGACCTAATTAATCAATGACATAAGACTTTTTAATAGAATTTCAAATCTTTTCTAGAAAATAACATATAGCATTTTATACAAACAGGTTAATACAAATATTGTTTTGACCGAATAAATGTTTTGAATATATTTGAGTAAGAAGTGTGAATGAATAATGTTTAAATATGTATGTATTTTTTTATTTACTTTAATGTGAGATACAAAACATAAAAATATGAAGTTTTTTGAATTATTTACTTTTTCTTCAATATTAAATAACAATGATATTTGATGTTCTTAGGGCGGTTTTGAGAATTTTTTAAAAACTTCAAGATAAAGTTATTTATATACATTTTTTTCTTTAATCCTAAAAAAGGAAAAATAAAAAAAATATATAAACATTGCTTTTACATGAGCTAATGGTTAGTAACAAACAAAGGATGACAAGTTAACAATGTCATTCGATGACATTGACACCAATTTATTTATAGTGTTTCTGCCTAATTTGGTGAGGTTAATAGGGGAGATTGCTTCTAGATTAATGAAAATAATTTCAAAAATTAAAATATACTTTATTTTTAATTTTATGTGCAATGTATGAATAAATTAAGATATTGGAGTAAAATAAATGTTAATAGGATACCACATCAACGGAAAGTACAACACTAGCCGCTACATTCATGGGAATGGAGAACCGCTTGCTTTAAGAGAAGCGCCGAGGTTGGCTGATCACTGATCAGTTCGGATTGAAACTGCAATAGATTGAGGTGGATGTAATTACTGTGGCTCAAAGTTTTAATTCAAATTTTTCCCAATGTGGTGAGTTTGGATTGTTAGTTAAAGATATAAAGGCTTTGCAATAGATTGTTGTAAGTGTTAGCTCATTTCTTAAAAAGAAAATCATTAGACTCATAACCTTATTACTTTAACCTAGTCGTCGATTTATTCTCAATGGAGGAATTAAAGTGGCACAAGGTCACTTAACCATGTATGTTTCCTCACTATTGTTGAATGAAAGTTTTTGTTACTTTAGGGAAAAAAAAAAAAAAAGCCGTTCCAATGGATCTGTTATAAAATCTTATGCACTCAATGTTGTGAATATGGTTAAATATTTGATTTGGTTTAGATATAGCTAACTTAGATTCATGATATTACTATGTTGCTAAACCTGTATAGTATTTTTAATATCAATTTCCTGGCTAGTTAAGGTAGACTTTAAGATCAAAATTTTTAAAGATTTGCATTTTTTTTCTTCAACATTCTTAGTTGGAAAACATATAAAATTAATTAATTTTATTTACATTAGTTTAATGGCTTTTTTTCTCAAAAAATTTGCACATAAAATTTTTTGAAGATTTACCTTTTTTTTCAACATTATTAATTTGAAAACCCATAATGATTTTTTTTTTCCTAAAAAAATTTACACAAATTTTTTTTTGAAGGTTTACTTTTTTCTTTTCAACATTATTAATTTGAAAACACATAAAATTAATTAATTTTTTTACATAGATTATTGATATTAACTCATTTTATTAATATTTCTTAACGAAAAAAAAGTTAACTTGAAAACAACTATTATGTGTTAGCAAGACCGTACCTATCTTTTTTTTTTTTTTCCATCATAATAAATATTGTATGCTTTACAGTGGTACATATTCCACTTTTTTACCTATTAATTTTGAATTGACGGAGGTGAGGTTGTTCTATTCAAATGCATATGAGTATAATCGTGGATTCAAGCTATCAAAATCTCAAGATTGTAATAATTCATTCCTTTAAGACATCAAATATGGTGGAGACGATTCGAATCCATAACCTTGTTGGGCTTGTATAAATCTTCCGTCGCTTGATTACATTAGATGATAAAATCAAAATTTGTTATTTTTTTTTAGATACCATTTACAAAAGGGTGACTTAAACATGAGACATTATCAAACCAAATGAGCCTTTTTTCCAGAAAGCCCCTATCATGATTGTAATAGTTTGAAAACAACAAAAACTAGTAATTTTATATTGATATTATTACAAGTTAAATTATATTAATTTAATTTATTCTTTAAATATGTTTTTTCACATCATTCATCAATTCACTTTTTCAGTTACAATTAAAAGATTAAGATGATACTAATTTATCTCACACGTAACTTTAAATTTTAAATTTAAGATCTCAAAATTAAATTAATACAGACTCATCCATAACATATGCATATATATATTTTTTAATTAATACATATGCACAGCATCTGTACATTTTCAACGGGGTAAAATACACAAAACCCCCCTGAGGTAAGACCTTAAACATCCATAGTCAAAGTTTGACTTTTATAACACAATGCCCCCAAGTCATTAGTGTCTGTTAGTCAATGTTCTGTTGACCAAGGGTAATTTCGTCATTTACGAACCTATTTTATTTAAGAAAAATTAAAAAAAAAAGTAGAATTTAAACAAAAAAAAAAAAAAACCGGGAACCCAGAATTTCTGGGTTCCCAGATGAACATCATCTGGTGTTCATCATCCCCAGAATCATCATCAACTCCATCTCAGAACACCATCATCAACTCCAAAACTCTACTTGAAAACCAAACTCAAACTCATCTTAGAATCATCATCATCAACAACAAAAAAAATCAAACTCAAACATAAACAACAACAAATCATCAAACCCAGTTGGGTTCATTGAACCTAGACGAGCCCAAGGTTCATCGAACCCAGACGCAATCTGGGTTCGTCTGGGTTCGACGAACCCAGACGCGATCTGGGTTCGTCGAACCCAGACGAACCCGTCTGGGTTCGTCGAACCCAGATCCCGTCTGGGTTCGAACCCAGAACGAACCCAGATCTGGGCTCGTCTGGGTTCGTCGAACCTAGACGGACCCGTCTGGGTTCTCCTTGGTTCAGAAGAAGAAGAAGAAGAAGAAGAAGAAAACAAGAAGAAGAAGAGGTCTCTGGTGGAGAGAGAGAGAGATTTTTATTGATTTATTATTTTATTTTAATAATATTTTAAATTACAATTTGAAATTATTTAAAACAGTAGGGGTATTTTGGTCTTCACAAGTCAAAAACCAGTCAACCGTTTGATTTAACTATAGTTGACTGTTAACTTGGGGGCATTGTGTTATAAAAGCCAAACTTTGACTATGGATGTTTAAGGTCTTACCTCAGGGGGGTTTTATGTATTTTGCCCTTTTCAACGTTGTTTAAATGTATTCTTGCATGTATTGTCCCTAACATATTAGAAATAATATAAAATAATGATATGACACGTTGTGACAACCTATTGTTTTTTGATCTTCTTGAAAGAGACAACCTGTTGTTTTAATATTAATGAATATCAAGTTTTCTATCATCTTATTTGTCACATACACAGTCTACAAGAACATGAGTGGTGTACAGATACTCTATATTTATAGTCACGGTCCAAATTTACCGTACATATTTGTTTATTTATTTATTTTTAATAACCAACTAATCTCCCGAAATCCTTTAACAAATTTAAATTTAAAATTAGATCCTTAATCACTGAACTTTACAATCTCCGAAAGGCAATAAATGATAGTCTTTAATCATGTAGATGCTCGTGATAGTTTGAACCTCAGACCTTGATGAAGTAAACCACGAGATTCAATCATTTTTATTAACCACTTATGGATACATATTTATTAGTATCATAGAATTTATTTTTGACATATTTTAACTAGTTTGATGTCAATTTTTAATAACATAAATATTAGCAAATGCAAGAGTTTCACACAATTCACACTAGTTTAAGTACAATCAACATGATTTGTATTGATACATATTGTAATTTATATCATTATGAATTAGGATCTATATGAAAAGGTTATAGAATCCCAAATCTTAAACTTATTGTAATTTATTAAATCAGTGCAAGGCTTGTGATTCACTAGTTTAAATATAAGTGTACATTGATTAAGTCAATGTAAGTGAATTTGATGACTAATAGCTAAAAAACGAAGTTTGTTATGTAAGAATACCCTAAAGAAAAATGACGAATTTACAAAGTAAGAGATTCTGTGTGTTTTTTGTGCAGAAAACCTAATTGTCACCAATGATAATTTGATTTATTTTAGTTAACATCGGTGATAGTTACAAATTAATTCAATGATCACAATCGATGGTTAAAAAATTGAATCATTATGTCATTACACTATAAGGAAGAAATAACTTATCAAGTAAGGGATACTGTGTGTTTTTCGTGCAAGACACCCAATTTTTATCGATAATAATTTGATTTATTGCAACTAACGTCGGTAATAATCCAAATGAATCTAATTATCACTGATAATCGAGCCTCTCCCACAAATTTTATAAAATTTTTGTACTTTATATATATATATGTATATATCTCCTTTTTAAAAGCAATTTTATATAGGGTAAGATAAGCAACCCCATTATTTTACACAAGTTATTACACAAATTGGTAGCTTCAGATTTAAATTGATTTGAATGATTTAGATTTAAGATTGAAAATTGACAAAAATTAATGCAACCACTTAATTATTATTTTCATTGGTTTTCTCATCTTCTCTCCTTTATATCTCTTCCTTGGACTTTTCTCTCCCTTTTTTTTTTCCTCTCCTCTCTTTTTTTTTTTTTTGAATATATGAATTATAACTGGGACAGATCCAGGAGATATCCGGGATCAACCGAGATAGGACACTAGTGGCACGGTCCGGAAGACTACTCCCAATTAGGAGACCACTATCCACATAAAGGTGGGAGGGAAGACCCACACTAGGATGGAAGAACTACCCACACAATTGATGGGACTAAATACTATCATATATTATTATTATTATTATATAGATAATTATATTATATAATATTATACATGCATACAAGATGTCGAACCATGCCCCCTTGCAAAGGGAGGCATGGTGGCTGCTGGCGCTACCACTGCGCCAGCAGCCAGTCGACTTTCCTCTCCTCTCTTTAAATGTTACAGCTTGCAATATTGATATATCAACAAACCTTTTGTTATGTCTAATCAAAATTTATATAAAATATGTAAGAAGTGAAGTTTCAATCAACCAAAATATATAATAATGCAGAGGTCAGTTTTATAAATTGATTGATTAATAGAGCCATTCCTTAGCCTTAATTAAGAACAACCAAACCACCAGTCAATCGACCGGCTGTGAGCCAAATCTGCGTTTTCAAACAATGAGGTTTGTAACAATTACATTTTTATAGAAAGAAAATTTGTTGCTGGTAGTAAAGCTCATCAATAGTTGAAAATGTGACAAATATTTTTGAAAAAAATCAGATATTCTAAACAAAAGATTGAGTGTTTCCATATCTTCCCTTTTAAATCAGTGCTTTCTTATTTTAATAAGTTTAAAGTACATCAAAACAAAGACAAATCCAAAAATAAATCCATGTGCATCAATATTGAGTTTCTTTTTTGTTTTTATTTTATTCTATCTTAGTTCATCTTCCATATTTCAATGAGAATATGGATTGAGCTTTGAAGATGGATCACATCTCAAAATTTTAAAATATCCTATTTTTTTTGAAAAAATTAAATTAAATTAGATTTATTTTATATCAAACTTTAAATACTTACCATAAAAGATAAATGTTCAGATAAAAAAGAGAGATAACTACAAAGAGAAAAAGAAGAGTTATAATTAATTACCAATTACCACTAATTTATTGATTGAAGAGAGAAATGATAAAATTTTAATAAAGGATAAAAGGGAACACAAATAGAGAGCGAAGAGAGAGTTACACAGCATAACATCATCTCTTCCCAAATTTGTCACTTGATCCTAACCATTCAATTATACCAAGAACAAAGGTAAAAAATTTATGTAAAATAATTGGGCTGCCAATCCTACTCCTTTTATATGTATCTTATTTTCTTAAATAATTACATTAATCTACAGTTTGAAGGGGACACAATTTTAACTCATAACTTTTAAGATAGATGGATGCAAGTGGGGTTGCCCTTGTGACTTAAGTTATCCCCACTTTTTTTTTTAATACAGTAACTGTAACTGGGACAAGCCCAGAGAACAACCAGGACCATTGAACCGAGATATTACACTGTGGCACGGTCTGGGGGGACGACTCCCAAGTGGGAGAGAGCCACCCACACGAAGGTGGGGGAGAGACCCACACTGAGGTGGGAGAACAACCCACATAAGGGTGGGAGAACGACCCACACTGATGGTGGGACAGAAATTATTAACATATTATATATTATATATTATATGAGATTATATATTATATTATTTATATATAGAAAGTGGGAGGAGGGGGGAGAGCGGGTGTCGAACCACGCCTACACTTGGCGTGGAGGTTGACTGGTGCCAACGGCACCAGCAACCATTCGACAGTTATCCCCACTTTTATGCAAGTTAAGAGTTTGATCCATATAGTTTTTTCATCTTATGTAGGTAGTTTTTGAGAAAAGAAATTCAAATTATCATGATTTATAGTGATCTCAATTAGACCTTATAGTATTCTAATAACATATTGAAAAAAAAAAACACCCTTCGTAGAAGATAGTGGAGAAATCATATTATCATATTTTTATATATTGATTTCGTGATACATGATATGATAAAATATTATCCAAAGAACAAAAGTTTACAATAAAGACAAAACTATTCATAGGAAACGGAAGAGATAGATAAGAGAGAGATAGAGGTTCAGAATTCACTACACGATGATTGGTGAACTTTGACTGATCCTGACAAGCCACACATAAAGACGCAAAAGTTGTAAAAAGTCCACTTTTTTTTTCTTTTTTGGAAAAGGAGATCAGATATATTTTCTTGAAGGAGACATTACCACGCATGTGGGATTTTTTTGTTTCCCTTAAAACCAGCTAGAGATCTCTGTTGCAAACAAGAAATAAAGGCAAAAACTTTTGTGGGTATGGTTTCATTTTAATGTTCTCTTGCCATCTTCAACATTTTGGAGACCAAAAAAATTCTATGTATGTTTCAAATCTCAATCTTTTATGATCTGCTAAGTGTACTGTGGATAAATGACATTTATATTTATGAGATTTGGGTGGTTGAAAGTTGTGGAAATATGCAGTACTGTTTTGGATTTAATGTTTATAGCTTGTTCATGTATCTATCTGTATGGTCTTGTAGTCTTATTTAATGACTTTCTATAGTGATATTTTAGTTCATATTTTATGTTATTTTTTGCTTAATTTGATCTATTTTTCCTTGATTAAAGCCTTCAGTTTTGATGGAATGTGGCTTTTATAAGACAAGTATGGACCTTATCTTGTTATCTGATTTGTTTATCTGGAAGTTGCATACCTGAATTTGTTTAACCAGTAATACCCTTTTGTTATTTGTGGTCAAGTTACTGGAAATTAAAGGCTTTTGATGGAATCCATTCAAGTATTGTTGTTTATGGGTGGTTGGTGATCTTTTGGTAGAATTCACTTCTTGTACTGTTAAGATTTTATAACCTTTCCTCTTAATCATGTTTATTGTCAGTGATAATCAATGCTGAAATTTTCATTTTTTCCGGATTCGTCCGTGTTCATTACTTGAGTTCCTGCCTGACCAAGTGTTTTGCCATCAGAAACTATCTACTTTGTTGTTTCATTTTCCTGAAATCTGAGTGATTGGAAAATCCATAATTGATGTTTTTGTCCCTAGAACATATAATTTTGTTCTTGTGAAGAGTGATTGTGGGTTGTTATGTTCTTATTAGTTGTTACCTTTATATTGGACCTAAAGTTCAGATATTAGATGTATACTGGCGGCTTATTTGGATTGTGCATACATATGTAGAATGTATTAGCTAAGAATTGTGTCATTTTTTCCCCCAATGTATGCAATGTTGTGAAATTACTTAAATGTAATGTGAAGAATATGAGAATACATTTCTACTGGAAAGTATAACTCACTTCTATATGGATTTGGTTGTGCTATTACTTAACAGGCTCTTGATTTTGTCTGACTACATTCTTTCTTCTAAAACGCTTTGAAGGGTAACAAGTCATTAGAAAATATCTACT
Organism: Litchi chinensis; assembly: GCA_019925255.1. Lineage (NCBI taxonomy): Eukaryota > Viridiplantae > Streptophyta > Magnoliopsida > Sapindales > Sapindaceae > Litchi > Litchi chinensis. Next base: position 30,038,116 of record CM034462.1, on the reverse strand, counting down.
CGGACATCTGATTGAGACTATAGAGAAACATGGTTCAGACACTAGAAGCTATCAAGGACGGTGGAGGATCCATCAGAGTGGGAGCCACTGGAACGATCAGTGCCCTGATGACAAGGGAATTGGAATCGTCAAACTCTGCACCCCAGACGCCTCGAGCACGCGCTGTTTCAGGTTCTAATGGTGCTACTTCTGCTAAAAGATTGCCACCAAGAAAATCGTTAGATGAAGCAAGCACTAGTGGCAGCACCAGCAACAACAACATCAGTTGTCGAACCCCTGAAACTGCCAGGAAAACAAAAGGCTACACTAAAAGCACTCATCGGATCCCAATGCTCGCCTCTGATAATGTTGCTGTGGATAGAACTCCTCGTAGGCAGAAATCTGACAAGAAAGGACCTAACATTGTTGAGATCGTGGACATAAAATGTGGGCATCCAGATAGAGCATGGTCTAATCCTATAACAAATAAACTCAAAAAGCTTGGATTCTCAAAACTATCCGAGAGCATTATCTAAGCCTGCAAATTCTTCACATCAGATTTCAGGTTCCTGTAATTGAACCTTGAAATCCCTATTGGCGGATGGTTTTCTGAGACATCCACTATTGAGCATATGCTTGGTAGCCTATTGCCTCTTCTCTTTTTCTTCTTTTGGGTTGTCGTCACAGATGCATTAGCAGGTGGTCTAGATTGACTGCTACAGGAAGGCATGTCTCCAACATGAGATTGAGGCTTCTGTGAGCTCTGTTGGCAGCTTGATTCAAGCTGACTAAAGTACTCAATCTCTTTCATGATGAGGGATCCAATGGTGCCTCTAGTGCCTATTTCTGCAGGAGTTTGTGTAGCCATTTTTTTCGAATCTTCAGTGGCAATGGTGCTAGATTTATACATGTTTTGTTGGTTTGAGTCAAGGAAGATTGTGGAAGAAGAGTGGAGGTTTTGAGTCTAGTCTTGGTGGGGAAGTTGCTTTGAGTCTAGGGGACTTGTTGATTGGTTCTTATACCTAGTTCTTTCACATGAATTCTTTACCTCAAGTTCTTTATCTAGAGCTAGATGGTGGATTGGATGGTGACATGGTCATTGTATTCATGTGGTTGCAGTTAAAAACATTTAAATTTCTAACCAGAGTAGCTCTTCCTTTAATGAACATTATCATCGACTCTCTCACTTTTAGTGTTGCACATTGAGTCTATTATACCAATAGAGTTTTAATGAAAAGTAGTTGGCCGATAATGTGAATTGGCACGTAATGCGATTGAATAATATGATATATACCACACATCACATATAACATTATAACTAATTTATGATTGTCACATCATTAGCGGTATCATCTACCACATTAATGAAAAATTTAGAATTAAATTTGGTACATATGGTATCATTCGTTTAACCGTATGGTTTTCGACCTGAATGATGTGATGTAAGAGTTAAAAATAAAGATAAGCTTTCTGATGTCCATTTCGTTCTATTAATGAAAAGTGTGACCCCTCATGTGTAAGCAGTTTTTATTTTTCGTTTGGCTTCACTGGCAAGGGAAAGGGAAAGGAACAGAGGCGTGGTGTGGATTTGGTGGTGCAAGTTGGTTTGCTTTTGAGGTTTTGAGTGAAGTGGTGGTCCTTGAGAGGATGATTGTCACATGAGGGGTCACACTCATGTGAAAGAATTGATTCAAATCCTTTAATCAGACCCAATGCTGAATGTGAATAGATTTAATTTCTAGGCTCTCATAGTAAATGGAAAATTAAAGAACCCACCTCGCTGTTTTCAACTATATATTAATGATGCTGTTAAATTTTGTTCATAGCGGTTTTGAATACACAACATATAGTCATCATCCAATGGATGCAGATACAATAATGTCGTTATTAATGGATTTTAAGTGACAAGACGTGGTTAAACCACTCACATTCACATCAATATGGTTGAATTGTGGGTTTGAGTAACTTGTCTCTTCCCTTCACTCCAAAATTGTAATAGAATGAACAAAAAATATTTGAAGTGCTCCAAATTTACTAAATTAATAAACATAATACATCATCAATAATTTTTATTTAGTAAAAATACCTCCACTGTTAAATGTCAGGACTAATTTGGGCCAGAGAAGTGAACTGGGGAACAAAGTTGGGTCTAGGCTTTTCAGATGCTCAGTCCAGCCCATAACCATTTTGGATTGTGTACGACCATAAAATTGATGTTGATCAATACCGTCCGTATCAAAGATTGTGATAAAACTGTCGGCGGTCCAGATCACACTTATCAATATCATATTAGAATGTGACAGCACACCATATATTTTCTTCCTCTTACACACTTCAAAGTGATAAAAAGCCAGGTTAGTTGGTTTCATGTGTTGTTTTGTTGTAGTTTCAAAGATAAAAATCTCAAGTTATGGCTTCAATCACATGCACTACAACCCACCTAGCTTTTGCCTCAAAACCATTGAATTCTCCATCTTCTTCAAAGAAACTCAGTTCCAGGTTCCTGGGAACTCAAAATGACCTCAGATGCTTTCGACCCTTTAAAGTGGGGCCCTCCAATGGGTCCAGAACCAAGTGCTGGTTCAAGTTTGGTAAAAATGGTGTTGATGCAGAAGGTGCTGGCATTTATGGTAGCCAGTCACGTGATGACTTTGATAGAGATGATGTTGAGCAGGTTCACTTCTTTACTCTCTCTCTCTCTCTCTCTCTCTCTCTATGTAATGCATGTGCAGTTCATGTGTACTAATTTGTAAATTTGTTGAAGATGATTGTTGCTATTTGTTGTTGTAGTAGTAATATGAGGAAACAAAATGGGAATTTTTCGCTTACACATATTTTACTAGATTTATGATTGAAATTGTGATAGTTTTGGGATGGTTAGATTTATGGGGATGCTTTAATTGTTGTTTACTAGGATGTGGAGTTACTTTAATCTTGGTAGAGTTACTATGACTCTATAAGTGGAGACATGCAATGTGTAGTTGCTAGAAATGTAGCTTGATTGAGAATGATTTTACTTCACCTGTTGTAAGGAGCTAGTTTTGAGTTGCCTGTTGAAATGTATCTAATTTTAAGGAAAAGAGTTTTGTAGAAATGGAGAAACTGGAGTGGCTTAGAGACTATAATTCATATGTGATTGTTATCAATGCTAAAAGCTTTAGTAGAAGAATTGCTCATTGATTGTTAGAGGTGGTTGTTCAATGTGTGATTCGTATTTCCTCATTGCGCACTTGTTGATGCTTATAGATTATCGGTTCTTGATTGAATGAGGGTTGATAAAGAGAATAGTATTTGTTGACATTGACTGCATGCCATGAATCTAAGGGATTGTAGAAGCTTAATAAACATTGTGAATGATGCTTAGTGATCGATTTATCGTCTAATAAAAAACATGTGGATGATATCTCCAGTTTCAGTTAGCTTATGATAATAAGTTACTACTTATCTATAGTACATGGATCTTGAGGGATCGAGTAACAATGCTCGCTTACACTAATACTTTTAGGAGGAGGGTTGTGGCGCGTAAAGTCTAATGACAATTCTTCGTTAGTTCCACTCTCTGAAAACCTTTACTTCATAAGTTGTAGAAATATATTCTCTTTGAATCCTCTCTCTAGCTGTCTCATTTCTACAAACAAGTCCATTATTTCAAGACATGTTAACTGCTTTCTTATGGAACCTAATTTTATATGATTAAGTTGTTATGAGGTTAGTTTTGATGGGTTGTAAATAGTAAAAATAACAAGATAGAGAACATAAGATAGAGAACATTACAAACTAATCTCCAAAAAAAACACATTAAGATTTAAGACAGCTTTTCAATTTACCCTGCAGTACTTCAACTACATGGGGATGCTTGCTGTTGAGGGTTCATATGACAAGATGGAGGCTCTTCTAAACCACAACATCCACCCTGTTGACATCTTGCTGATGCTTGCTGCCTCAGAAGGTGACAAGCCGAAAATTGAAGAGCTATTGAGAGCTGGAGCTACTTTTGATGTCAAGGATGCAGATGGACGAACTGCTATCGATAGAGCTGCCAATGAAGAAGTCAAGGATTTCATTCTTGGTTTTTCGATTCAGAAAGCATAGTATTTGTTATCCTCAACACTATGAATTAAATTTTGATTTTTAGGTATATTGCTGTCTATCTTGTACCATGTAAGTTCAACTATGTAAAATTGTTGGTAATTCAATACTAGTTCGCTTTCTCTTGCTTTAATTCCTCCCAACATACGCTAGCAATCATCTTAAACATTTTAGTACAATGTCTTAAACTTACAGTAAAAGCATGCATTGTGTTCACTATTTTTATGATTGAATCAAAGTACTGCAAACAAAACGAGTATTAATACAAGTTCTATTGAGAAAAATCTAATTGGAATCCCAAATCGTTAAACAAATTTGGCTGTGTTAGAATAGTCCAACTTATTCGATATGATTTATCAATGAATTTGACTATACATGACCATAAATAGGGAAGTAGATGGTTTATATTTCAGTGCAATATTACTAGATATTAGTGAAAATTTGAGATAATAATAATTATTATTATTATTGAAACTGGAAATTCATTAAGAAATCCACAAAACCACACAAACATTACAGATAACAACTGCTAACATGTTACAAGACCATAGGCGTGCCAAAGCAGTTTTCTGTTGGAAGACAAATTTCAGTACAATATTACTAGACATTAGTGAAAAATTGAGGTAGTCATGATTACATTGAACACTCCGAGTTTTTCCATCTCACCACAAAACTTATAATGTCACATCCCTAAACCAATGACAAATAAATAATTTAATTGAACAATTAATTGCAACAAAATTTTAATCATCCTTCAATATCTTAACTTTTAGTTATCCAAATTAAGTGATGCAGCATCCGTTTGTGCCATTCATTTATTTGTGCAAATCATGCCAAAACTATTTCATACCTAGCAGTAATACATATTTGTATGTATACTCGTGAATATGAATTTGATGTCTTGGATTAGAGTGGCAAACATCATGAAATATTTGCATTTTTATTTAATGAAGTATTTGCATTTTTATCTAACAAAATCAAAGTTTGCCCATTAAGTTTATTCATCCCTATAAAATGAGATTTATAAAATAATATTCATACAAACATAATTATTTACGGTTAAGCATATCACTTAATCCCATAATTTTTGTATAGCCTACGAATCAAATTTAGGATATTAAGTGTTAACATATTATCAATGTGTTAACTGTCTAAATTGATTGACATTTTTGAGTTTTTTCCACAAGTGTTTAAATACATGAAAGTTCATTAATCTTAACGGAAGCTCCTCATACTTGTACATAGAAATAAATGATAAGAAAGTAAAAGCATGAAAACAACATTTTATGACTCCAAATCTATTTCCCCATTTATTAAATTAAATGTTGTTACATGACTTATGATACTTAAAACACAACATAAAGGCTGCTAAAATAATGGCTCTAAAAGTGATTTCAGTTCTCTATGTAGAAATGCAAGTGAGAAAGAGAGAGAAGGGGAGGGAGGATATGATCATAAACCCTTTATTTTGCAGCTGTACATTATCTTCTCAATAACAAATTCATCAAATTATGGTGATTGGCAGAGAAAATAAAGCACACAACGAGCTATTAGCTCGACATTACCGTTTGAAATAGAGTTCAAGAAGTTTCTTGAATGTGTCAAATACACTTGTGAAGGGGTTAAGTTCAATAGGGGCCTTCAATCCTAGATCAGGAAATTGGTTTGTTAGAGACTGTTGCATTCCGGGCATGGACATCATTGCAGCCAGCTGACTATTAGACATCACTTCACAGTCTTGTGGAGTATCCTTGATTTTGTTTGGATCATATCCGTAATTCGCCAGGACTGATTTGTACTTCTCTATGAAGTCAGGTCCAGGGTCAGGCTTCCTTGAATATATCTAACACATTGACACCAAAGTTAAGTACAATTTATTTGGATGAGGGATAACAAAACGTTAATACAACCTCAGATGTGTAATTACCTGAACAAAACTTGTGTCTTTTGCTCCTGAAACAAGAGAATAATTGTCATAGTCGGTAGCAATCACATCATAAGGTTCCTTGGGAATAAAAGGCAACGTCGGAAAGCGGAGGTAACACTTCTCTTTAATCATCTGTTGCTTTTCGAGGTCAGTCTCATTCTTCTCCAAATCTTCTTCAGGAACGCATTGAACTTTTCCCCTTATTCCAGTAATATAACCATCAGGACCTCCATGGACACAAAAGGTATCTACCTGAATAGAGGGTGCTGCCATATCAAATGTATACACCCCCTGCAAATTGATGAATTGAAACATGTTGTTAGCCTCAGACATTTGAGGACACAAAGGTTTGACATGAAAGACATGAATCAAATCAAAAAGAGAAGTGCCAGCATAGGTAATATTTGAAGAATCTCCAATAGTGCAGGATAATGCTTGAACACTCAAAACAAACTTCACATAAGTTATGGAGAACCAAGAAGCCTAGAAAGGTCACATATGTTCTACAAAGTTTCATCCTATATAAGACACAGATGGAGGACTGTAAAACATGATTAGTAACAGCAAAAGGCACTTGTAGAGCTACAGCTAGAATTTACCTGAGTGCAATGGCAGTCTTCTTGGCCTTGTCCGGCAAATCCACGTTTGAGTGAAGCTACTTCAAACCACCTTCCAGAATATCTTACGGGGTCAAAATCCTTCGCTGTCATACCTCTCATCATCATTAGCATCCCACTTCTTCCATCAGACCCCTGATCAAATGGAAGCGTAGGTGTCTCATCTGCAGCGCTAGCAAGCTGGCATACATTGTGGGGACGAAATATATCTACCGCACCAACCTTCCAAAAAAATTGGGGGAAATATTTATAAACAACTTATCCCCCATCAAATCAGCCAAATGAAGGATAGATAAGAAAATAATAATAATAAGACACAATTGGCCAGTTGATTAAACACGTGAGAGTATGTTAGAAAGCTCGTATATTATTTTTGAATCTTTTCCTATCAGTTTCAACTTTTAGATCTGATGATTATTAACAAGTAAAAAATCAAAATTCTGTTTAGTAAACGGAATATTCAAACTATCTACATATTCTAGTGCAAAAAGCAGGAAGTTGGTTAGAGACACCCCAATGCATACACTCAAGAGTGCCGAAGATCTGACGTTTTTTCTCAATTGTACTACAACTCCAATGCTGAGATCCTATGGTACTAGTAGTAAAACCACGACTAACCTGGTTTGTTTGAGAAAGAAATATTATGGAGGCAGCAAGCCCAGAAATTACTTGCCTCGCTTGGTTCATCACAACCTTACTCAAGTTCGGGTTGTCAAAGGAGCATTTCAACATTATTCTCCCCGGAATCCCCCTAAATAGTCACAACAATAAGATAATTAAGTAACAATTACATGTAATAGATTATCTGCATCATCGACACGCACCTATACATGCAACCCACCGAAGGCATTGTTGAATTCATTGAACCCCAATTCACATGGAAGGAGTTCAATGCTGAGCAAAGTGATAATAATAGGCGTCTTAGGTGCCCCATAAAAGGGGGTACCCTTTAAAGTTCATTATGTTCAACCCTTTGGACCAACCTTATCCATATGTTAAAATCAGGTCCATGAAGAAAAAGAATTAAAAACCTAGATAATATTTCATTAATTATATACATACTGTGAAGGAATCATCACATTTTTTTCTACTTAATTTGAAAATTAAGCCCAAAGCAACAAAACAGAACTCTCTACATTCCCCACAATTAGTGATCAACAACAAATTACACATGAAACCATTCTCAGTCACACAATTTTAGCTACAACTTTATCTCTTAAACCATTCTTCTAATGATAATTCTCTGATTCAAAGTCCTTATAATTAAAAATACTACACGGTTATCTTGTATTAAATATGCCCAGATCATGAAAATTTTTTCCATGATTAATCATTAAAAAAAAAAAAAAAAGAACCATAAAATGCAGATAAAATAATGAAAAAGAGATGTGAGGTGTGGTGGTAGTACCTGGGGATAGTAGTTGTGGGAGGAGGAGATGGAGAAGAAGCACAACAATGAACAAGTCCAGGTGACAAGTGATGTATAACGTTTACCATTTTTTCGTTTAAATGGAATTCTTTGATTTTCTGCTACAATATATCCAAACTACACTTTATTTGTCTCTTCAAAAATTTGGTTCTTGAACTCCCTCAAATCTCAAGCGTCGACCGTCACTTTTTTGAAGTAACAGTTGTGTTCAGTTTATTACGGTTAAGCTCAGTCACAAACATCCTACGACGCCGTTTCATTCCAATTGGTTGCCTTCAATTTTCCATCTACAGTTAAATTTGTTAGAAGGTTTTGGAGTTAGGTTCCACTTTTATCCAAAACTTTCTTAAAATTAAATTACTAGATGTATAAATTTTTTATCAAAACAAAAGTATTTTGTGTTAGTAGCTAGAAATTAAATTCAATAAGATATATGTTTTTCCAACTCAAACTCACAACTTTAATGATATAAGTGTGAGAGAATATATCACTGGATCAACATTGTTTTATGAGAATAATATGTGTTAATAATACAAAATATTGAATATTTATATTAATTTTTTTACATTAATTTTTGGAAGTGATTTAATATTTTAGATTTTTTAAAACATCATATTTTATAGAAAAATGATATTAAAATGAAGGTTTAGGTCTAATAATTGAATTTAGAAAAATACAAGTTTCTCATATGACCAATCTCGCTCTTTGGATGTTGCTCTGGGGCTTCTCCCCTCTTAACACAAATGTCTGCAGTATCTTTTGCTAATACAAATGTATATTTTCACATATATTGTGAAGGTAATCAAGTAGCAAATTATTTAGCTTCCCATGGTTTCTCTTTCTCAAGTTGCTTGATGGTTGAAGTGTGTAAAATTTCTGTATTACTTTTGTTTACAATTTTTTTTTCCTTTTGTGTGAGGGATCTATCTCCCTTGCTTTTCTTCTGTCTCGTCTAATTTTTTGAGTTTTGTATTGCTCAAGGTTTTGGTTTATGTTACCTCCTTTTCTCCTTATGTTTTTCCAATAAAAGTTGTCTTCTTGGTTACAAGAGTATATATGATGAGAAGTTTTTGGGGATGCCAACTTAGTCGGAATTCCTTAAATCTTCTGTAGTACTTTCTCCACCTTGTTAATGCTACTCATATAAAAAAAAGTACAAAAGAAATACAAAAGATTTTCTCATTGAACATAAATTAATCTCACATGTACAATTAAATGTGATATCCTCTCTCGTCACAAGAATTTCTAAAAGGCAACAAGAACAAAACTATTGGAGACCCTAGAAAAGATAGGTTCATAACTTCCAGGACAAGAATAGATTAAAGATAGTAATTCAAGACACCCTTTAAATTGAAAGAATTGCTTGTTCGGCAGATTTTAAAATCAGAAGAGACTATCTTTGAGGTTTCCACCGCTGAGCAAATTGTCAAATTTGTCTTCCTGAGTTCCTTCTCATCACTTCTCTTTCCAGCTTCCTTGAGGTTATAATCTGAAGAATTTGATGTTGATGGTGCCGGTCTTTTGACTGAGACAAACGCTACTTTTCTTGAACTTGACTCGACTTTTGAAAGGTTCGAGCTTGGAGATCAGGTTGAGATAGCAAGCAAGCCATCTTTTGAAGTGAGTTGAGGGCTAATGGTTTCCAATGTGCCTGAACCATCAGCTATTTCTCCGCTGCTGTCAGCTTGCTTCACATCATCATTCCCAACGGAAAAGCCTGCTAACAAATTGGGCCTATCCTCAGTGATGTGAGTTGCACTCCATGGGGTCATACAGTCAGCATCTGCCTTCTCAGACTCAAGTTCGTCATCTACGATAGACAGTCAACCAGACAGAACAAATTTAGTGAAAGTAATAATACCAAAATCACATTAAAAGCATATATGATTCAGGAAATGGGACACTTGGACGGAAACTAGGAATCATTTAATCAGACAATCATAGATGGAGACTGTATGTAACCAATTGATAAACATGCAAAATACAGAACCAGATAATCAAGATAGTACTGATTTTAAGACAAAGTCACTGCTATTAAAATTATGCCTGCCCAGCTGATTGCTACTTGTATTAGTATATAAAGGAAGTGATGAGAAGAAATACACATATTTTTTGGGAAGACTTAGACTAACTTCCTTAGGATATGGAGGACAAGGAAAAAAGAGGAGAGGGAAGAGATGAGGTCGTGGATATGCTTACCTCCAAGAAAAGATTCAAGACGCCAGTATCGCACAGCAGGATTGCCTACAGGAAAATCGTCTTCACTGTCACCCTCTTGACTGCCAATCTCACTCTTATGAGATTGCTCAAGTAATTTGAACTTATCTGCATTCCAAACACATTCAAGGGTGACATATTTTTCATTTGTTGGATAGAACTCCCTATATACCCGTGTCAACATAGAGGGAAAAAAGGGAAAGGACCATATGTAAGACTAAGGTCATCAGCACAAAGATTTAGACTAAAAGAATTTGCTAATGCAAAGGGAAGGAGACCAACCTCAATTCCTTCCGGATTAATTCTTATAGATTGCTTCTTTTGGGAGAGAGAAGAAACTGTGTTGAATATTGACACAACATCAAGTAATATCTGCACCAGAAAATTGAACAAATCAACTGTTTGTTATTATTCTTCTCCACAAGGAGGGATTATATAGAAGAATTACAAAATAGAAAAGAGACCTAATCTAGGAAAGGAAACAACTAACAATTAGGAAAGAAAATAATTTACAATCCCTATAATTAGGCTAATTGTCAACTATACAATCTTTACAATTAATAGGGTATATTCTAACACTCCCCCTCAAGTTGGTGCATAGATATCACTCATGCCTAACTTGCTAATTGAATCATGAAAGTTCCTTCCATTAATCGCCTTTGTGAGGATATCTGCGAGTTGATCTTTACTTGGTACATATGGAAGCTCAATTATCTTTTCTTCTATCTTCTCTTTGATGAAAAATCGATCAATTTCCACATGTTTGGTACGATCATGTTGGACAGGATTATTGGCAATCTGAACTGAGGCTTTATTATCACAATATAGCTTCATGCTACCTTTTTGATGAAGCCCCAAATCTTCCAACAAGTTCTTCAACCACAACAATTCAGTAATTCTTTGGGCAATCCCTCGGAATTCTGCCTCAGCATTAGATCGTGACACCACGGTCTGTTTCTTACTCCTCCAAGTGACTAGGTTACCTCCTACAAAGGTGAAATAACCAGAAGTAGATCTCCGATCATTAACATTCCCGGCCCAATCAGCATCTGTGTATCCCTCAATATCCAGATGTCCATTTTTAGAAAAAATTAATCCTCTGTCAGGAGCTCCTTTTAAGTATCTCAAAATCCGAAGGACTGCATCCATGTGACTCTCAGTGGGAGCATGCATAAATTGGCTTACCACACTCACTGCATATGCAATATCAAGACGAGTATGCGATAAGTAGATAAGCTTACCAACAATCCTTTGATATCTTTCTTTATTTGCTGGGATTTGATCAGGGTGATCTGGACATTTACATAACTTGTGATTTTGATCCATAGGAGTATCTGCTGGTTTGCTAGCAAGCATCCCAGTTTCTGTAAGTAGATCAAGAACATACTTTCTCTGACTAAGGAAAATCTCATGTTTTGATCGGGCTACCTCAATTCCCAAAAAATACCTTAAGATCCCTAGGTCTTTCATTTCGAACTCTGTGGCCAAGTGACTTTGGAGATTAGTCATCTCTAGATTATCGTTTCCTGTAACAATCATATCGTCCACATAGACGATCAGTATAGTGATTTTGTCACCCTTACATTTAAAAAATAAGGTGTGATCGGAGTTACTCTGCTTATATCCGAATTTCCTCATGGAAGTACTGAGTCGTCCGAACCAAGCTCTAGGTGATTGTTTTAATCCGTAAAGAGCCTTTTTTAGTTTACAGACTTTACCAGTTTTAGAATCGAGACCCGGGGGAAGATCCATATAAACTTCTTCACTGAGTTCTCCATGTAGAAATGCATTCTTTACATCAAACTGTTTTAATGGTCACTCCTGATTAGCTACTAGTGAGAGAAGTACCCTAACCGTGTTTAACTTCGCTACCGGGGCAAAAGTTTCCTAGTAGTCAACTCTGTAAGTCTGAGTGTACCCTTTAGCAACCAACCTAGCCTTGTATCTTTCAATCGAGCCATCTGCCTTGTGTTTGATGGTAAAGACCCATCGACATCTAATAGCCTTCTTCCCTTTAGGTAGATCTACTATTTCCCAGGTACAATTTTTCTATAAAGCTTTCATCTCCTCATCCATGGCTCGGACCCAATTCTGGTCTGTCAGTGCATCCTGCAATTTACTAGGAATAGATACAGAGGATAATTGATGTGCAAAAGCTTTAAAGTTTTCAGATAGTCTATGACTTGAGGTGTAATCAGAAATAGAGTAAAGGGCCTTACTATTTTCTGAAGGTCGCTCAGGGGAAAAACCAAACCGTACAGGTGGTCTATGTTCTCGACTAGGATATCGTCTAGTAGATAGACCGGGTTCAGGATCTGTGTGATTTTCATTTGGTAAGTCATTAGATAAAGTGAAAGGTTCAAGAGTTACCTCGGGAGCATTTTCAACCTCAGAGTTTGATTGACAAACCGGTGATGGAGAAGAGGAAGGTTGTACTACCTGTATGAGAACTGACTCCCCCTGTTTCTCTTTCCTTTTATTCCGCCTTTCATACACTCTCAAGGTTGGTTCTGTCGTTTCTGTGAGACTATCAGGAATCTCACTTTCAGAAGATAGATTATCTTCCTCAGAAGATTGACTTCTCAGACTAATGGGTATAACAGGTATAACAGTGTCAGTTTTAGGAGACTTCTCTTCATAGTTCGGATTCTCCCCCTGAAGAGAAGTCTCGGAGGGAAAATATGCCTTATCTTCCCAAAACGTAACATCCAGTGACACAAATACCTTACGGGAAGGAGGATGATAACATTTGTACCCTTTTTGTGAACTAAAATACCCTATAAAAACACACTTAAGAGCACGTGGGTCTAACTTTCCTCTATGAGGAGTATGCATATGTACATATACCACACATCCAAAGACCCGAGGAAGAATATGCAATGCAGAGTTAATATCACAATAATGAGACAAGGATTGCAATGGAGTTTGAAAAGACAGAACACTAGATGGCATACGATTAATGAGATATGCAGCAGATAGTACCGCATCACCCCAAAAAGATTTAGGCATATTCATTCCGAGCAATAAAGATCGTGCAACCTCTAAGAGATGGCGATTTTTACGCTTAGCAGTACCGTTTTGTTGTGGGGTATATGCACAAGATGTTTGGTGGAGAATACCGTTTTTCAAACAAAAAGCTTTGATGCTATGGTTTAGATATTCACCACCATTGTCTGGGGGTAAAACTTGAATTTTCTTATGAAATTGTGTGAGAATCATATGATAAAAATTTTGAAAAACATCACATACATCACTTTTATTTTTTAAAAGAAAAATCCAAGTCATGCGAGTACAATCATCAATAAATGTAACAAACCAGCGCATACCAGATATAGACACAATGTTAGATGGACCCCAAACATCAGAATGAACAAGAGAAAAAGGTACTGATCTTTTATTACCATTACTAGGAGGAAAAACAGTGCGATGATGCTTAGACAAAACACATGTCTCACACTGCATATTATTGTGCCCAATAGTTTTAAACAAAGAAGGAAATAAAAACTTAAGATATCCAAAAGAACAATGACCTAAACGCCTATGCCAAAGGAGAATATCACTCTTATTGTCTGCTCTAACTTGTACTACTCTGTGAGGATGACTGGAAATATTGTCTGCTATAAAGTAGTACAACCCTCCTTTTTCCCTACCAATTCCAATCGTCTCTTTGGTTGTGATGTCCTGAAAAACACAATGAGAAGGCCAGAACGTAACAACACAATTTAGAGATTTAGTGATTTGACTAATCGAGAGTAAATTGTTAGATAAAGTGGGCACATGTAGAACAGATGATAAATGTAAGGACGGAGTTAGAGATATAGATCCAACCCCATGAACCGGGGTGGGTGTACCATCAGCATATGACACATTAGTGGTTTCAGTTGGACTACGAAGGCTGAAGTTTTGAGAATTAAAGGTCATGTGGTTTGTTACACCAGAATCAATTATCCAAGTATTATTACTAGAAATTGTAGAAACACTGAAAGCAGAATGAAAAGTACCTGAGTTGGAGAATTGAATTTGAGAATCACATATGTTACCCTGTGGAGGGGAAGACGAGTTGCCAGAGGATGATGCAAAGGAGGCAGTTCCATTCTTCGAAGGCCCCTTCTTCCTTTTTTCCAAGTACCACTCAGGATACCCATTTAATTTCCAGCATGCATCTCGAGTATGATTCTTCTGTCCACAGTGAGTACATTTTCTGTCCCCTGAATTCCCCTTATTGATTAGTAAGGCAGAGCTGTCACTTACTTGTGGTGGAGCGAGCATAGTGGCTTGACGCTGTGCCTCACGACGGACATAGGCAAATGCCCCTTCAATACTAGGAAATGGATCCATACGTAAAACATCAGCTCGCACCTTGTCAAATTCAGAGTCTAGTCCTGCTAGGAACATGTACACTCTCTGTTTCTCAATACGATCATTCAGTCGAACCACATCTGTAGCATCAGTCATGTCGTTTGGACAACGGTGATCCAACTCCTGCCAGATTGTGTTCAATTCCCCGTAGTATTCAGAAATATGACGCCCAGATTGGCGCATATGGAATGCCTTGCTATTGAGTTCATAGATGATGGACTGGTCTGCACCATCATAGTAGGTACGGGCAACTGCTTCCCAAATGGCCTGAGCTGTAGGTAATCGAATAAACATCCCCATAATTTTAGGAGTCATAGATCCAAGGAGCCATCCTTGCACAAGAGCATTGTCTGCCAACCATCGTCTATAGGTGGAATCGGTGGTTGCAGGCTTAACACTTTCTCCTGTGAGAAAACCATACTTGTCTTTTCCAGCCACGAAAATCTCGACAAACTTAGACCACAAAGGGTAGTTTGACCCGTCCAATTTAATCTCAATCTTAGATGAGTTGTCATGAGGATAAATTGGAGGGAGTGGTGGAATTATGTGGCTAGATGTTTCGGATTCTTTTCCAATTGGTTTTTCGGTTTCTTTTTCCATATTAGAGTTAACAGTAAAAGCAGAGAATACACGAGCAGCGTACAAAGCAAAGCAGAGCAATGTAATTCCAACAGGGAATAACAAATAATACGCAGCAAAGCAAGGTCAAAGTATGCAAACCAATCAAACAAGAAGGTCAATCAAAAACCTAGAACACAGTCAAGGCAAAGAAGACCAAACCAGGCAGCATGTACAGTCCAACGATGCTGTGTGAGAGCGGTGAGTGGTGCGGCTTGATGAAAGTCGAAGGCGGCGCGTTGACACGATGACAAGGTGAGCAGCGGCAGATGCAAAAGTGAGCAGCGGCAGATGTGGGTAGCACTGCAAATACGGCGTGACAGCGAGAGGAAGAAGGCACAGCGACCAGAGACACCTTGGTTCCGACAGCGGAAACAGAACCAGAGACAGGAACGATGCAAGGAGGTAGCAGCGGAACAGCGAGACTGGTGCGATTGCGCGACAGCAGCAGCTGCTGATCTTGAGACCAGATCTGCCAAACAGAGACTGGTGCGTGCTGAGCAGAAGGGTGACAGCAGTGACAGAACCACGATGACAGTGACGATGTGTGATGGTGTGCAATGAAACCAGTGACCAAACAGATAAGAAGTGATGCGATGAACAGATTCAGATGAGGTGGAGACCGGTGCGGCGCGAGATTAATAGCAGAAACAGCAGAACTTTGCAACAATGGCAGAGGTAGAAGATAATACAAGTGACAGGATCTGGTAAGGTGAGCTCACCAGAAAATAAAAAATAAAAGGTTGAAACTGCTGTTAAAAAATTTTGAGAGCCTTAGGCTCTGATACCATGAACAAATCAACTGTTTGTTATTATTCTTCTCCACAAGGAGGGATTATATAGAAGAATTACAAAATAGAAAAGAGACCTAATCTAGGAAAGGAAACAACTAACAATTAGGAAAGAAAATAATTTACAATCCCTATAATTAGGCTAATTGTCAACTATACAATCTTTACAATTAATAGGGTATATTCTAACAAAAATGACAGATCAAAAATTGTACAAGGAAGCTTAATGTTCATGCTTGAAGCAACTGGAATTTAATCTTGCATATCTTGGTACCTAGCTACTTGAAATGGACATAAGAGAACCTGTGCCCAGCTTTGCAACCAACAACAGCAAATTCTCTGCTGAGGGTCATAAAAGTATATGTATAAGGAAAAACCAAAGTAACATATGTTATATCTATGTATATATTTGACAAGATGAAGATCAATGATAGTCTTACATCATTCTCTCAAATGAATTCCCAGTTCTTTATATTCACATTTTTAGCTGGTTTAATTATCTAAATGTGGCTTATACATACTCTCCATGTCTATGATAAGATCTATGTCTACTTATTTTATTCAACATTTCTGACCATGACACAAACTAGAATCAACTTGTCCACATGATACAAACTAACTTCGATTGGCTTAATACTGCTTCGGAAATATGAGATTTTACCAAACATAAAAAAAATCAACTAGACAGACTCATTGAACCAGCACTCGAAGGCGTGCAAGCAAAGCCAAAATTGTCAGAGAAAATCCCATAAAGAATGAACGGGCAAGCAAAGTGGAGACCTCTCTGTAGAATAGTCAAGGATGAGACAAAAATGTGTATGTGATACAATTTCTTGAATTTATGTTTCCATGAACAAATTAGGAACTGTATGAAAGTAAAGAATAGCATGAATAGGCAGCTTTCCTGCAGAGCTCCTGAGACAAAACAGAGTGCATGAAAACAACTGTGAAGCACCAAAATTAAGTAAAACTGGACAAAAAACCGTTATTTTCCATTTACATTAGAGAATTGAGCATGATAGCATACCGGCTGGTGCACAATGTGCTTCTATATAATGATATTGACTAAAATAACTAGAAAGCCTGCCTTAATAAGCAAACCACAAATTGCAACTACAAGAACAAACAAAAACAGGATTGGGAAGATGGACTACTAAATAGCTGAACTAGACAGATGTGCCCAATGACAGAAACGTGAGTCTTGCACAGTGTCAAGATGGATGTAGGCACCAACTTCCAATTTATTTTGTTTGTAATCATTCTTAACAAGAACATAAAAAAGTAGTCACACATTAAGAAATCTCAGATGAAGGATATGTAGCTGCCCTCAACATTGGCTCAACCATCTGCAACATAACCAGAGCTTATACAACTCAAAATTCAAATAGTAACTCACAGAGATTAACCTACTAGTAAGTCCAGCCATTCAATAATTAGCTACTTGCTGAATTGAAACTTTTCCACAGAAACACTATCGTTACATTATTAACTAAAATCAAATTAGAGTTCCTTTCCCATAAAGTGTAACACCCACAGAAAAGCAAGATAGTATTATGGATGAAAATAAAATATTTGGCATAGAATGAAGATGAACGATAAAAAGAAAGGGCATCCATACCTGTGACAGTAAGCGCGCAGCTCCCAACAGTTGCTCCAAAAAATTATGTTTTTCCCCATCACATTTTCTCCTCTTCAAACTGAAATGGATAAAGAGGAAGTAAATTCCTAAACTTATTAAGTTATTATCCATGTAAAATCTCATATAGACAATTTCCAACAGCAAAGAGCAGACTTTAATTTCAAGAGAATGGTTATATTATGAATCATTTTCAAAGCATTTCAGTAAGGCAAACACCACCATGTTAATAATGTCACAATTCTTCATCCACTTTAATTTATATTGAGCAATCAAATAAAGAACGCCATAACAACAAAATCTAAGAAAAATTTATCATCCTTTCCTTCACATGGAATAACACTACATAAGCCTCCATGATTGAGTCTCAATTTATGTTGGAAAGCGATCATAGAAATATAGACATTGTATATACAGGTGACTTATAATTTTCAGACGGCTTAAAACCAGAGGAAACTCTACCAAACTTTTTGTAATGATTCATTTTATAAAGCATGCAATTTATAGATAAAAGAATTATCAATTTACCTGCTTTCCCTTCAAACTAAAATATTTTATTCACGTACCTTGATTTCTGAGGCATGACAAAATCTTCATTCGTTTTTTAGCACGCAATATTGTGACACAAATATATCCCAAATTTGCATGACATGGTTTCCACAATATCTAACAAAGACCACCTACACATCTTTAATAAAAATATTACCTCTCCAAAAGAAGCACCTTTTGCTTAGGTCTCTTTCCTGTGATCACTTGAAAACAAGAACTCACTAACTTCTCCAACTTAGCTGATTGCAACAGAAGTCCCTCCTCACCTACCATCCAAATTCACATAAAGATGTTGTCCAACCAAAAACACATACATACATATATAATCTTACAATACATTTCAATGTTCAACATATCAAAATTAGCAAACCAAGCTCAAAAACCACCATATTTTCCACATTTTCTGGGAAACCAAACACAACCAAGAAAGCTTATGTTGTAACTAAACAAAGCAACGACTACCAACCTTGAAAAGATATTGAAAATAAGAGGACTTCTTGTAAACAAGTCTTTCAAAGACGGCATGCTCTACTTGAAGCTGCTCCAATAGAGAATCACTTTCTCTTCAAGAGGCTCCACTTGAGAATCCATTTATTTGCTTCTTTGAGGTTTTGAATTTTGTAAAGTTTGAAACTTTTTTGGTTTTTCTGTACTGGGTAGTGACCGAAGTGACCATTGCGGCAGAGAAGGTAGGTGGTCAGCAGTAGAGGAGGTGGCTGCCATGTCAAGTGTTTGGCGGAGGAGGTAAATCGTCGGTATACGCTTGCAAAATATGCAAGTGATTAGATGAACATCTAGCTTGGATTGTATTTGCATGATATTCTCTCTCATTTTATAATATTATTCTTGAACAAATTTGATCATCAAATTGTCTTTATAGGATTGAAGAGAACAGGAAAAAGTTGTAGATTTTGATGGTTGAATCACTTGAAACCTAACATTAAACATGGAAACTATACTTCTCAGGAGCAGCTCTTGATTCTTGAACTCCATTCCAAGTGGGGTAACATGTAGAAATCAATCTTTTTCATTTTATATAACAAAAGAATTTGGAGAATCCTGAAATTCGACAAGTAGAAAATGATTTTTTGTATGATTTTGAAACACTAAGTTCTTTTTCTGAATGGTCTCCTAACTTTAAATCAGTTATAGGTTGATAATATAATTTAACTATATCTGTGATTTTTAGTTGGTCAAAGATTGCATATTGTTTGCTAGGAAGAATAGAGAATGAGATCAAGAATTTTTGGAGAACAAGAGTTCAAAATCTTGCTAGATTGCTTAATATTGAGTCTAATAGCAAGGAATTACTTGAAGCACTTAAGAGTTTTTGGATGCTAAAATCGATTCAAAAACTTGAACAAAGCACTCGTTCTTTGCTAGTAGAACAAGTGTTTTATTCAAAATTTTTAATTGATCTTGGCATCCCAAAACTCTTAACTGCATCAAGAAATTCCATGCTATTAGACTCGATATTAAGTAGTCTAGCAAGGTTTTGAACTCTTATTCTCCAAAAATTTTTGATCCCATTCTTTGTTCTTCCAGGTAGAGATTGTGCAATCTTTGACTAAATAAAAATCACATATAAAGATAAATTATATTATCAACCTATAACTAATTTAAAGTTGAGAGACCAGTCAGAAAAACAACTTAGCATTTCAAAATCACACAAAAAATCATTTTCTACTTGTTGAATTTTAGGATTCTCCAAATTCTTTTGTTATATAAAAGGAAAGAGATTGATTTCTACCTGTTACCCCACTCGAAATGGAGTTCCAAAATCAAGAGCCGTTCTTGAGGATTTCCACGTTTAATGTCAGGTTTCAAGTATTCAATCATCTAAATCTCTAACTTTTTCCCGTTCTCTTCAATCCTGTAAAGACAATTTGATGATCAAATCTGTTCAAGAATAATATTATAAAATGAGAGAGAATATCATGCAAATACAATCAAAGCTAGATGTATATCTAATCCCTGTACATTTTGCAAGCATATCCCAACGACCTATCTCCTTTGCCGAACACTTGCCACGTTAGCCATCCTCGCCGCCAACCACCAACCTCCTCTACTGCAACGGTCACTTCCATCACAGTAAAGAAAAACCAAAAAAGTTTCAAACTTATTAACCACATTAAAATATCGTCCCACATTAAAATATCGTCCCCTCTTTGCTTTCCCTAGAGAAAACAAGAATAGGGATAGTCTTCCATTGTGGTAGCTGATCTCTTTTTGAGGAGTTGTTTTTTGACTGGTAACCAAGCCCTCTCCTCTAACTCCAAAGCTTCAATAGAAAGGGAGGGGTTAGGCCGCAACAACTTACCTATAATGTGCATGAATTGAAGAGTGGCTAGCATTTGGGCAAAGCAGATGGGTGAGGCAGTGGAGATCCCCGACAGGAGTCTAGAGTATGTAGGGGAAAATTTCTAAGGGTGAAGGTTTGTATTGACATCAATAAGACACTGAGAAGAGGTCTAAAGCTGAATCTGTGGGGCTCGGAGGAAGACACCTTTGTTATGCTCCAATATGATACGCTATCGGATTTCTGCTACGTTTGTGGGAGACTGGGTCACGACATCAAAGACTGCTGGGATGAGGTGGCTAATAAGGCAGTTGCGAGAGGTGCTAAGCTACCTCATGGATCCTGGCTGAGAGCAAACCAGAATGAATAGAGGAGACAGAGAGGTGATAGAGCTGAAGCGGGGGAGTTCGGGGAGGTAGAAATTCTAAAGGCAGAGGGACTAAGTACACCAGCTGTTCAGGTAGGTGGAAACATCGAAGGATCTTCCTCTAAACTTAAAGGCCCTGTTTCTTTGCCCAGATTGGACTGGGTTTGGATTAAATTTTATCCAAACCCACGTTTTGGTGCAGACAAATAAGGCTGGACAAATTTAACCCATCACTATTTTCTTGAACGTGACTCGACTTTCGAAAGGTTCAAGCTTGGAGATGAGGTTGAGATTGCAAGCAAGACATCTTTTGAATTGAGTTCAGGGCCAGAGGTTTGTGATGTGCCTGAACCATCTGCTATTTCTCTGCTGCTGTCAGCCTGCTTCGCATCATCATTCCCGATGGAAGGGCCTGCTAACAAATTGGTCCTGTCCTTGGCAATGTGAGTTGGACTTCTTGGGGTCATATGGTCAGCATCTTCTCAGACTAAAATTCGTCATCTACAATAGACAGTCAACCAGACTGAACAAATTATTAAAGAGAAATAACACCAAAATCACATTAAAATCATACATGATTCAGGAAATAGGAGGATGGTGGGGCGGAAACTAGGAATCAATTAATCAGACAATCATAGATGGTGACCGTAACCAATTAATAAAACATGCAAAATACATAACCAGATAAGCAAGATAGTATTGATCTTAAGACGAAGTGACTGCCATTAAAATTATGCCTGCCCGGCTGATTGCTACTTGTATTAGTATATAAAGGACAAAACGGGAAGAAACATACATATTTTTGGGAAGATTTAGACTCTCTTCTTTAGGATATGGAGGACAAGGATAAAAGAGGAGGGGAAGAGATGAGGTCGTGGATATGCTTACCTCCAAGAAAAGCTTCAAGCCTCCAGTGTCGCACAGCAGAATTGCCTACAAGAAAATTGTTTTCACTATTGCCTCCTTGACTTTCAATCTCCCTCTTATGAGATCGCTCAAGTAATTTGAACTTATCTTATTCCAAACACATTCAAGGGTGACATATTCTTCATTTGTTGGATAGAACTCCCTACGTACCTGTATCAACAAAGAGGGAAAAAAGGTAAAGGACCATATATAAGCAAAGGTTATCGGCGGAAAGATTTAGACTAAAAGAATCTGCAAATACAAAGGGAAGGAAACCAACCTCAATTTCTTCCTAATTAATTCTTATAGATTGCTTCTTTTGGGAGAGTGAAGAAACCATTTTTGAATACTGACACAACATCAAGTAATATCTACAAGAGAAAATGACAGATCAAAAATTGTAAAAGGAAGCTCAATGTTCATGCTTAACTGGAATTTAACCTTGCATATCTTGGAAACTAGCTACTAGAAATGGACATAAGAGAAGTTATGCCCACTTTGCAACCAACAACAGCAAATTCTCTGCTGCGGCTCATGAAAGTATACATATAAGGAAAAACCACAAGTAATATATGTTATATCTCCGTAATATTTAACAAGATGAAGATTAATGATAGTCTTGCATCATTCTCTCAAATGAATTTTCAGTTCTTTGTATTCATAGTTTTAGCAGGTTTCATTATCTAAATGCAGCTTATACATACTCTCCAAATCTACGATAAGATCTATGTCTACTTATTTTATTCAACATTTCTGACCATCAACTTCTAGGTATAAGATATCTGAGTAGAAGAACCAGCTAGAATCAACTTGCATACATGAAACAAACTAACTTGAATTGGCTTAATACTGCTTCGGAAATAAGAGATTTTACCAAACATAAAAAAATAAACTAGACCTGTTGAACCAGCACTCGAAGGCGCGCAAGCAAAGCCAAAGTTGTCAGAGAAATTCCCATAAAGAATGAACGGGCAAGCAGAGTGGAGACCTCTCTGTAGAATAGTCAAGGATGAGACAAAAATGTGTATATGATACAATTTCTTCAATTTATGGTCCCATGAACAAATTACGGAACTGTATGAAAGTAAAGAATAGCATGAATAGGTAGCTTTCCTGCAGAGCTCTTGAGACAGAACAGAGTGCATGAAGACAACAGCTAGAATCAACTTGCATCCACCGGTTCTGCTTGGAAGTTCCGTCATGAAAGAAGAAGACGACGTATGTGAAAAAAAAGAGAAGACTGAAGAGAGAGAGGGAGAGGGGTGAGCTGGTTAGGTACTCAGCTGGTTACCTGGGCATTAAATTCCACATAATGCCTTGTCTACCTTTTAAAATATACATATTTATATATAGAGTTAAATACACAAAATCTTAGATTAAATCAAATACATATATATTAATATTTTATTTTTTTATATATAATATTTCTCATTAATAGTTAAATACACACATATTAATGATTGATGATTAATTATCAAAGAAGAATTAAGGAGGTATTATGTACAAAAAAATAAAATATTAATATGTATGTATTTAACTAAACCTCAAGAATTTTTGTATATTTAACTCTTATATATATATATATATATATATATATATTACTTTTACCATCACTTTTAAAATATAGATATAGGTTCAGTTTGGTTCATAGGCTTAGATACCCAAAACCGAACAAAAACTGAACAAAAACCAAACATGAGTCAATTTTTAAAACCAAGAATCTAACACTCATTTTTATTGCTTGAACCAACCTAAAAACCTAAATTTCGGTTTGGTTCTAGTCTTTCGGGTTGGTTCATGCCAAATTGCCCATCCCTTTTTTTTTTTTTTGAAATAGCCTACCCCTAGTTTGTAGAGTGGGTTTTTTTTTTTTTTTAAGTGAATAATTAGAATAGACGGTCAAAATTTGTTTTATCTACGGGCTTTTTAAAATCTGAATGTGATCAAATTTACAACCCCAAATGAAAAATGAAACCCATCAAACTATGATTCAATTTGGGTTAGGAGTGATCCAATGGATTTGGTTTTATACGGTGTTGTTTTGAAGTGAAAATCTATACGATTTTTTTTATTTTAATTTTTTTAATTATTATTTGACATTATGTCGGACTTCTATTGAGATTAACTGAGATGAGACTCTAAAACACGTCTTAGAATTTTAGAAGTCAAAAGGGAGCTACCTACACAAATTATGGGAAATGTGAAAATCTATAAATCGTACTTGGTTAAATTGGGTTCATGTTGGACAGGTTAGTAACCTATACTAATTGTATTAAGTATTTACTATTTTTTAGGAATATTATTCACTATTTTAGTCTAATAGACTTGGAAAACAAAAATATTTCTTGGTTAAATTGGATTTTAGTGAAATCGAACTACTTATTACTAGGGTTTTGCTACTTTATTTGTTTGGATAAGGTTACCCAAACGTTTACCAATTGAGAATCTTGATAAGGAAAGGTGAATTTAATTTTTGATTTATAATTGATGTGTATATTAAATATTTTTAGAATTAAATTACATGAACATGGAAATTCCCTCTCCCACATAAGAAACTAAAGTTATCTTTCTTGATTATCTTTTATTCACATTTTTTTATTACTTAATACGTTTCTGGTGACTTAATTAGTCCATTTCTAGTGAAAAGATTTCCACCGTTTTGAGTAAAAAGTCATAGAGAATTTAGCATAAAACAACTATGTTTAATGACAAATTGTATGGGTTTTAGGTCAGAACTATGGCCAACTAATAGTTTTAAATTTATAGTTTTAATTATTTATTTTCAAATCTTATCACTTACATATACATAATATTTAATTTTATCATTTAATAAACTTATAAAGAATTTGGTCTCGTGGCCCAAACACGCTGATATTGGAAAAAAGAATTACAATTTCAAAAAAAAAATATTACATTTATTCATTCATATTGGGGTAACCAATCATAAATTTATTCAAACTCTAAACTGGTAACCTAACCTATAATTCGGTTATTAAAAAAGAAAAAAAAAAAATACCACCTAACTTATAATTTGGTTCAAAAAAGAAAAAAGCCAAACCTATAACAATAATGTGCTTATTATAAATGAGCCGACATAACTTTAATTTGGGCCCACGCATCCATCCCACATCGAAAATAAGGCCTAGGCAGATATTATTGGGGGAAAATTGAAAAAATGGCGCTTTTGGGAAGGCCATCCCCAAAAGTAGCCATTTTATTTTATATTATTAATAAAAGCATTGAAAGGACAAAAACGTCCTTAATGAGTAATTTTTGAAATCAATCCCAACCTATAGGTTGGGATCTCAACCCCGAGGTTGGGAATTTCAAATAGGGTTAAATATCAAAAATTGGGATTCTCAATTTTTAGGTTGGGATCCCAACCTAAAGGTTGAGAATCCTAAACTTAAATGTTTATTCAAGTTTGGAATTCCTAACCTCAAGGTTGGGATTCTCATCCTTGAAATTGAGATTTCAAATATGAATATTGAATCAAGATTGGAACTCCCAACCTTTAGGTTGGGATTCCCAACCTGGAGGTTGAGAATGTCAACCTAAATGTTCAATTATATATATTTCGTAATTAAACAAATTTTTAGGGTTGTTTCGTAATTATTAAATTTAGAATAGAGGGCGCTTCTTGGGTTAGAAGCGCCCTTAAAGATATTTTCTAAAATTACAAAATTGCACTTTTATTTTTTTGAATTATTAAACTTGACCTTATTATTATTTTTTGAACAAAATTACCCCTCCTATTTCTTCAATATCAAAATCCATAATCTCAACCTCAAGGTTAGGATTCCCTATCAATCTTAACTTTCAAATTGGGAATCCCAACCTCGAGGTTGAGATTCCCAACCTTAATTGAAAATTCAGGGTAAAATTCATAATTAAATAAATTTTTGGGGTTATTTCATAATTATCAAATTTAAAATAGAGGGCGCTTCTTATCCAAGAAGCGCCCTTAAAAGTATTTTTAAAAATTACAGAATAGACTTCTAATTTTCTGAATTATCAAAACGGACATTATTATTATTTTTTGAACAAAATTACCCCTCCCATTCCTTCAATATCAAAATTCATAATCTCCCACAATTCATCAACATCATCAACCACAATTCATCAATATCATCAATCCAATTCATCAACATCTCCCACAACAACAACAACATTATCAAATCAACAATTAACAAACAAACACAAAAAAAAAAAAAAAGAAATCTGGTTCTGGGTTCGCGACCCAGAACCAGACCAGTCTCTTCTTCTTCTTCTTCTTCTTCTTTTTTTTTTCCTGCCTTGGTTCTGGGTCGCGAACCCAGAACCAGACGGTTCTGGTCGGCGACGAACCTGGGTTCATCGCCGACCAGAACCAAGGTAGGAAAAAAAAAAGAAAGAAGAAGAAGAAGAAGAAGAAGAAGAAGAGGGTAGGTCAGTGGAGAGAGAATCAGAAATGGGGTCAGTGGAGGGAAAGTTTTAGAGAGAGAATCAGAAATGGGGTGGGTCAGTGGAGGGAAAAACAATGGTAAATGGTAATTAGCTGAACCATTAAGGGTATTTTGGACCACAAAAAATCATGCTGCAGGAAATTCAAAAAAAGAGCTGATATCCCAAAGGGTCATTCAAAAAGGGTTATATTTGGTTAAAACCATATTATTGGTAGCTAATAGAGTAGGGCTGGGCTGCAAATTATCAGTTGAAGCTAAGGCCTTGTCTAGTATGTACAACCTGATTGAATTATTTTTATGAAATTAGATGAGATGAAAGACATGATTGAATTATTTATATGAGATTAGATTTGATGAAATTTGATTGGATTAATTTAGATAATATCTCATATTTGATGAAACATAGAATAGGATTAAAAATAGTGGATACAAACTTGGATTTTAAAGAAAGTTTCCAAAGACTCTTCGGAAATTTTGTAAATGTGAGAGTATTTTAGTTGGTAGAACCTTACCTTTTTTACCACCACCACCCTCCTCTTTCTCTCATCACCCTTCTTGCTATGCCATCGAATAGTCACCATTAGGGGTGGAAATCCGAGTTAACGGGTCGGTTGGACACGACATGGACATTACCCAATTATTTTTAACATGACACGATTAATAAATTGATAGAATCCCTTCAACATGAACACAACACGATTATTAATGAGTCGATACAGAAACGACATGATTAACCCGTTTATTTACGGGTCGTTTATTGACCTATTTAGTGACCTGTTAGTGACTCGTTTAGCCGACATGTTTAATGACCCGTTTATTAATCCATTTATAACTTATTTAACTATATTTAATATAGTTAAAATTTAATATAGATCTAATAAAAAATAAAATTAAAATAAAGATACACAAGACCTCTTAAATCAACAAATATAATGCAAAACCTAAAAATATACAATTATTCAAAAATACAATCCAAAACATAAAAATATATATACCTACCACTAAAATTACATGAATACCCCTCTTATATGAAATTACTTTTTTACTCATATTAAATTGATCAACCCGTTTAAAAAAACATGAACCCAACATGATTTATAAACGGGTTGGACAGGTTGATCCATTTATTTACCCAACATGTTTATGCTCAACTCTAACCCATAATAATCGTGTCAATTTCGTATCAACCTGTCATGTCGGGTTCTAAATTGCCAACCCTAGTTGCCATTGCCACTGCCATCGCTTCTTTCCTTCTCATTGTCACACCACTGATTAACCCGTCGTCGATTAGCTCGCCACTGGTCGTTTCATTCTCCTTTCTTTTTCCTTTCTTTTCATTCTCATTTCCCACTAACATTCACTCTGTCTTCCTTGTCAATCGTAACTTGATCTTCCTTGTCGTTTGTCGCTCAATCTTCCTTACCAATCGTCGTCATTCGATCTTTCTTGTTGGTCTCAGTTTACTACTCGTGGTCTTCCTCGCAGTAGCCATTTGCCATTTGTGAGGATGTTGGATTTTAGTGAGTTTGGGTGAAGAGGCATTTAAATGTTCAATGGATTGTTTTAACTCGTGTGTTCAGCAGGATTGTTTTATTCCATACTAATAGGTTAAAAATGAAATGAGATAATTCAGTAAAAAGGTATTTGAGTGCACCAAATATGAGTTTGGATAAAATTTAATCCAAACCCAATTCTATCTTGACAAACAAACGAGGTCTAAGAGTGCTGTAAAGTGCTAGAACACTTCATCTCTAAATTCCTAAGAAAAAAATTCAGAAAAATGAATTCGTATTGATTCCTTATTCTCCAATAACATCTTCTTCAAATTATTGAATTTCAATTAAAGAATATCAACTATTCAACAACGTTAGTAATGGACTTATGTAATGGCAAAAAAAGGGTCAATTTGGAGGTCAATGTTTGATCAATTATGGTGTAGATATGAATTTCTTAATCAGGCACTTGTCACAAAGTGTCTACTGTCCAGGCCCTAGCCGATTGAAAGGTTGAGAGTTTGAGAATGTTTCTAGCTACATGTAGATACGGTAGGATGGTCCAAATCAATTTCCAACGACCACTATTGAAAGATCCTTTTGAAAGTAATAGCTATTTTTAACTCCTCCTTCCCTCTCTTATCATTTTCACTGGTCCCTCAACCTAGGAATATGTGTCCCTTTAAGTTGAACTAGTTAGAGAACAATGATATTTGATATACAGCACAAGAAATTTACAGAGTTCTAACAAAAAGACAAGATTAGATGTAATTATAAATTAATGTAATGATCATTGTTGAAGAAGATAATCGAAAAACTAGTATAGTTAACGATTAAACTTGCGTGTTTTATTATCGATGTTGGAGAAGGATTTGAAATATTACCGTAAGAAGTATGCGAGTGATGGATGGATTGATGCTTCTCATTGAATAATTATTAAGTGCTTATGAAGGAAGCACTTTGAAAGAAAGCAATTTTTAGTGACAAGATAAAAAGAGTGCTGTTAAATACAACAAAAATATGACAGTGTAAGACTCTTTAAACAAAGACATGCAATCATTTCTTTCTAAAATTCTTCATACTTTTATATGAAGTATTTAAAATGTTATTTTAATCCGAACTATGTATAATATGTTTCAGTTTAGTATCCCTTCTTTTTCATATGAAAAAGGCCATAATTATTTTTAGACATTTACTAGAAGACAAAAACACAACAAATATCTTGCATTAGCTATACACGCTATGTGAGAAAAAATTTAGGGAAATTTGTATTAAAATTTAAAGCTATTTATACATATTTAAAATGGCAAGTATAAGGCAAGTATAAGTTATAACTGTAGACACGATTAAATTGGTAACAATTAAGAGTAAGCAAGTAGATGAAACTAGTCTGTCACATTTGGCCAAACATAGTTTGCCCTCAAGAAAAAAGCAAAAAGAACAATCCAAAATGAATTGTGAAAGCTAATGCACAGTAAGATGATGTTAGTGACATGATATTGATATTTATATATGTAATTGTAGACAAGAAAACTCTACTTTATCAAACTCACAATTTTAATGATGTAAGTGTAATAGAGTATATCACTAGATCAACTTTATTTTATAAGAATGGTATATGTTAATAACACAAAATATTAAATATTTATACTGTTTTTTTAATTAGCTATTGGAAATAACTTAATATTTTAGATTTTTTAAAATAATTCTTTTAAAAAAATGATATTAAAATGAAGATTTATATCTAAAAATTGAATTTAGGAAAAAAAAAGGTTTCTCATACTACCAACCCCGCTCTTTGGATGTTGCTTGGGAGTTTCTCCTCTCCTAACACAAGTGTTTGCACTATCTTACTCTAATACAAATAATACGAATGTTTATTTTCATATAAAAAAAGGTACAAAGGAAGTAGAACAGATATTCCCATTGAACTCAAATTAATCTCACATGTACAATTAAATGTGATATCCTCTCTTGTTACATGAATTTCTTAAAGGGAACAAGAACAAAACTGTAGGAGACCCTAGAAAAGATAGCTTCCAGGACAAGAATAGATTAAAGATACTAATTCAAGACATACTTTAAATTGGAATAATTGCTTGTTTGGAAAATTTTAAAATCAGAAAAGACTATCTTTGAGGTTTGCACCAGTGAGCAAATTGTAGAATTTGTCTTCCTTCTCATCACTTTTCTTCTCAGCTTCCCCGACGTTATGATCTGAACAATTTGATGTTGATGGTGCCGGTCTTTTAACTGAGACAAACGCCACTTTTCTTGAACTTGATTCGACTTTTGAAAGGTTTGAGCTTCGAGATGAGGTTGAGATCGCAAGCAAGCCATCTTTTGAAGTGAGTTCAGGGCCAGAGGTTTCTGATGTGCCGGAATAATCTGCTATTTCTCTGCAGCTGTCAGCCTGCTTCGCATCATCATTCCCAATGGAAAAGCCTGCTAACAAATTGGTCCTGTCCTCAGTGATGTGAGTTGGACTTCCTGGGGTCATATGGTCAGCATCTGCCTTCTCAGACTCAAGTTCATCGTCTACAATAGACAGTCAACCAGACTGAACAAATTAGCAAAAGGTAATAATACCAAAATTACACTAAATGCATACATGATTCAGGAGATAGGAGGACAGTTGGACGGAAACTAGGAATCAGTTAACCAGACAATCATAGATGGTGACTGTAACCAATTGATAAACATGCAAAATACATAACCAGATAATCAAGATAATATTGATTTTAAAATTATGCCTGTTTGGCTGATTGCTACTTGTATTAGTATATAAAGGAAGCAACGGGAAGAAATATACATATATTTGGGAAGACTTAGACTAACTTCCTTAGGATATGGAGGACAAGGAAAAAAGAGGAGAGGGAAGAGATGAGGTAATGGATATGCTTACCTCCGAGAAAAGCTTCAAGACTCTGGTATCGCACAGCAGAATTGCCTTTAGGAAAATCGTTTTCACTGTCGCCTCCTTGACTTCCAATCTCACTCTTACAAGATCGCTCAAGTAATTTGAAATTATCTGTATTCCAAACACATTCAAGGGTGACATATTCTTCATTTGTTGGATAGAACTCCCTATATACCTGTGTCAACATAGAGGGAAAAAAGGGAAAGGACCACATATAAGCAAAGGTTATCAGTGGAAAGATTTAGACTAAAAGAATTTGCAAATACAAAGGGAAGGAGACGAACCTCAATTCCTTCCTGATTAATTCTTATAGATTGCTTCTTTTGGGAGAGAGAAGAAACTGTGTTGAATATTGACACAACATCAAGTAATATCTGCAAGAGAAAATGAAAGATTAAAAATTGTACAAGGAAAAAAATTGTACAAGGAAACTAAATGTTCACGCTTGAAACAACTGGAATTTAATTTTGCATATCTTGGTACCTAGCTACTAGAAATGGACATAATAGAAGCTATACCCAACTTTGCAACCAACAACAGCAAATTCTCTGCTGAGGGTCATAAAAGTATACATACAAGGAAAAACCATAGTAATATATGTTAAATCTATGCAACAAGATCAATGATAGTCTTGCATCATTTCTGACCATCAATTTCACAGTATAAGGTGTCTGAGTAGAAAAACCAGCTAGAATCAACTTGCCCGCATGATACAAACTAACTTCAATTGGCTTAATATGGCATTGCAAATATGAGATTTTACCAAACATAAAATATAAACTAGACTTACTTGTTGAACCAGCACTCGAAGGCGTGCAAGCAAAGCCAAAATTGTTAGAGAAAATCCCATAAAGAATGATCGAGCAAGCAAAGTGGAGACCTCTCTGTAGAATAGTCAAGGATGAGACAAAAATGTGTATACAATTTCTTCAAATTATGATTCCATGAACAAATTATGGAACTGTATGAAAGTATAGTATCACATGAATAGGCAGCTTTCCTGCAGAGCTCTTGAGACTAGACAGAGCGCATGAAAACAACAGTGAAGCACCAAAATTAAGTAAAACTGGACAAAAAAACCATTGTTTTCCATTTAGTTAAAAAATTAAGCATGATAGCGTGCTGGCTGGGTGCACAATGCACTTCCACATAATGATATTGACTAAAATAACTAGAAAGCCTACCATAATAAGCAAACCACCGATCGCAACTAAGAAAACAAAACAGCAACAGGATCGGGAACATGGACTAATAAATAGCTGAACTAGACAGATGTGCCCAATGACAGAAACATGAGTCTTGCACAGTGTCAAGATGGATGTAGGCACCAACTGCCAATTTACTTTGTTTGCAATCATTCTTAACAAGAACATAAAAAAGTAGTCACACATTAAGAAATCTCAGATGAAGGATATGTAGCTGCCCTGCATGGATTGCTAAAGGTAATTTGGTAATCCATCTTGACATGTGCAACTAAGATATCTTAATTGCAACTAAGAAATCTCACATTGCATAGAGACTAAAGGTACTTGGAGAATTAGCATAGTTGTGTATATAATGGCAGTATGCATGGATTGGCATTGCATTGCTGATTGCACAAGTGCTAAACCTCTCAAGCCACTGCAACTTGCCCCTGACCAATTCAAGCGAGCAACCAACCCTTTTAATGTTGCATATAATAATAATAGCAATAAACTGACAAGCATATGTTAATAAAGAAGAAAAAGAATTTAAAGTGTAACATAACAAATGTGGTATATCTAAAATTGACATTAAGGAAATTATAACATCAGTTACCCTCTACTTTTGAACAATATGACTCTTAAGTGGCTCCTGAGTGTAGCCTCTCATCACCATGCTTTGGTGGTGAATAAAATCTAAATGCTGATGGCGATTGCTTCTCTTCTTCAGATAGACACTTGTACGCACATTGATCATCAAATCTTCACTATTATAAAAACCAAAAAGAAATCGACCCAATCACCTTCCTCAACCAATTTATAAGTCAATGTCAGTGAGATGCATGTATTATATAACCTATTTTAATGCTTTATGATATTCAAATCTTTCTTTTAAATTGCATTACATTCATCGTGACTGAAATGTCTTATATATAACCTGTTTTAATGCTTTAGATATTCAAATCTTATATATAATTTGTTTTAATGCTTTATGATATTCAAATTTTTCTTTTAATTTGCATTACATTCATCATGACCGAAAAGTTGCACCCTCTACCAAGAGACACCATGCAAACTCTATATATACACATTGTGTCTAAAATTAAAAGAAAGATTTGAATATCATAAAACATTAAAACAGGTTATATATAAGATTTGAATATCATAAAGCATTAAACCATGTTATATATAAGACATTTCGGTCATGATGAATGTAATGCACATTAAAAGAAAGATTTGAATATCATAAAGCATTAAAACAGGTTATATAATACATGCATCTCACTGATATTGACTTATAAATTAGTTGCAATGTGAGATTTCTTAGTTACAATTAAGACATCTTAGTTGCACAGTGTCAAGAAATCTACGTAGCTGCCATTATATACACATTAAGAAATTTCTTAGCTGCAATTTATGGTTCCATGAACAAATTACGGAACTGTATGAATGTAAAGAATCACATGAAAAGGCAGCTTTCCTGCAGAGCTCTTGAGACAAAACAGAGTGCATGAAAACAACAGTGAAGCACCAAAATTAAGCAAAACTGGACAAAAAACCATTGTTTTCCATTTACGTTAAAAATTAAGCATGATAGCATGCTGGCTGGGTGCACAATGTGCTTCCATGTAATGATATTGACTAAAATAACTAGAAAGCCTACCATAATAAGCAAACCACAAATTGCAACTAAGAGAACAAAACAACAACAGGATTGGGAACATGGACTAATAAATAGCTGAACTAGACAGATGTGCCCAATGACAGAAACACGAGTCTTGCACAGAGTCAAGATAAATTTAGGCACCAACTTCCAATTTATTTTGTTTATAATCATTCTTAAAAAGAACATAAAAAAGTAGTCACACATTAAAAAATCTCAGATGAAGGATACGTAGCTGCCTTCAACATTGGCTCAACCATCTGCAACATAAACAGAGCTTATATAACTCAAAATTCAAATAGTAACTCAGTACAGATTAACCTATTAGTAAGTCCAGCCATTCAATATTTAGCTACTACCTGAATTGAAACTTTTCCACAGAAACACCATCTTTACATTGACTAAAATCAAATTAGAGTTCCTTTCCCATAAATTGTAACACATAGGGAAAACCAAGACAGTATCATGGATGAAAATAAAATATTTGGTATAGAATGAAGATGAAAAATAAATGAAAGCGCATCCATACCTGTGAAAGCAAGCGTGCAGCTCCCAACAGTCGCTCCAAAAAATTATGTTTTTCCCCATCACATTTTCTCCTCTTCAAACTGAGACAGATGAAGAGGAAGTAAATTCCTAAACTTATGCTCCATGTAAAGTCTCATATAGACAATTTCCAATAGCATAGAGCAAACTTTAATTTCAAGAGAATGGCTGTATTATCAATCATCTTCAATGCATTTCAGTAAGGCAAACACCACCATTTTAATAATGTCACAATTCTTCATCCACTTTAATTTACATTGAGCAATCAAATAAAGACCACCATAACAACAAAATCTACGAAAAAATTTATCATCCTTTCCTTCAAATGGAATAACACTACATGAGCCTCCATAACTAAGTCTCAATTTACGTTGGAAAATGATCATAGAAATATAGACACCGCATATATAGGAGAATCATACTTTTCAGAAGGTTTAAGACCAGAGGAAACTCTACCAAACTTTTTGTAATAATTAATTTTATAGAGCATGCAACAATGTCAATTTACCTGCTTTCCCTTTAAAATATTTTATTCACGTACCCTGATTTCAGGGGCGTGACAAAATCTTTATTCAATTTTTAGCACGCAATATTTTGATACAAATATATCCAAAATTTGCATAACATCGTTTCCACAATATCTAACAAAGGCCAACTACACATCTTCAATAAAAATATTACCTCTCCAAAAGATGCACCTTTTGCTTAGGTCTCTTTCCTGTGATCACTTGAAAACAAGAACTCACTAACTCCTCCAACTTAGCTGATTGCAAAAGTCTCAAGTCCCTCCTCACCTACGATCCACATTCACATAAACATTTTGTCCAACCAAAAACACATACATATCTAAACTTACAATACAATTCAATGTTCAACATATCAAACTAAGCAAACAAAGCTCATAAAACACCATATTTTCCACATTTTCTGGGAAATCACACACAACCACGAAAGCTTATGATTGTAACCAAACAAATTAATGACCACCAACCTTGAGAAGATACTGAAAATAAGAGGACCTCCTGTGCTGATTCTTGTTCTTGTAAACAAGTCTCTCAAAGATGGCACGCTCTACTTGAACCTGCGTCAATAGAGACCTCACTTTCTCTTCAAGAGCCTCCACTTGAGAATCCATTTATCTGCTTTTTTAAGGTTTTGAATTTTGCAAAGTTTGGAACTTTTTCGGTATTTCTGTACTGGGTAGTGACGGAAGTGGCCTTTCCGGTGGAGGAGCTGGGTGGTCGACCAGGACGCAGCTGCCGCCGCAAGTGCTCGATTGTGTTGTAGTTGGTCGTAGAGCGCGGTTTTTGTGGGTGTGTGTGTGTATTAAAGTGAATAGGTGGAGTGGACCGTCAGGATTTGTTTTGTCTCAAGCTTTTTAATGATCCGGTGTGATCCAATTTAAAGCCCAAGCGAAAAATGAAACCCATTAAACTTCGATTCGGTTTGGGTTGGGAGTGATCCGGTGGATTCTGTCTTATACGGTGTCGTGTAAAAGTGAAAATCTATAGGTTGTTTAGGTTTAATTGGATTTTGGTTGGATTGGTTACTAACCTATTCTAATTGTATTCAGTATTCACTATTTTTAACTTAATAGACTTGGAAAACGAAAATATTTTTTCGGTTTAACTACTTTACCGGCTAGATAAAATTATCCATTAATAACGGTATTTGGTTTGGTTGTAAAAGTGATTATTGAAGATATCCAATGATTATTATTGATGAGTAATTTTACTCGATCAATAAGGTAACCAAACTCATATTTCTTAGTTAAATTGGATTTTGATAAAATCAACTGGTTATTATTAAGGTTTTACTACCTAACTGATTTGAGTGAGGTTATCCAAACGCTTACCAATTAAGAATCTTAATAAGGGAAAGTGGATTTAATTTTTGATTTGTAATT
Source organism: Litchi chinensis (assembly GCA_019925255.1). Classification (NCBI taxonomy): domain Eukaryota; kingdom Viridiplantae; phylum Streptophyta; class Magnoliopsida; order Sapindales; family Sapindaceae; genus Litchi; species Litchi chinensis. The sequence goes on along the minus strand of CM034462.1, from coordinate 30,002,179 downwards.
AATGTGTTTATTAAATATTTTTAGAATTAAATTACACGAAAATTGCCTCTCCCACATAAGAAATTGAAAGTTATCTTTCTTGATTCTCTTTTATTCTCTCAATTTCGATTACTTAATACATTTCTAGTGACCTAATTAGTACATTTCTAGTGAAAAGATTTCCACCGTTTTGAGTAAAAAGTCCTATAGAATTAAGCATAAAACAACCATGTTTAACAACAAATTGTATTGGTTTCAGGTCAGAACCATGGCCAATTAATGGTTTTAATTTTATTCCTATAAAACGGGAGGGAGCAACTTATAGTAGATGGAGAAAAATTGCCTATAAAGTGGGACTTTTAGTGAAATTGAACTCACAACCTTGAAGTCAAAGTTATGAGTGAGCCATGATCTTTCTACTGTACCAGACACTCTTCTCATAGTGTTAATTATTTACTTTTAAAATTTATCACTTATGTACACATAATATTTTATTATATCGTTTAATAAACTTATAAAGAATTTGGTTTCAGGGCCACAAACAGGTTGATATTGAAAAAAGGAATTACACATTCAAAAGAAAAAAAAATTACATTTATTCATTAATATTGGGATAACATTTGAATTGAGTAGTAATCATAAATTTCTATCAAACTCTAAACTAGTAACCTAACCTGCAATAATAATGTATTTATTGTAAGTGAGCCGACATAACTTTAATATGGACCACACATCTAGCCCACATTTACAAATAGGGTCCAGGCAGATGCTGTTAGCTAATAGAGTAGGGCTGGGCTGCAAATTATTACTGGAACCACGAGTGTTGGAAAAGTGCCAGTGCACTTCATCTCCAAATTCCTAAGAAAAAATTTTAGAATAATGAAGTCGTGTTGATTCCCTATTCTCCAATAACATCTTCCTTGAACTATTGAATTTCGATTAAAGAATATCAACCATTCAACAACGTTAGTAATGGAATTGTGTGATGGCAAAGAAAGGGTCAATTTGGATTAAAAAATCCAAATTGACAGAGTAAAAGTAGGTCAATGTTTGCTAAATTATGATGTAAATGCAGATATTTTAATCAAGCACTTGTCACAAAGTGTCTAGGGCCTAGTTGATTGAAAGGTTGAGAGTCTGAGACTGTTTCTAGCTGCATGTAGATAGTTAGGGTATGGAACATGGATGGTCCTAATCAATCTCCAACAACCATTGTTGAAAGATCCTTTAGAGAATAATAGTTACTTTTAATTTGATTTCTTCTTTCTTCCCTCTCTTATCATTTTCACTGGCCCCTCAACCTTTGAATAAGTGCCCCTTAAGTTGAACTAGTTACATAACAATGATATACACAGCACAAGAAATTGACAGAGCTCCAATATAAATATATAAGATTAGATACGATAACAGATTAAGGTAATCATTATTGAAGAAGATAATTGGAAAACTAGTACAATTGACGATTTAACTTACGTGTTTTGTTATCAATGTTGGAGAAGGATTTGAAACATTACTGTAAAAAGTATGTGATAGATGGATGGATTGATGCTTCTCATTGAAGAATTATTAAGTGATTCTGAAGGAAGCATTTTGAAAGAAAGCAATTTCTAGTCACAAGATAAAAGAGTGTTGTTAAATACAACAAAAATATGACAGTGTAAGACTCTTTAACCAAAGACATGCAATCATTTCTTTCTAAAATTCTCAGTACTTTTATATAAAGTATTTAAAATGTTATTTTAATCCCAAGTATGTATAATATGTTTCACTTTAGTGACAAAAAAATTTAAAACTATTTATACATATTAAAATTTGTATGTATAATACGCTATGTGATAAAAAGTTTAGAGAAATTTGTATTAAAATTTAAAACTATTTATACATATTTAAAAGGAAATTATAACTATGGACACAATTAATTAAATTGTTAACAATTAAGAGTAAGCAAGTAGATGAAACTAAGTTTTCACATTTGGCCAAACATAGTTTGCCCTCAAGAAAAAGCAAAAAGAACAATCCAAAATGAATTGTGGAACCTAATGCACATTAAGATAATATTAGTGATATGATATTGATATTTATATATGTATAATTGTGAGCAAGAAAACTATACTTTATCATCTTATATGTAACTTTCCCAAGGAGGCCCGGCTCATCACTCAATTACATGTGTTGATGCCCTCCTCACCCATCATTGTAAGCTTTTCACTCTCTTTTGATGTCCCAACACGTGTGTGTACAATGTTTGGCACACAGTAATTGAAAATTGTTTCTAGTGTTCTATCATAAAGAAAGCCGCACCTAATCATACTTAGTTCAACATCTCACAAACCCTGTATCCATTTCACAGTCAACCATCTTTAGAAATTTAATCAAAGTCCATTTTCATCACGTATGTCTCGACGTTTTTCACCATCAAGTATCAATAACATTTAATGAATATCAACATCATAGATTTCAATCCAACTATTAGAAATTAGAATGTGTATTCATTTGGACAGCCAAACGTTAAATCCAATTATTAAAAATTAGAATGTATATTCATTTGAACCATCAAACATTAACGTCCAAACAAAGTACTAGAGAATCTCTAATTAAAATATTAATGTAATTAAGTATTAATTATTAATACTATTGAATAACATAAATTTATTATGTGTTGATAAGATTAAGATACATTAATTGTTTAATCATAACAGTTAGGTATTGCCTTTTCATATCATACCCAACTCCACTTACCTATACAACTAACAAAAATAAATAACAAGTATAATGCAAAATTAGTTAGGTGGTTTTAGTCTAGATGTCCACCCTTGGTGGCTTGCTCCTCTCTCCCACCAAATTTTTAGTAGTTAATATATCCATAGCTTGAATTTGGACAAGGACCACTCTCTACCCTACTTTAATATAATAAAGAATATAATGAAATTCTTTCTCAATCAGGAATTGAAAATTGTAACTATCAATCTAGAACTTCAATATGCCATAAACAAATATATAATGAATTATATATTCATGCATTTCGGGTTGGTGTCTTACATAGAAAAGTGAAACCATCAATCTAAAGTCTAAACAAATAGTTCAACACCATAAATGAATATATAATGTATATAAACCTCATATATTCCCTGGGTGAGTGTGAATAGAATATAAAAATAGAGTAATATTTGGCTTTCCAAATATTTTATCTAAATTCATACCCAATTTATGTGGTATATAAGTTATTGAATTCTTGTAAATCATAAGATGATGTGATGATTAATAAGATATTAACAACTTACATATCACATCATTTGAGCATGAATTTGGACATAATATTTGAAAAGCCTAACATTATTCATAAAAATAAAACCTCAACATAATTTACATACACTTAAGAGCATGGCTATGGTCTTATGGATATAATAATTTATTTTTTTTTTACTCTAAAAAGCATATGATAAATGACCTAAGTGCATATCCATAGTTTTAGGAAACCCAACCAAACTCTACTTTTGAGGAACATTGAAAGTTTCAAAGATATTATGAAATTAATTTACTATATAACTTGTTAATGGCAATTTTCTTCTTGTCATCGTCATACAATAAAATCAAAACAATAATTTAAAAAGAGAAAAAAACACAACTAACGTAAACCATATTAAGGTATAGTTATAAGAAGTGTGACTTGTGATATCAAAAGATAATGGCAGGCTCAATTATAACATCTCTTGACTCTTGGTGAAGATAATTAAAAGTAACAAAAATTGAAAATTTTAGTGTTAGAGTGAAGATGAAGATTCAATGCCCACAAGCCAAGTTACCAAGACTCAAAAGCAAGCTTCTTTTGTAATTATTCTTTTATTTCTTTTATTTTTTTAAATATTATTTTTATTCATGTTTTGGTTGAAAAGCAAAAAAGGGTTCAAGTGTCATTGGTTATAGTGTCGCAGCTTTGGACTGGTTATAGTGTTTGCAGCTTTTGCTTTATTCCAAAAGTCTAGAATTTAGAATCGCTTGATCTAAATCCTCCAATCACAGTTCAACACTTTGTGCTTGTTTTTGTCACTGATTTTTAGTCCATTTATTTTTTCTTTCACTAATCTTTTTATTTTTACTTTTTTGAAATTGATTTTGGGGAGTTAATTCAATATATTAGTTTACATTAAAGACTTAATAAATAAGAAATGTTATATAATTAGTCAATTATCTACATTCATTCATTAGATTCTTAGTCACCTTTGGAAACTAAATCCCCCTATTTAAAATATAAATATTTGCTACTAGTGTAATTATGGCATTTGATAGCAAAATATAAAATAAATAAATCTATAGTTATAAGACTGCTTTCTAAATTCCAAAAGCAATTGTGAATTTAATAACATCCATAATAACAAATGTTATCAACCAAAACAGGACTACTTAAAATAAATAGATTTATTAAAGGGGGTGTATTCAATTAAAATTCCAATCTAGATTTGAATGAATTTTATTTAAATCTAATAGTATTTATTTCAGATTTATATGAAATCCATTAAAATTTAAGTATATTTAATACAAATTTATATGAAATCCAACAAATTCTATATACATTTAAAAAGTTGTTGATTTCATAACTTTAATTTAAGTAATTGATTTAGATGAACTTTAAAGTAATTTTTATAAAGAAAAAAATTTACAATAAATCTTACAATATTTTAGTGGATTTATTGAAGAATTCTAATAGAATTAATACGAAGTCTACAAAATTTGTGTATTCCATCAAAATCTCTCATTAAAAAAAAATACATCAGACTCCAATAAACTCTAATTTGAATATGTCCCCTAAAATTAAATAGTTTTAATTACTACATGAATTTATACATATATCTAATCTATCAATCAAAATAAGTTGTCTCAATATCATACAATGAATCTATTTTAATTCATTTAAATTATGAAAACTAATAAAATGCAATTTGTTTAGATTATAAGTTTATAACAATCAATAATCAATAATGTATTCCTGTAAATGGCCATTCAAAAAATATTTTTGAAATTACATCAACTCACACCATAACTTTAACATGTAACACACCCAAACTGTTCTTCCACTTTATTATAAACATTAAATTCTGAATTTCCAACTTTTCTAAGACGCGTGCGTCACTATTGGCATTTGGACAAAATTTTATCTTTATCAAGCCGGTTTATATCCTTTCAAACAATTCACTTCCCCACAATACCCTCCACTGTTTTCCCTAAATTCCCAAAACACCCTCCTTACAAATCACTTTCCCACAAGACCCTTCAACCCACACAAAATGACCAAAGCATGTACATCAAACCTTAGACCTCCAGACTTGACCCAAACACCCTCCGCTACTTTTCCCAAAATCCCCAAGACGCACGCCTAACAAATCACTTTCCCACTATACCCTCCACTCTTTTGACACCAAAATGACCAAAACACCCTTCCCTATCCCTATATATCAATCCCTTGGACTTCAAAACTGACTCAAATACCTCCACTACTTGTCCTAAAATCCCCAAAACGCCCTTCCAATAAATCACTTTCCCACTATACCCTCCACCATATTCCCACCAAAATGACCAAAACACCCCTCTCCACCCTTGTATATCGAACCTTCGATTTCCAAAATTGACCCAAATACCCACTCGAACGTAGAACCCAAGAAGCCGGCGACTTGGACCGTTTGGGTATTTGAAATAAAAATGACGTATAAATACCGGTCAACCGTCGCAGTATTGTAACCTTTTCAAGTAGCTAGCCTCGTCTTTATTATTACTATTGTTTTTCGTTTGTTCTGGTTAGTTAAAAGGACCAAACAAACAACAAGAAGAAGAACGTTTCAAACACAAAAGCAAAAGCTAAACTATGTTCGAAGAACCAGAAGCTGATGATCATGATCCGTGAAGCAACAAAGAACATGACACAGATTTGCAAGAGGGTGGTTCATGTGAACGTTAGGTGGAAAATTCTCGATAAAGTGTCCATTTTTCGACGGTTTTTTCGGTTTATATGGGATAGGATTCTTGTTTGTTCTATAGGAGGAGGAGGAGGAGGGACGACTAGTCCTGTTAGGTACAGGAAGTTAGCTAGCGGGCCACCGTCGCCGGAGGCGATGGAGGAGGGAAGTGGAGGAGCGGAGGAGCTGACCAGGACGTTTAGCTGCAGTGGGTATGAGACGGATTCGGATTTGGTTCCTCTGAAGATCAGCTTGTTAGGTGATTGTCAAATTGGAAAAACAAGCTTTGTGGTCAGTATATGCAAATATTTTGTGACTTCTCTAATTTATTATTTTTTTTTTCTATTATTATGATATATATAAACCAAATCCGTTTCCATCCTGATGTGAGCGGATTTGAATCCAAAACATGTTAAAGATTTTACCAGCTAAACTAATTAGTAGCCACGAAAACAGTCAGAAGTTTATTCTGATAGAGTTTTTTGGTTTTTGTTTGTGGTTGAAGATCAAGTATGTGGGAAATGAACAGGAAAGGTCATTGCGGATGGCAGGATTGAATCTGATAAACAAGACATTACTGGTTCAAGGAGCCAGGATTTCTTTCAGTATCTGGGATGTAGGAGGTATATATATGCATATAAATATATATATTTTTTGATATATAATTGTTGATAGAATTTTGTTAAAATTTGTTTGTGGTTTTACTGAGTTACGTTGACATTTCTTTGGCAGGAGACAGCAAGTCATATGATCATGTTCCAATTGCTTGTAAAGATGCAGTTGCAATTTTTTTCATGTTTGATCTTACTAGCCGGTGTACCCTTAACAGGTTTGATCATAATGATACGATTTTTACTTGTTAAATTAAATTAATCACCACTAAATTCAACTTTATTAATAAGAGACTGTAAATTCTTCTGCTGAATTGCAGTGTTGTTGGTTGGTATAGTGAAGCCAGGAAGTGGAATCAGGTACAAATTAAATAGAAATTTCAATATTTCATTAATTGTTCATGAAAGCTCTTGAGCGGTCAATAATTGACATTTTTAATTAGAAACAGAGTGTAGTTGTTGAATGAAATGCGAAATGGGGAAAGAGGTTGAATTAGTCTTTGATTAATTAATTAGGTGATCATTAGATCGATGCATGTCAAAATTCAGGCTCCACCATAATTTAAAGAGGGATTGATGTCAAATTCAGTACTTGTCCATTGTAGTAGTCTGGATCAGTGTGTATGATATCACCACAACTCTTTTAAGTAGTGGAGCCCCAAAATTCATGATGGGGGCAGCAACTATGTTCTCTTGTAAATGACCTTTCCATGTTAGTTTGCACTTTGTGTTTACGTATATGTATGTACTTACATCTATGTTTTTTTTTCTCTTCTTATACTTTTGTGCATACGCAGACAGCCATTCCCATTATCATAGGGACCAAATTTGATGATTTTGTCAGACTTCCACCAGACTTGCAATGGACCATTGTTACCCAGGTACCAAAATTTGATCTTATGACTATTTTTTCCCAAAAATTAATAACCATGATGGATTTTATCTTTTTCCTATTACGTCTATTTTTGTTTCGAACATGAAAAAGGACTCTAAAATAATTATTGAATGATTAAAAACCACGACCATCAATGTCTGTTGTACACATTGGATTTTTTTCTTTTCTTTTTTTAAAATTATTTTGGTAAATTGTGATATAACATGGTGAATGTCATGTGAATTTGAGGGAATGTCTTGGGGTGATTGGATGACTTGAACGTGAGTTTGTGACTTGTGAGTCTTCCTTTGTCAATTCTGTCAGAATTGACATCTGTGACATTTCTCTCTTTCTCTCTCTCTCTATGTATATATATGCATATTTCTTTCCTATTCTTTTCTCTCACCGCGTTATAAGATAAGCAAAAATCAAAGGGGCCACATGTTCATTAAAGTTGATCTTAAAATTGTATTGATTCTAATGACTTTACACACAAAAAGATGGATGGAATTCAACTTTCTTTAAACAGCATAAAAATTTTCATTGGCTTATGGTTCTAACAACTTCGAATTGATATCTGCGTTCAAATTGATAATTGCGTTCTTTGCAGGCAAGAGCATATGCAAGGGCAATGAAAGCAACCCTTTTCTTCTCTAGTGCCAAACACAACATAAATGTCAACAAAATCTTCAAGTTCATCTTGGCCAAATTGTTTAACTTGCCCTGGACGGTAGAGAGGAATTTGACTATTGGAGAGCCCATTATCGACTTCTAATTAATATTTAGTTAGATCTTTAATTACCAATCATTTTCATGTACATAGCCGAAAGAGAAAAGATAAAGATAAAAAGAAAAGGATTACTATTCAATCCTAGAAGTTGATTCCATTACTCACCACCTCTAGGTGACTCTATTCATTTTTTTTTTAATTTTTCTTCTTCTACTGCTTGTTTTTCAGCCTTTGTAAGATTTCATAGAAATTTAAAACATATTATATTCTCATGATGTCGTCTCGATTAGAGAGGATCGGATAAAAAACCTGTATCAGTTTAGATAATTTTTTAATATTATTTAGATAATTTTTAAATCGAGACGGGAAAAGATGGAGAAGTTTCATGTTGTCTGATTGTAGAGGATTAGATAACATTAATATATAGAACTAGGCTTATACAGTTAGTTAGTATCTGGATTCCAGACTTGAAAATTATATTAAATATTTCATTTTCATTATTATTAAATGGATTTTTGAATTAAAATAAAAAAGACAGATTAGGTTACTACTAAAATAATTTTATTTCAAATGTTTAAAGATAAGTATTAGATATTATTTTATTAAATTTAATATTACGAAAGGAATAACTAGTAATATTATCGATAGATTAATTTTTTAACCATTTAACGGTGAGTTTTATATACTATTGAATTACATTTAATTATATGAAAAAAAAAAAAAAAACTGGTAATATTATTGATAAGCCAGTGTAAATAAATAATAAAAAAAAAAAAAAAAAAAAAACCCAAACAACTTAAATTAAACGGCCCTCAAAGATCCTGGGCACCCTGAAAGATACAATAAGCATTGACAGAATGCCAATTTACTTCCTCAACCGCGGACAAGGCCAAGACAACCAGTTTATATGTCAAGCTATTCTCATTGCGGGAAATGGTTCGGCACTTACAAACACCAAACGCCACACACAAGGCTTTTATGTCATTGACAAGCAAACCCACCTCCCCACAAGAACTAATACAAGAGTTACTAGTCGAGGTAACATTGACTGCATCAATCTCAGTTTCGTCAACCTTCAACTTTAAACTACGAGCAAACAGAAGACCCTCACGTAATGCGATAAACTAGTTCAACTCGGCTTTTTACGCATGAGATGAAAATGTTAGTCTTATCTGATAACAGCATGGGGGAATATAACATAAGATTTTAATATGATTTCCATATGATTCTCTAGGCACTTGAGGTTTAAAAAAAAAGGAATCACTTTAGCATAAACCTAAAATAATTCCACTTGCTTCCTGAAGCATCAAAGATATATAACTTCAATGTCCACTTTACATGCCATTTTTATAATTTGTTTAGAGGACATGGAATCCAGCCTCTATTCAATACCCCACTAAAATATGCCGCCATTAAATTAATGAAAACTCTACCTACACCCAAGATTTGACTCTCTGTATTTTACTCCTGAAGTAGACTCTTGTCTATTGAATAATTTATCTACCATATAAATTCCAAGAGAATGAAATAAGAACAAAAAAAAAAGATATATATAAAACAGATCGATAGCCTACTTACATGGTCATTGACCACGGAAGTTTGGTCATGACAAATTATATTCTGACCAATGGAGGGTTATATATACACCCCTAGTTTTGTTTGGGTTGATTCAAGTTGTATTCAAATTAAAGCAGTTGATTGGTGCTTTCGAGGTAGCTTTTGCTTTTAATTGGCTAATTTTTTTATAATACTTTCTTCAAGATTTATATGGTCACAATAAGATCAAGAACATTATAGCCTGAACCCCTTCTTAAAATACATTTCTCTGTGACTATTTTGTAACTAAAATTTTTAACAAAACACTGAGGATAAATTCTGGTCTTAGATGCGTTCAATAAAACTGTGTGTACACACACACACGCACATATATAGCAGCTGTACAAGCACCTGAACTGTACTTGATATCAACTCACCCCTCCCTTTAATAGTTAGATATGCTCAGGTTCTGTCTCTTGAACCGGTTCTGTATCCATTGAGCTATTTGTAGGTATGATTCCCTATTGAGATCGTTTTCAACTTCCTCAGAGAGAGAGATTCACTTCTTCAAGAACGCGCCCGAAATAGATCAAATATTGCAGAATGAGAAACTCATTTTGTGTTCCTTTAAAATTTGTCAACTCAATAAATTTAAGAGTTTCCTTGATGCATTTGAAGACTACCAACCCAAAATTCTAGTGAGTCAAGTCCGAATGGAGGGGCATAATTCTGTCAACAAAAGCAAACCAGAAAGAGACAGAATGTTAATGCTGAATCTTAAAACTACTAAGCATTTTCAAGAAACCTTCTTCAGCTAGCTTTAGTTCAAATATAGATAGATTCGAACAATTTATCTTTCCATCAATAATCTACTGGCAAGATAGGTAATTTAAGTTTCTAAGCTAGGAGAAAAGTTAATTTAGACACGAATGCATTACTTATATATGTCCGTGCTTGTAACATGTTCATTATATTACAAAACTATCACTTCCGTATCATATCATGCGTCCATAATGGAGAATTATGCGTACTTATTTCTTATAAGCCAAATATCATTAAAAGAAAGGATGCATGATACAATCATGAGACGTGAATGTATTACTCACATTCTTAATTACTTGTGACATGTGCCCATTATGTTATAAAACTATCATTAACGTTGAAAAAAAAAAAATTTTGCTGCAAGTAATCTTGAATGAAAACACTCTTTTCATATTCACAAAACAAGAAAACGAAAAACCCCTTATACAGAGTTGAGAAGTCAGTATTTAACTATCTACTAACTATCTCTATACTTAGCTGCTGACACTTGGTTCACTAAGCTATTGCCACTTGTCAGATTAATTAACTAACTGTTTGCACCTAAACACTTTCCATCCTATATACAAAAATAAATATACAATATAGGCTAACAAGCTTTACAACCAACATGCTTTACATCCCCTCCTCAAGGTGGAGCTTGGTGGAAATCACACAAGCCCAACTTGGACAGTAAGGTATAGAATGCAGGTGCAAATAAGGATTTTGTAAAGATATCAACCAACTACAGCTTGGAAGGAATGTGTTGTGGCTTAATAAAGCCTTGGTTATACTTGTACCGTACCAAATGACAATCAATTTCCAAGTGCTTTGTCCTTTCATGAAAAACCGGATTAGCAACAATATGTAGAGCAGCTTGATTGTCACATCAAAGAGAAATAAGAAGAGAACATGTGAGCTTAAAATCATTCAAGATATAGAAAAGCCACTGCAACTCATAAATTGTTGAAGCCATGCTTCTATACTCTGCTTCTGCTGATGATCTAGAGACAGTGGTCTATTTTTTTGTTTTCCATGAAACCAATGCTGACCCTAAGAAGACACAATAACCAGTGAGGGATTTTCTACGATCAGGACATGATGTCCAATTGGCATCACAGTATGCTTGCACTTGTAAGGAGTTATTGACTGGATAAACAATCCTTTAGAGGGGCAACCTTTAAGATATATGAGAACATGTATTGCAGCAACCCAGTGTAACTAACATGGAGCACTAACATATTGGCTCAATTATTGCATAGCGTAGGTGATATCTGACCTTGTAAAACCAAGATAAAGCAACCTTCCAATCAATCTTCTATATCTGTCTAGATTTGTTAACAAAGAACTGCATCACTAACAAACTTGTGTCCTTTTGAAAGTGGTATAGAAATTGGTTTGGCTCCTAACAACTCCACATCTTTAAGGACATCTAACACATATTTCTGTTGATTAACATAAGTTCCAGCAGAAGACCTTGCAATTTCAAGACCAAGGAAGTATTTTACATAGCCAAGGTTTTTGATAGTAGATTCAGAATTAAGGAACTTCTTAACATTAATAATTTCATCCTCACAAGTTCCTGTGATCAACACATCATCAACATACACAATCAAGGCCAAAAAAAGAAGTGGATGTTTGCTTAACAAATAGACAATTATCATGTGTTGGTTGATGGAATCCATATTTAGTCAATTGCAAAGGAAACTCATAGTTCCATTGTCTAGAAGCTTGTTTAAGACCATATAGAAACCTTTTAAGCTTACAAACCTCTCCTTGTTTTGCTCTAATGTACATTTTCAAAGGTTACATACAAACCTCCTCATTCAAATATCCATGTAAAAAAGCATTGTTTATATCCAACTAATATATAGGCCAAGACCGGGCAGCTGCTATGGCTATAAACACTCTTATTGTCACTAACTTTGCAATAGGTGAAAAACTATCAAAATAATCCACCCCTTCAATTTGGTTATACCCTTTTGCAATAAGTCTAGCCTTAAATCTTTCTACACTACCATCTGGTTTTAACTTAACCTTATAAACCCACTTTGAACCAATTGCCTTTTTGCCTTTGGGTAAGACTTTCAACTCTCATGTCTTATTAGATTTTAATGCATCCAGTTCCTTATTCATAGCTTCAACCCACTCTTTACTATTACTAGCTTGATTATAAGAACTTGGTTCTTGTATATTTGACACATTAGCCAAAAACTTTATGTATGTAGGTGAAAAATCTGATGATATATGATAGGAAATGTGTTAGATGTGTATTGAGATTATAAATGTGTAGGCTAATTTGAAAATAGATTGGCAATTGATGTTGATGGAGATTGTATTATGTTTGAGACAAAATCTTTCAACCAGCCAAGTTTATGTTTAACTTTAGTACTTTGCCTAAGAGGTTTAGGTGATGAATGAATGTTGGTTGCAGGACTTAAAGTTGTTGGTTCAGTTTCTGTTAGGTTAGGTTGTACATGGCTATCTGACTTAGGCATGTTAGAATTTAAATGAGGTGTATGAGTATCCTTATTAACAAGAACAGTAGGTAATAGAATCAAAGAAGGTAATGAAGATGCAGTTTTGAAAGGAAATTCTGTTTCATGAAATATTAAATCTCTTAAAGTAAAAATATTATGAGATATCATATCATAGACCTTGTATGCCTTTTGACCTGTCCCATATCTAACAAAAATACATTTGAAGGTTCTTGGATCAAACTTATCTTTATGAGGATAAGTATTGGTTGCATAGCAAAGACATCCAAATGTTTTAAGAAAATCATAATTGGGTGATTTTCCATAAAGTACTTCATAAAGACCTTTCCAATGAAGTACTAAACTAGAAAGTCGATTGGTAATGTATGTTGCTGTCAAGAGGGATTCTCCCCAAATTTTTTTTTGGCAAATTTGATTGAAACATAAGTGATTTGACTATTTGAAGTAAAATTTTATGTTTTCTTTCCACAACTCCTTTTTGCTGTAGAGTATAAACACAAGTTTTTTGATGCAAAATATCTAGTTCAAATGAAACATTTTGGCATTCTTAATTCATAAATTCAGTCTCATTGTCAGTCCTAATATGTTTCACTTGAACACCAAATTGGTTGTTAGTCATTTTAAAAAATTTGTTTAAGGTTTGAGCTACTTGTTGCTTATTTGACAATAAGAAAATCCAAGTTGCCCTGCTCAAATCATCTACCCCAGTAAACATGTAATGTGATCCTGTAAAAGATGCTTATTTGTATGGACCCCAAGGATTCATGTGCCCTATGTAAAAAGTTTGTTTTGTATGTATTTGACTTGCTGGAAAAGGTAACTTTTGTTGTTTAGAAATGGGACATACATCACAAGGTTTACAAGTATCTACAATATCAGTATCTATGAAGGATAAATGACTCAACATAGTAAGAGAAGCATGAGCATGCCCAGGTCTTTGATTCCAAATAATATTGTCTGAAGTTAAAACTTTATTTATATGACAATTCTTAATACAATCAAGACTCTTTTGATGCATAAGTACATTATTTTTGTACATAGAATGCACAATTTGTGCTTTGTAAGACAATAAGGCTTTATTCGAAAAACTGAATTTGTCTAACATAAACAAGTTTTCTATCACTCTACCAATTACTAATGTCTTCTCAATCCTTAGGTCTTGTAAAACACAACATGTAAGATAGAAAATAAATTTAATTTGGGCTGTTTTTGAAAGTTTGTTGACTGATAATAGGTTATATTTGAAACTAAGAACATGTAAGGTACTTGTCAATATAATTTTCAGGTGTAAAATTACATCACCTATGTGATGTACTAATTTTATAGTTCCATCTAGCAGATAAATTGAGGTTCTTTATGTTAGGACAGTTGGATTATCTATATTTTGTAGGTTAGAACACATATAGTTTGAGACTTCTGTGTCAACTATCTAAGTTTTTAGTTCTAAATAATCAAGTGTATGTAAAGAGTAGTTTAGAATTGTACTTGCAAAGTCACTCACATATGCAAGATTAACATGACTGTTTGCTTCTGCAAACTTCCCTTTCATGAACTTTGCCACTACTTGTTGTATCATGTTTGCCATAACAGTTGTCCAATCAGTCCCTTTAGCAGCAAATAATTCTTGTTCACTATCTAGTGGTGTCTCTGCCGTATTAACTCTGTCTTTGTTTTATAGTTTTCCCTTTTGGTCTTTTAGCTCCTTATACCAATCGGGATAGCTATGAAGTTTAAAATAAGTTTCCTCTTCATGACCATTAGATTTGCAAAAGTCACAAAACCTCTCACCATTCTTTCCTGCATTTTTCTTCTTGTAACCCCCTTTAGCTATTCCTTCCTTCTTAAAGTTTTGCCCCTTTACAAGCATTGTTGTGCTCTCCATATTTTCTGCAAAACTAATATGCACTTGTCTCTGCTTTTCAACCCTCAAGACCATAAAATATGCTTTATTCACACTTAGCAAATGATCCATCAATAACACTTGATTTCTAATGTGATCATAAGAATCATTCAATATCAAAAACTGCATCAAATGATTAGAATTAGTAATGTCAGTTATTGATTTTGCAACCCCATATATGCATTGTGGAACTCGCATTAAACATGTAAGTTCATTCCACAGTTTCTTAAGCTTTATATAGTATTGCATAACTTACATGATTCCCTAAGAAATTGAACTGATTTCTCTCTGTAGCTGATAAAGCATAGGCCCATTACACTCACCATTTCTTTCCTCCAACTCATTCCAAACTTCCCGATCTGAAGTTGTGTACACAAAGGTTTCTACAATTTCCTTTGATATTGAATTCAGTATTCAGGAAGTCACCATACAATCTACTCTAACTCATTGCTCATAGTCTGGTGACTCCACATCAAGTACTTTACATTTTCTACTTACAAACCCTAATTTCACTTTGGCTCCTAAAGCAATTCTCATTGATCTACTCCAAGAAATGTAATTATGACCTATCAATGGTGTCGAAACTAGTTGCATATCTAGATGATCTGAATTCTACAAGTATAGAGGATCTCCATTGTTGTAGGACCTAGCTTCAATAGTATCGTCACCTTTAGATCCTTGAATCGAACCATAGATTGAATTTCTCATGTCGCTTGTCATGATTGTAATTGAACCAACGAGTCAGAAACACCAAGAATAGTTTAAGAGAATCAATTAAAAGTATCTCAAGCTAGGTCTAGATCGACCTGCTCTGATACCATAAACAAAAAATACGATTTTGCTACAAGTAATCTTGAATAAAAACACTCGTTTTTCATATTCACAAAACAAGAAAACGAAAAATTCCTTATATAGAGTTGAAAAGTTAGTATTTAATTATCTACTATCTCTATACTCAGTTGCTGACACTTGGTTCACTAAGCTGCTGCCACCTATCAGATTAACTAACTAACTATCTACACCTAAAAAACTTTCCATCCTATATACAATATGCGCTAACAAACTTTATAACTAACATGCTTTAAAAATTAAAAACGTACTATGTAACTTGTTAATATAGACTCAGATTAATTTCTCTTATTAATGCGACAATCACGTGGGCAAAATTATAATTGCTATAGTATTGGAAAAGATTTCGAATGAATCTTTGAACCACTAGAATCTTTATGTATTATAGTTAAAAGCATTAATTTACATAATACTTGTAGGAAAAATCCTAACATGGACAATATTGATAGTCAAGTCTCTAGTAAAGGGCAGCTTTTAAGCATGAAACTGATTCCATGAGATTCAAATGAGTGCATGGAGATACGTCTTCAAAATGAGATGTCTTACGTTCAAAGTATTTTTCAAACCCAGTGGCTCTTCCGCAGTAGGAATGACCTGATCAATATTTTCCAACACAAAATTGAATCTATTAGTTTATAACTTCATTGTGATCACTTATACTAAACATTAGAACTTACTTTCTACTCTTCTAACTCCTATTAAGATATAAAAAAATAAAAAAGAAAGCATAGATATTATACAGATATGATTAAATATGATGTTTTGAAATAATAGTGTTACAACTCTTATATTCTATCATTGTGATTGAGGCAAGGAAAAGGAAAATGAAAAAGCAGATGTATCAAGCATATATAACTAAACAATGATGTTTTGATGAACAATTTTACAACTCTTGGTTTCTAACTCTTACCAACATATGAAAGAAGAACAGCAAAGCGAAAACATTATATAGATAAGATCAATATGACTTTCAAAAATATTGATTTACAACTCTATTTAATCAATGGAAAAGAAAACAGAGAGCATAAACATTAGATAAATTTCATTGAATATGATTTTTTGAAAGAATAATATTACTTATTATCAAACTTTAAACTAAAAAAAACTGTTTTCTAAAAAAAATTGCAATACTCCTCAAGAAAAAAAAGGGTAATACAATATTGTTTTGAATTCTAGAAATAACTAAAACGTAAATTAATATAATACGAAAAGGATTAAAATTTATCTTAACTTTAAATATGAGAAAAAGAATGTGTATACTCAAAAAAGGAACAAATGAATGTGACAGAAAAGTAGAAAATATTATCTACTTTATAGATAAGAATGAAAACTTATCTGATATGTGTTTTATGTCAAATCGAATAGTTTGTGGTTCACAACTTATCATACAAAAAAAAAAAAAAAAAACCACTCATTGAATTCTAAAAATAACTAAGACATAAACTAATATAATACGAAAAGTATTCATCTTAATTTTAAAAATTAGAAAAAGAATATGTATACTCAAAAAAAGTACAGATGAATGTGACACAAAAGTACAAAATATTGTCTACTTTAAAAATAAGAATCAAAACGTACCTGATATATGTTTTTATGTGAAATCAAATAGTTTGTGATTGACAATTCATAATGCACAAAAAAAAAAAAAAAAAAATTATACTCAGATCACAGAACTGACTGAAGATCTATAATCTTATAGAAATCAAATTGAATTCATCCATCTTTTCAATATAGTATTCTGATTAAAAATAGAGAATCAAATTAAAAAAGAGGGAGAAAAAATTAAAAGAAAGAAAACCAGAAACAATACAAAATATTGTCTACTTTAAAAATAAGAATCAAAACGTACCTGATATATGTTTTTATGTGAAATCAAATAGTTTGTGATTGACAATTCATAATGCACAAAAAAAAAAAAAAATTATACTCAGATCACAGAACTGACTGAAGATCTATAATCTTATAGAAATCAAATTGAATTCATCCATCTTTTCAATATAGTATTCTGATTAAAAATAGAGAATCAAATTAAAAAAGAGGGAGAAAAAATTAAAAGAAAGAAAACCAGAAACAAACCTGAAGCAAATAACTGCATACAGTCAAAACCCTAACTAAGAAAAGATGTTCTAGAATATTATACATAGCATCACTACGTTCTGAAGGTTCTAGCGCAAAATCGATCTCTGCCTCTTGCAGGGATAAGTGTTGCCTCTTGAATTTAAAATAATCAGCCATTCCACTATACCTGAACAAATCTCAAATTTGGAGCCTCACCAATGACCAAACAACCCACATAATTGCACTTATCAATCACCAAAGTTTTGAGTACCGATGTGGGCTGGAAATGTCAAGATGGCCATCATAGCTTCAACAATTCTTCAGACTAAAATTCTCCAACAATGGACAAAGCAACAAAAGGGTCTTGAAGAATTTCAGTGCTTTGAAGAAACTCTCCCTGGGGTGGGATTGAATTGGGACCAAAAAATTGCAAGCAAACAGCTTCAGAGACTCAAGATCCTTGTGACCATGAACATGCGCTGGCAAACCCCTCGTTGAGTTTGAAGAACATCTTCTCTACGTCAGCATTTCCTCATCTTTAATGATAGGACGGTATGTTAGCATTATAAATAATGTGTCAACGATCCCCTTTGTTGGATTTTACATAGACATAGCCTAAAGTAATAAGATGGAATGATGAGAATATAAAACTGAAATGTTAACTTACTTCTTCATTCAAAGCACTTTCCTTAAATACAAAAGGATTTTAACAGAAAACTAGAATTACTGCTAATTACAAGGCATGATCTTCCTATTTACAAGCCATAAACAAAAACCACTAACACAACTGACTTCCTAAGAATTTGGTCACACATAGCACATTCAGTTTAACCACTTGCTATGCACATCTCATCACACATCAGCAGCCCATGTCTGCATATAAGTATTTGAATTCTTTTCTTATTAAGAGTTCTTATCTTCCAGTTATGTTGTAAGAGTAATCATCCGAAGTGGTTAATTGTTAGTATTTGATAATAAAATGCTACTAAATTAATAAATGAATAAAAATATTCAAATTCATTAAAGTTTAATCTAACAATTTAAATAAATACAAAATTTAAAAATTAGATTTTAAAAATTGCAAACAGATAATGGTTTCTTAAAGTTGTATACTAGCTAAAATTTATTATATTTGTTACCCAATAAATAAAAAATACTTTTAAAAAATTCAAATTCAAAGAAGAAGACAAAAATTAAATGGATTTTTTTTAAAAAAAAAAATCTAATTCAAAGAAAACAAAAAATTTTGAAACAAAATTATTAATAGTTACAAAAGTAGATGCCTGTACAAAGTTCGAATTCTTATAACAATAGTGCCTTTGATTTTTATAATATCGAGAGGCTAATAATCAACAACAATATGGGACTTCCTCTGGCATGCATGCAAATTGTATTCTTGTCATACATATATCAGTTCAATAAAAACAGTGTACAGCTCTACAAGCAACTGAACTGGACTTAATATCAAGTTCACCCCTCCCTTTAATAGATAGATATGCTCAGGTTCTTTGAGGCTTTCTTGAACTGGCTTTGCACCCATTGAGCTCTTTGCAGGTATGATTCTCTGTTGCCACCATTTCCATCAACTTCCTCAGAGAGATAGATGTTCACTTTTTCCAGAACGCGCCCCAAACAGATCAGATATTGCAGAAAGAGAAACTCATTTACTGTTCCTTTGAATTCTGTCACCTCAACAACTTTAAGCGTTTTCTTGATGCATTTGAAGACTACCAAATTCTTAGTCCAGAAATCTTGTGGGTCAAGTTTAAATGGAGGTACATAACCCTGTCAACAACGAAAACCAGAAGAAGATATCTTTTCATCAATAATCTGCCTGCAAGATAGGTAAGTTTTTAACCTAGGAGAACAAATTAGCTAAATGTACGTAGAAGTAAATGCATTACTTCTATTCATACTATCACGTGTTGTATTCATACTAACATGTGTTCATTACATTACAAAACTATCACACGTCCATTATAGAATCAACATTATTTTCTCTCACGCGTCCATTATAGAATCAACATTATTTTCTCTAAGACAAAAATTAGTTAAATGTAGGCGTGAATGCATTACTTCTATTCATACTTGTAACATGTGTTCATTATATTACAAATCTATTACATACAATATCACGTGTCCATTATAGAGTCAATACTATTTTCTTATAATGCCAAACATCATTAAAGAAAGGGGTAAATGAAACAACCACGTGAGAGTCTTTTTAACCTACTAGAAAAGCTGAATATTACACGTGAATGCATTATTCCCATTCGTACTTATGACATGTGCTCATTATACTATAAAACGATCTTAAGGTACTATGTCAGGTGTCATTGTAGACTCAAACTAATTTCTTAAGAATGATACAATCACGCGAGGGAGATTATAGTTGCTAGAGTATTGGAAAAGAATTCGAATGAATCTTGGAACCACTAGAATCTATATGTATTTTAGTTTAAAGTATTCAATTAACACATTAATATATTTAACACTTACAGGGAAAATCCTGACACGGCCAATGTTGACGGTAAGGGTCTCCAGCAAAGGACAGCTTTTAAGCATAAACCTTATCCCATAGAATTCAAATGGGTGCATTGAGGTCTTTAGAATGAGATGTCTTACGTTCAGAGTATTCTTCAGACCGAGTGGCTCTTCTGCAGTAGGAACAACCTGAACATTTACCAACACAAAACTGAATCTATTAGTTTCTAACTTCATTGTAATCACTAATACTAAACATAAGAAGCTACTCTCTACTCAAGGTTTATTAATTAGAAACAACAATCTGCAACTATTGCTTACCAACTCTTAATTGAGATACGAAGAAGAAAATAGATGTATTAAATAGTTATGATTCAATGGAAAACAAACGCACTGCAGATATGATTGAATATGGATGTTTTGGAATAATAGCAACTCATAATTCCAAACTTTATAATTAAGGTGTGGAAAAGGAATAAAAGGAAAATGAAAGTAGATGGGTTAAACATATAGGATTGAACATGATATTTTGATGAACTTCTAACTCTTGCCAACATATAAAAATATTGTCTCCATTAAAGATAAAAATAAAAACACGTTTGATATGCATTTTGATATGAATTTGAGATAATTTGTTATTAACAATTCATAAAAAATAAAATAAAATGAAATTTACTTTCAGATTATAAAATTTACTAAATATCTATAATTTTATAGAAATCAAATTTAATTCATTCATCTTTTCAATATAAAAATTCTGATTAAAAATAGAGAATCAAATTTATTAAAAAAAAAAAAAAAAAAAAAAACCCAAAAACAAACCTGAAGCAAATAACTGCAAACTGTCAAAACCCTAACTAAGAAAAGATTTTCCAGGAGATCATAAAGAAGTGCACCAGCTTCTGAAAACTCTGATTCGAGCCCAAAATCAATCTCTGCCTCTTGAAGAGACAAGAGTCGCCTCTCAAAGTGAAAAGTATCAACTTTTCCACTATACTTGAAAAACCTCAACTTTGGAGCCTCAATCTGGACCAAACCAGCCACAAAATTGCACTTGTCAAGCACTAAAGTTTTGAGTCCCAAAGCTGGCCGTGAAACATCGAGATGACCATCAATGCTCCAACACTTCTTCATAGTAAAACTCTCCAACGACGGACAGTACGACAAAAGGGTCTTGACAGAATTTGCTCCCAATTCAACCCAACCTAAAGAGAGTTCCTTCAAAGCACCGAAATTCTTGAACTCCGAGACCAAAAAGTTGCAAGCGAACAGCTTCAGCGACTCAAGGTCCTTGTGACCGTATACATGCAGTGGCAAATGAAAAACCCCTCCATGATTTTCAGCGACATCTTCTCGCCAAAGAGGGTCATGGAAATCCAGGTTGATTTTTTCGGCTTTGCGTGCGGTGGAGAACATGACAAGGTCTTGCATGGCCTCCGGAAAATCCCCAGGTCTAGAAAACGTGAAGGAAAACTTCTCAAGGGTGGTTCCTTTATAATTCTCCACCCATTGACAAGCAATTTCGATGAAATCCCTCCTTTGATTCTGTCGGTTCTCTTCATTATCATCCTGATTGACAAAATCACTCTCTTGAAAATCAACATTCCTCATCCCACGCCAGACGTTTCGAAACCGGGTGGAGAGAAGGCTGGTTCTTGCGGCTTCTTTGAAGGGCAAGAAGGAGAAGATGTAACCAAGGTAGTCGCTTGGCAGAGTAGAGATAATATCTCTTCTATTGTTGATGTTGTCAGCCATGGTTTTTTTTTTTTTTTTTTTTCAAAAAGAGAAAAAGGTAGTGAAAAGTTGATGAAAATAAAGGAAGAGAAACCACACAAAACCCACGAGTGTTGTGAGAACGCAGAGATTGAGTTTTATAAGTGTTGCGAGAGAGTAGATGGGTGTGATTGTATAGAAATTAACGGTTTCTGTGCCGGTTGATATGGCGAGAGTTGTGCCCCGGAGTGAAATGTTGTGACTCTTCAATATGGACAACCAAAATAAAGTTTTCTATGAAAGAGTGAAAAAAAGTGATATATTAGGGACAAAAAATGGAACAATCTGTCGTTAGATATGTAAACATTAAGATGATAGAAAAAGAAAGATTAATTCGGGCAATCAGTGCTAGCAATTCTTGAAGTAGAACAAATAAAATTTCAATCCCAGACTTTTTTTCTTTGTG
The DNA here is from genome assembly GCA_019925255.1 of Litchi chinensis. Lineage (NCBI taxonomy): Eukaryota > Viridiplantae > Streptophyta > Magnoliopsida > Sapindales > Sapindaceae > Litchi > Litchi chinensis. Next base: position 29,979,735 of record CM034462.1, on the reverse strand, counting down.
GGTCATAAATCATAATAATAAAAGGAATTTAAATGCTGATGAGTTTAGTTTGGTTAATGGAAGATGAGATATTGAAATTATTAATATACATATTGATGTAAGATTTGACTTTTTATTACTTAGAATGGATTTGGATTCTCTCACCGCGTAAATTTTTCATTGTCTTTTAATGATATGATAATACAAGAGCATTACGATTTAATGATACATGAGCATTATAAGTAATGGGTAATTAAAATATGATTATTTATGATTATTTTTATTTCATCAACAAATTAATTACTTGCTTTAAAAGGTGGGGAACAGCTAAGGTGGGAGAGAATCCATATTTAATTACTATTATAGACAAAATTAATTGCTTATATAGTTTTAACTATTTGAATTCTTTCGACCTCTGACGGTCCAAACATGGTGTCCAAAATAACAATTCATCAACTTTAGTATCTTTAATATCACTAAAAATATAACCAAGTAACAAATTCACATTTTTTCATGCAAAAAAATATATATATATATTTTTTAATTACATAGAATTGCCTGGGATGCTGCCTAAACATAGCAAGTACTTTATATGAAAATGCTGCCAAAAAAACAATCCATTATATGTCATATTATAATATAAAATTAATTCTATTATTTTTTTGAGAAAAAATCGATAAATCTATTAAAATATTCAGATTTATTAAATTTTAATTTAACAGTTTAAAAAACACAATTTAAAAAAAAAATTAAAAAAAAAGTGTAAATAGAAATGGTTTCATAACGTTGTTGTTTTACACTAGCTTAAATTTATTGTATGTGTAAGGAAACTTAAATTTACTTTCCAAAAATTCAGGTTCAAGGAAGACAAGAAATTTTAAAATGAAAATTATAAAACTTACAAAAGGATAGGCCTGTACAGTGTCTGAATCCTTACAACAATAGTGATTTTAATCTTTGTAGATAATATCTAGTGGATAATAGTCAGCAATCTGGGTTCATATGGTATGCTTACTAAAAATGTCAAGAGTACAAAAGAAATGGTAAAACTAGTCCCAAAATCCCAAAATATACATTATATGTCAATCTTATATAGTATTAAGATTAGGTTCCCAAACAATGCGGATTAATTCTACATAAAGCTTTTTCACTCACTAAGGAAGCACATGAGAAAGACCAACACTCAACTCTTGTGACAGATATGATGTGTCAAATTGCTCCAAGAGATTTTCAGATATCTTCAAAAGCACATAAAAGAGTGACTAGTGATGATGATGGAGTGGCCTTTCGATGCCAATTACCCAGATGAATTCTTATGCAAGAGTACATACTCTGCAAAATCATGGGTTATAAACTTTTGGTAACGTGCAACGAGTTGAATTGTTAAGAGCAATAAGAAAAGATTGCATTATGATGCATAAGCATTTAGATAGCAATGTGTAAAATGTTCGAATTTAACAGTGTCTTTTTTTAAATGTTCATAATAGCGTTGTGGTTCGATGGGATTTAATTTCCTAGAAACCAAATGCAAATGTTAGATATAATGATAGCACATACTAACTCAATCTACACGTAAACACGAAATTGAGATGAATTCCTTACGTTAAGGTAAGTCTCATTGGTGCTTCCTAAGTCCATCAAGTAACGTCCATCATGGACACCCAAAGCCGCCGATGTCAAGAAAACAATGTATAAAAGGTAACAACTTTGACAATGTATGTAAGTATGTAACGGTGCTCTGTTAAGCAACAAACAAAACAGAAGAATGTATTAATTATGAATTTTCTTTCTGCAACAATCAGACTATGTTCATAAATAAACAATACAAGACAAATGAGCTAGAGCGGCTAATGGCAACAATACTACGAAAAGTCGGACTGCCTCACCATCCATTTATATTAGCTAGTTTGATCAGTTACCAGATCAACTATCCTAGATAAGCTACATCGAGATAGACTGAAGTGTAAATCAAGGTTAGGATTCAGGTTGTCTTGTAAGTGAAAATGTGAAGTTTAAAAATCATATTATTTCAAAACTTAACTATATACTTACTTATAAGAGAAAAGATTGAAGGCGAGGTGCAAAATTTAGAGCAGTGTCACACCTAGGATGTAACAGAACAAAATTAAAACCAGCAATCAAATATAGGGATAATCCTAAAAAACCCTTGACATTTGATTAGATTATCCATTTTGTCTCATATAGTTTCGTTTTTATCCAAAGTATCATCTAACTTTAATTAAACACTCAAAATCCCCCCTGGAAGCCTATAAAAGATGATATTATTTCTGACGATAACAGATTTTGTTAGATTGTTACAATTGACCGTTTGACTCTAAGGGTAAAAAAGAGAATTCAATTAAAATATTAATAAAATATAAAAAATAAAATAAATAAAAAAAAAAGTTGTTTTTATTTAAAAATAAAAAATAAAAAATATATATAAGAATATTTTCATTTTTTCTCTCCATTCCTCTCTCTCTTGCTCTCTCTTTCTCTCTTTCTCTTCTCTTTTCCTCTTTCTCTCTCCATCTCTGGTTAGATTTGCTAGTGGTTCGACGGCGACTACGGTATGGTGGAGACTCTGGTTAACCAGGCCTCCAAATATGGAGATCCAGAATCAGGGCTCCACCGTTGGGAGACCCATCTAGGTCTCCACGATGGAGACCTAGTGTAGGTCTTACTGGGTCTCCATTGCCTAGATCGAGATGGGTCTCCACCAGTGGAAACCCTATTGGAGATCTCCGATCGTGGAAAGGTCTCTACGGTGAAGACCTAGTTGTCTCCAATCATGGAGATTGTCCGGAACTGAGTCTTCATCGTTGGACCCAGAATAGTCTCCACCATTGGAGACCCAGGTCCAACCGCGGAGACTAATGGTTTTTTTTTTTTAACCTGTTATGTTGTTTGAGTTTTTTTGTTTTATGGTGTTTGCTGATGATCATGAGAAATTGATGATTTTGGGAGGTTGATGATGAAAAATATGGGTTTTCAAATAACCCAGAAATGGGGAAAGAGAAGAAAGAGGAAGAGAGGGGATCAAGAAGTGTGGGAGGATGAAGTTAAGATGGAGTTCATGGATAGTGGAGATTTAATTTGGATCTCTTTTTTTATATATATATTTTTATTTTTTAATTTAGTTTGTTTTTATTTTTTAAAATATCATAGTGGCAGTTTAATCTTTTTACCTTTTATACATCTTAGTTACATTTTTCTGTCATCAGAATGATGAAATAGTGTTTTTTGAATAAAAATGAAACTACATGAGGGAAAATGGGTAATCCAGCAAGGGTCAGTTGGGCTTTTAGGATTTTCTCTCAAATATATAATATGATTCATGAAAGGCAATCCTTCAACTCCAAGCTTTCTTAAATTAAATAGAAGGGGCAATAGCATCATAATTGGTATGCCTCTCTGATCATCTCCACTGCAAGTTCACAAGGGCTCCCTCACTTGTAAGTCAAAGCAAACTAAAAGAGTACCACATCACCTAGTCACTACCTAATAGCCATCATTTATAGGCAAGTTCCAAAAAGATGTACATTTTGAGGAAAACACATTTCAAAGAATCAATTAAAATTGCAATGACGAAATTCATACATTAAAGAACCACTACATATATACAAGTGAATGTTGTTATAAGAAGGATCTTGTATGTTCATTTTATCTCACTCTATATATTTGGAAGAAACTAATTAAATTTTGTTTTATAAACACTAACACCAAATTAAAGGGCAAAGTTGTCTTGTAAATTTCTTCTATATTGGTGAACCATTGCAATGATGTTTTCCATTAGTCTTCCATTTTAGACATGCACTTAATGTAAATCTTTTCTTTTTCACTTTTATTTCTTTTAATATGTTGCATACAAGTGAGACACCTTTTCAATGTTTTATTACACATGCTATAACATGCATGATCTCTAGCCCATGTTTCTTAAGGTTACTTATTCAATCCCTATTTCACACAGGAGCCCCAAGTGCAATTCGAAACAATGAAAACAAGTAAACAAACGCACACCTATTAAAAATAAATAAATAAAATAAAATAAACGACACCATGTTTTTTTTTTTTATGACTGTGACCATCCATGGTGCAATCGGGATTAATAGCTACAGGCGTTGTGGCACGAGCCATGGATTAGCTCTCGAAAATAGAAGAGACTAACCCACAAAAAGTGGATGGTGATAATGGGAGGGAAATTGCCACTAATGTGGCCTTGAATGTTTGAACCTTGCATTTATTATTTAAAGTAAGGCAAGGCCGTAAGGGTGATTGTTATCACCGTATCAACCCACCATGTTTAAGTAAATGCACACTTACACACAAAATAATACAACACAACTCTAACAATATAAAATTAAAAATAAAAAATAAAACCATAACTTGAATTCTATTTTGAAATTATATATCGTCAAGATTGAATCTTTCTTACACAATGTGAAGCTAGTCAGTTATTTACACTAGAAAAGTAACAAAAACCCTAGAATCAATTTTTTTTTAACAGCTCTAAAATCACAGTAAATTGAACAAACATTGAAAACAAAAACGTATAGAAAACTGAAAAACGATTGATTTGTTGTTTTTTTTTTTAATTTTTTTTCTTCCTTGCAATGGAGAAATGCAATGGACGGTGTGGAACTTTTTTATAGTCTTTGGTCTGAGATGACTTGAATCTGGCCCAGTTAGAAGCCCAATAGAAACTGGGTTAATTGATTCGGCCTAAAATTGCACAGTGAGTCTGTTGTGAAACGGCGTGGTTTATTGGGAACAGTCATGTTCATGGTTAACTTGGGTTTCGGTTGGATCAGTTACATTTGATGGAACCGGTGGATTCGGTTTCTAACCGACACTCGCCACGTCACAACATGTGACGCCCTTTTTCAAAAAGAAAATTGAAACAAATATTTTTTTCTCTTTATTTTTTATTTCATTTTTTTTTCTTTTCAATAACATTTTTTTTTTTTTTTTTTTTTTTTTATTTTTTTTAAAAAAAAAAAAAGCATCAAGCAAGTTTTTGATAACAGAAGTTAAAGAGAATAAATATATAAATGGTATAAAAATCACTAATTATTGTGAATATATGAATTTATCATCACTTTCAATTTAAAAATATTCCATGATTTATCAATTGAATTATTTTCTTTTTTTTTTTTTTTTTTTTTACTTTCTCTTGTTCTCTTTTGCTTAGTTAGTATTTTATATTTATTGTTTTTAAGCTTTATTTTATAATAATAATTACTTATTTATAATTATCTAGTATTAATAAATTTGTTATAAATTGCATATATATATCTTTTAAATTATTTGAAGTTTAATAAATGCAATTCCACACTTAGAAGTGGAAAAACAAAAACGATCCTAAAAGACATATTCAATTTAAGATTTCATTTGAATTTAATGGATTTTAAAAGTAAGGACTCTATTGAAATTTGGATGTATTTAATCTACATATATATATATATATATATGTATATATGAAATCCATTAAAATCTATGTATATTTAATTCAAATTTGTATAAAATCCAATAAAATTGAGATATATTTAATTTAAATTTGCATGAAATTTAAAAAAAAAAAAAATCTAGATGCATTTAAAAAGTAATTAATTTCTATTTCATTTAAGTGATGAAGGATGAAGTTTTATAGTGATTTTTATGAAAAAAAAAATTATAATGAATTTTATTATTCTCCTTAAGATTTCATCAGATTTCTTACAAATTATAATAAAATTAATATGAAGTCAATAAACTAAATGAATTCCATCACAATATATCATTAGGAAAAAAAAATCAAACATTAATAAATTCTAAATTGAATACACCCGAATTTTTTTTTTTTAAAAAATCAACTGAGTTTTTTATAACAAAAATTAAAGAGAATATATATATATATAGTATAAAATCGATAATTATTTATTTATAATTATCCTAAAGATTTTATATTATACATACACACACACACATGTATATATATACATATATATATATATATATGGTAGTATGTAGGTATGTATCAATTCTTAAATAAAAAGAAAAAATAATGCTTGCAACTTAAAAAAAAAAAATTCTTACATCTAGGCTATGTTTAGAACTTGAGATTTGAGGTGAGTTTGAAATTCAAAATATCTCAAACTCTCAAATCTCATATTTGGAGAGTAATGAGTGAGATTCTAAGCGTAATCTCAAACTCCCTCAAATCCTCATCTTATGGGAATGCTCATTCCCGACCAAAATGATGGGATTTTATGAGTTTGAAAATAAGCATTCCATCTCTTTTTTTAAAAAAAAAAATTAATTTTTTAAAAATTAATTTTAAATATATTATAAAATATTTAAATTAATTTAATTTTAATTCAATTCCAATCTACACTAAACATAATACGGTATAATTTTAATCAAATCTCAAGTTCTATCAAGTATGGCTGTATGGGATAATAATTTTTAATCCAATCCATTATATTTCAATGCTGTGTGTCAACAAACGTAGTCCTATAGTTTTTCAAAAGTTATTATGTTCATTAATTACAATCTATAATTCTCTTTTCTTTTTTTTTTCTATTTTTAACCCTCTTTTTATTATCTCTTTTTTTTATTATTTTTTTAAAAGTATGAAACCAAACAAATGAAGATTTGTCAGCATTTATTGAAAGAAATCATTGTAGGATTTGAATATCTATTTTTATAATAAAAAAAAACAACTCATATAATAAAGAAAAAAAAAACAACTAGTGTAAGCTAATATGATATTTAAGAATTCATTCAATCTAGAATTAATTGAAATTTAACATATTTTAAAAATTTGAATGTATTCAATCTAAATTTTTATTAAATCCAATAAAATCTAAGTATGAATATTTTAACAGTTTAAGTATATTCAATCTATATTTGAATGATTATAGATCTATATAGAATTCAATAAAATCTAAATTTATCTAATTTAGATTTATATAAAATCTAATAAAATCTAAATGTATTAAAAATATTATTAATTTGTATTAAAAGGATATTAACTTTATAGATTTTATTTAAGTAATAAATTTAAATAGATTTTAAAGTATTATAAATATAAGGACACGGGCAGGACACCAACAATTCATGTTGCACCATCCATTTCCATTCGAAACCGATGGGAAATGTAACAAAGAGAAGGCAAGTGTAGCTTTCTACTAGAATTAGTTATGTGCGGCCATTTAGGGAAACCTAAAGCCAAACTAAACCCGAACCAACGACGACAGTCACCAACACCCAAACTAACCGCCACGTCATCACCTTCCAAAAACAGAAAATCCTATCCGGTCCACTCGCCGCCAAATCTTATAAAACCCCAATCACCATTTCATAATATAAAAATACAAAATTTTAAATCGAATCAAAAAATTAATTATAAAACCCGAATTTTTGTCGATTCAAATCCCTAAAGTCGCAAACCTGTAATGGCAGCCGCCTCCGCCGCTACAGCCACCACGGGAACCGCCTCGTCTTGCAGAGTCGCGAGGCCGTACTCCTCCTCACTCGCCGAATTCTCCGCCTCCTTGCAGTTACCGTTCAAGTTCAAGAACAAGAACTCGACGTCGCGCGGCGTCAGCAGCTCGATTCGCTGCACTCTGACGAGGGTCCCGGTTTCGGTCACTGAAATGGACGGCAAGATAGAGTCCGACCCGTCCAGGTGGCAGCGACCCGATTCGCTTGGACGGTTCGGGAAATTTGGCGGCAAGTATGTTCCGGAGACGCTAATGTACGCGCTCTCGGAGCTCGAGTCTGCTTTCAATAAACTCGCCGACGATCATGAGTTTCAGGTCCGTATAGTCCCGCATTTTTGCGTTTTTGGTGTTTAGTCATGGAATGTGTGTTTAAAGTTTCGATTTTTATGATTTTAGTGAATGTTTTACAAATTTGTTTAGGAAATGGAGTTTCGATTTAGGAAACGTGATTGATGTTTATTGGATTGAAATTGAATGGTTCTGATAGATTGCTGTGATTTTATTGTGATAATGTGGGCTTGTAATTATGATTTAGGGAACATAAATTATATCTTTTTTTGATGATTTGGAAAATGGAGTTTGTTTTAACGGTCATGCTACTTTACTGGTTTGTTATAGTTGTTGAAGTGATTAATGTTTGTTGGATTGAAATTGAATGATTCTGATAGCTTGATATGATTGTAGTGTGGAGATAGGGGTTTGCAAGTTATAATTTTAGCGAACATAAAAAAAGTGTTTTTTGATGTTTTAGAAAATGGTTTTTTGTTTTCACGCTATTGTATTGGTTGAATATGGTTGTTAGATGTGATCGATGTTTGTTGGATTGAAATCAAATGGTTCTGATAGCTAGTTATGGTTTTTTTGTGGAGATTTAGGTTTGCAATTATAATTTTAGTGAACATTAAAAGATGTTTTTATAAATATAATAATATAAGCTATAATAATGAGTTTATGACGATATTGAACATTATTGCATTTTAATATGATATTGGGGTTGATGGAAACCATTTAAAAGTTTTGGAATTGGAATTGGTATGGTGGTAAAATATTTGTGTATGCTTGTGTGTGATTGTGATGATAATTTTTGGGGTAATTATTTGTCATGGCAGGAGGAATTATCTGGGATTCTGAAAGATTATGTGGGTAGGGAGAGTCCGCTTTATTTTGCTGAGAGGCTGACGGAGCATTACAGGCGTCCAAATGGTGAAGGGCCGCTGATATATCTTAAGAGGGAAGACCTCAACCATACTGGAGCTCACAAGATTAATAATGCCATTGCGCAAGCTTTGCTTGCCAAGCGTTTGGGTAAGCAACGCATTATTGCAGAAACTGGAGCTGGTCAGCATGGAGTTGCAACGGCTACTGTCTGTGCACGGTTCGGTTTGCAGTGTATTATCTACATGGGTGCACAGGATATGGAAAGGCAGGCGCTTAATGTTTTCAGGATGCGGCTTCTTGGGGCTGAGGTTTGTTTGTTTGGATACTATTTTTGCAATTATTTTAACTACCAAGTTATGATCAGTACTTTGTATGATGTGTTGTGTCCTATATCCCTTAAGAGTGATTGGCCTTGCACATTCTGTCATAGATTTTTTATTGTTCTTGTTTTGGATAAGAAGAAAGTGGTTAGAAATGGAATTTTATTTCAGGATAGTTTAGTGTATTTATAACTTTTAAGGATATTTTACTACAGAGATCTTTTTCCCTTTTACATTTTATTGGACAGTCATTGATTTGGCAAATTAGAAGAACTGGTTCTACGATGTCCCATTGTTGATCCTTCCATTCTTTACCACATTACAATCATTTTTTTCCTCATCTTCCATAAGCTGAACTCTTATTATTTTTATAAAGCGAGTAGAAAGATATGATAGTTTTGTGGCGTTGGTACAAACAGTTATATGAACAAGATGTGTCTTGTCTGTACTCATTTGATTTTGTCCTCATATTCAAGGGGGAAGATTACCTTTGTACATCTCATGTGATTGTGAGTTCTCTTCAATTTTATTTGCTTCTTGAAATGACGAGTTCCACATTGTGTCTTCGAGTGTCAATGTACACACATTAATTAAAATAACCTTTGTTTGGATGTCAATTTCCCGATTGTGTAATTTATACATTAGCTACTTCTACTAGAATTGTCTTTTGATTAAGAATCGTTTTATTTGTGGTGCAGGTGAGAGCAGTTCATTCTGGGACAGCCACACTGAAGGATGCCACATCCGAAGCCATACGGGATTGGGTGACTAATGTGGAGACCACCCATTATATTTTGGGTTCTGTTGCTGGGCCACATCCATACCCCATGATGGTTAGAGAGTTCCATGCTGTGATTGGTAAAGAAACAAGAAGACAGGCATTGGAGAAATGGGGTGGAAAACCGGATGTCCTGGTTGCGTGTGTTGGTGGTGGTTCAAATGCCATGGGACTCTTCCATGAATTTGTTAATGACAAGGATGTTAGGATGATTGGTGTGGAGGCTGCAGGTTATGGTTTGGATAGTGGCAAGCATGCTGCCACATTGACCAGAGGGGAAGTTGGGGTGTTGCATGGAGCTATGAGTTATTTATTACAGGATGACGATGGGCAAATAGTTGAGCCTCATTCCATCAGTGCAGGGTAAGACTTTCAGGTTTTTTGGCAATTAATGATTTTGTCTATCATTTTGATTATATATTATTAATCAACTGTTTATAAACTTGTCGTGGCTTCAGCTTGGATTACCCTGGAGTTGGACCTGAGCACAGTTTTCTGAAAGATGAAGGGCGTGCTGAGTACTATAGCGTCACAGATGATGAAGCATTGGAAGGTATGAAATTACATATGTAATACATCACTGAACTATATAAGGGCATCAGCATGCCACATATATCATTTTTGTCAAACTTCTGGTGGGACAAAGAGGAATTCTTTCTGTGGCTGAATGTCCCCTAAACATTACTGATATTCTGAAACTTCATTGATTGATGAATTTCTTGCTTGCCTGTTTTCAGAATGACATTGTTTGACCAAACTTTCAGTTCTTTAGATATGTGTCTTCCCCATCTATCATAGTATTTTAAGGGAATATCTAAGTTTTTATTGAAGTTGTATAAATCTGTGGAGAATGTTAAGCTTCCAGCTGGTATAATGTCTATATGTGCCACGAAAATGTTATGATAAGGTAAATTTGGGATACTTGAAATAGCTGAAAAAAAAAAGAAAAAATTAAGCCAGAATCCCCAGTGCTTTTGTGAAGTCATTAAATAACCGTTTACCTATTGTCTTTACAAAAGTTAATCATCATATAAGGCAGAAGTTGGAGGTTGCTGTTTTTCTCATCTGTTATTAATTTTCTTTGCATGCAGCCTTCAAGAGATTATCTCGTCTAGAGGGCATCATCCCAGCTCTGGAGACTTCTCATGCACTGGCATACTTGGAGCAACTCTGCCCAACTCTCCCAAATGGAACCCGAGTTGTGATTAACTGCAGCGGCAGAGGTGACAAAGATGTTCAGACAGCCATCAAGTACTTGCAAGTTTAATGGTATAATACTTTTATGCATGCTCCAATTCAATTTGTTCGCAACTAACAAATAAATGGGTTATATCCTATCTCAACAAATAGAGTTGGGAGTAGCGGGGGTCTCTTCATTTTGTACGATTTGCTTTGTTTGACATATGTATGAGTCTATTACTTCTGTTTTTCTCTCGATCCGTTTTGTTTTTCTATTATTGTGTTAAATATATGGGTTTAACTATGTTATCCAACTATTTAACTTTGCCCCTCAATTAAAGCTTTTGGATTGGCTTCATTAACCACTTTTATAGCCAATCCAAGAGCTTCAATTGAGGGGTTAGGTTAGTGATTGGATAATGTAGCCAAACTCTATATATATTAATATGAGCAAAATTTATCATTTGAGCATTGTTGAAAGTGGTGGGGATATATACTGAAGCACATTGTAGGGCTGTCTTTGAGTCTGTACATTTCTCCCCTTGGTCCTCTTATTTTGAGTGCAATGCAATATAATGAATTATTTGGTTATCCCTCTATTTCTATGTCATAAGTAAGCTCACAGAGCAGATATCACTCAAATAACAGAACTTGTATGTAAAACTACAGCACAGCAGAGATCACTCTAGTTTTCGTTATTTGATTCTATTTTCTAAGTATTGGATTCAAATCTAATATATATTAACAATCTACATGGAAATTATTCTCGGATTCTACTACGATACTAATGGGTGGTGTTATTGTAACCCCTATGTTGATATAACAATAATGCCTTGTTTCTAATAGAATGAGACTCTATCATACTGTCTAATAGATTGAGACTAACAATAACACCTTTAATTTTCAAACGAAAAAAAAAAAAAAAACAAGAATGCCTTTAAAGTAAGGAAAGAAAAAAATATAAAGAAATTATATTTAACGATTGAAAGATTAATATGGTATATCACGTTTACAATACCGAAAAAATAAAATATATATATATATAAGAAAATGAATTTTAACCATTGAAAGATGAACGTGGAAAAGAATGCAAATATGGATTTAAAAAATCTTAATATTATTTAAAAAGTTAAAATATTTTATTATTTTTCTAATCTTTAGGTACCTAAAAAGGCTAAAATTACTCTGGTTGCACATGATCTTTGAATAGTTGTCTACAACTCGCATGATCTCTATAAATGTACTTTCTTCACAGTACTTTTAATCACTATTTAGGGTGAAAGGAAAAAGTTTATGATTGACGATGCAAAGAAAACTCTCTTAGGCTACAAAATTATACAGGGTAGTGCAATTTTATTTAAACTCTACTTGTTAAAGAAGTAAATGAAGGAAAGAGTAAAGAATAAGTGTTTAATTGAGTGGTAAATCAGGATTCAACTCATAATATTGGTTAAGGTTGTGAGTTATATTTTCATCCACATCATTTATGGATAATTTCTTATCCATCCACTTTGGATTGCTTTCTCCCATTTTAAAAATAGATCCTCAGATCACGTTTCGAATTATATCACAATTGTCTTGATTATATCTTGGGTATAATATCAATACTCAAAAAAAAAATGAAAGAGAGTATATTTCTGCATTTGTAAAATAATAAAACTATGAATTTACATTATTTAAAAGTAATTTTGATATAGTATACGGATATGATATCAAAAAGGTTTAGGAAAAGAGGGTCCTAACTGGTAAGAGGCAACTAGCACCATCAATCATGGTACTACAGAATAATAATACAAAAGAGATAAGCATAGGATGCTTATCTCTCTCTAATCGGTGACCCATAACCATGATTCCAAGAAAAATTGACGTCTTGGTTGGAGCCAAGCCAACGGCTTTCATTGGAGTTTGCTTCCGTCAAAATTAGGCATCATTGGGAGTGTAGATTAGAACTAATAAAATATCAAAAGCTTTTATTAAACCAAGGCTGATTGCAGCTACCCCACTTTGTACACTCTTGGCTACAAGGAGGGAGCCATTACTGAGCTGCTAGGGACAACAACAACTTGTCTATCCAATGCATGAAGGGGCATTTTTAACTTTGAGTTTTCTTTGTAAATGGCTTCTTCTTTAAACTCAAGTCGAATACTAACCATTTTTTAAAATCTTACAATAAAGTCTATTTTTAATAAAAATATAATTATAGAAATAAAAAATTTCAGTACAATATTATTTTTTAGCGTCAATCTCAAAAAAATATTGTTTCAGTAATTATCTTTTAATTTTTAACAAAGCTCACATTGGATTTGGCCGCCATGGTGAGCCATCTAGCTTTCAGCACTAACAATCATTTATTTTCAAAGTTGGAACATATCCCCACTGATTCCAATGTTCACTACCCTATCTCAGAAAAAAAAAAAGTTCACTTCCCTCAAATAAAACAAAAGATAGAGCGAAAAATGCAAAGAAAATCACAGTGTCCACATTGTTGTTATTTATGTCTCTTGAAACATACAAGGTCTCAGAGATAATTCCTTGTTTATTGGGACATTTTTCAATCTCAACCTCATTAAAATATTGAAAACACCTGCCTAATTGTCCGTATAACGCCGATTACAATCATTATTATTCTTATTATTATCTACAAGAAAATAGACTGCTGGCCGATCTAACCAAAATCCAGCTTACATGGATCTGAAAGACAGCAGCTGCTACCTCCTCTTAGCTAAACACATCCCGACGATACTTTCACTCTCATCATCTAATTTACATGATGAATACGTATTCTTCAGCCCCGGCTTGATCATTGCTTTGCCTGAAAAAGAAAGGAGGGGAAAACAGTGAATTAATTATATCATACAAGTACAAGAAAATTCCGAGCATATTCTCAAATAATTTCATCACAATCTAATTACATAAACTTCAGAATCTACTCAAGATAATAAAGAAAGATCTTCTGAGATCATGCCTCGGTTAGGTGGATAATGACCCAGATAAGTCTACCAAACAATCAGATCACCTAACTCCGTATAGATTCTATAAACGGTGGATTACCAACTCAGACTGACCTACGTTTCAACATCAACAACAGCTCTATTAGAAGAGTATCTTTGACACCTCAAAGTGGTCACCAATATTAGGAACATAATTCATCCTATCATTTGATACAGGGTAGTTCACAAGATGTGTAAAGGTTTCGGGGTAGGTGTCTATCTAACTGATAGATGAAAATTCACCTAACTAGAAGATCAACCACCTGAAAGGTAGCAAACACCTATCTGAAGATAAAGAAAAAAGGGTATAACTAGACAAGGGCATCCTAATTTCCCCATACTAATTTTGAGATAAAGAGACTATACAGAGTATATCGAAAAAAACTTTCAACTCTCGGTCATGGTTTCACCTAACCTCCAGGCTCCATCCAAAGCTCAACACCGCTGCGCACAAGTGGCTAACTGTCACAAGGGAGTTAGATTCTGTTCCGTAGTCTGCTATACTATCTCCCCATCTCAACTGGATCAATTATGAAATTTTCGAAAAAAGTAATAATTTTGCTTAAGTTGAGAAGTTTGTAGTATGGTAATGTGAGCCATGGCAAACCTTATCCTAACAGAGGTAACCTCTAAGACATGGAGGAGAAGCTTTTTAGTCCTTGACATCTCTGACATACAAACAAATGACTTTAGAAATAATGCAAACAAACAAAATTTGTCAGTATCTCTAGTCACAGCCTCCCAGCCAGATTTTTGAACCTAATAAAAGTCATAGGGGCATGATAGTCTTTCTGAAGCATAGAGCCATTCCTTATAGATTGACAATCAAGCTCAAGTCATACAAGTGTGAGAGTGATTTACCTGGGAGTACAAGAAGGTTCCAAGGATAGCGATTGCAGCTCCAAGAGCATTGACGGGCTGGACTGGTGTATGGAAGATGATAATTGAGGAGACTATGACAGATATACGTTTCATGGTGTTTCCGATGCTAAACGTCAAGGGAGAGATCTCATCTAGTGACATGTAAGACACCTGATTGTAGAGATGATAGAACACACTTTGAGCTGCCACCCACCTACCATGCAAAATAACAGCCATACACATATATCTCAAGTATTAGACAAGAAAAGAAGAAAATAGTGCCATTACCACTGCAACAAAAGTTAAAGATGGGTTTGATAATAATTCACTTAATGATTCAAAGCTAAAACAAAAAGATTATTGTGGCTTTCCTAAGTTGCCAAGCAAGAAAATCAAAGCCTACTGAAGGCTAACAAGAAGACTAATCAGAACTTTCAGTTACGGTCATAGAGCTGATGATATATGCAAGAGTTACTAGGAACTTAATGATCTAATGTTTATTTCAACTATTTGGACACCAATCTAATCGAAATGCAAGAGGAACCCTGAATAAACGCCAATCTCACTATATGCGAAACGCTCACAAACTCTTTCGTCACAAAATCTAGTTCACATGCTATTTGCTAAATTTACACGGACTCAAACTAGTAAATCCAAAAATTTTCCTAAAAATTTAGTTCTCCTCATGCTTTTCATGATTCAAGCACATCAAAACAAAGTGAAATTTATGGCATGCCAATAAGAGTTTGTAGCAAGTGATTACCATAAGAATTGCGATCCAATTTGAGACATTGCTGTTTTATAACCTGCTGCCCACATCTGTGGTCCTTCCACTGCTACTGCAAAAGGGGTGAGAATCAACAGAGACAACATAGACAGACAAGCATAGTAATTCATCCCACTAACAGACTTCCCCTTCATGCCCTTCTTTGAAAATATGTTCCGGAAAACAAATGCCAAGTTTGATATCATAGCTCCCATAAAACCTGAAATAGATAACCAACAGCTAAGTTCACCACCCTGAAAACAAACCCGTAAAAGCAAAATGCTAATATAACATCACAGACCCCTAATAACCTTCTACAATTACAAAAATAACCAGCCACACGAAGTTCATGTGACCCAGCCAACAAAAGAAGTGAATTAAATTCATGGTTTAGCAATTGCACTTACTCAGCAAGACAATACAAGTCAACAAGTGGCTTGTATCAAATTACAGCCAAAAAATTACCACATTAATCTTTTATTCATATTAGATATTACTTTAACATCTTTCCCCGGCAATCAAGCTAAGGAAAACACAAGACTGATTGAATGCTAAATTGACAGCTAAAAAAAGACGACAGATCGCACATGTAACAATCCCAACTTTCAGAGAAACGGACAAAAAATATTTCAATACCAATCATGTTGAAATTTAGCTCAGTCACAGCAGCGAGAGCACAACCACCGATAATCGGAACAAGGGACAAATACACTGGCACAGGGAAGGTCTCCCCCAGCAGAAACCTCGAAACCAAAACACTGAAAGCAGGCTCTCCACTCTTGATAATATGAGTGAACGAAACTGCAACCTTAGACATACTCACCGTAGCGGCAACATGCCCAATTGTATGAGCCACAGCAACCTATAAAAACATTCAAAACAACACCACACAAAATTCAGTCCAAAATCAAAGAGCTAGCAAACAAAAAAAAATAAATAAAAGTAAAAAATAACAAAGCCTAAAAACATTTAAGTTAACACACATAAAAAGAACACAAAAAACATCAAAATCCCAGAAACCAAACAAAGTGTAATTATCTACAAACACAGACTATAAAAATCCAAACTTTCAAAACATAAAGCCCCAAAAACATCACTGTCCACTTGCAAGCACTTTTTTTCTTTTCATCAACCAAACACAAAATCCACCACCATAATACTCACAGGAAAAAGAGTCTTCCAGAAGTCGAAATCCGTTTTGGGGGCCTCAGCGATGCCAGTAGCCCATGAAATCAACATCATCAGAGATCCACAAGCCAGTGACAGAGTCGAAGTCAACCATGGATACGGGTACGCATTCAACACCTTCTTGTTGTATATATTGAAGACAACGTTCAAAGCCCACCACGTCGCGAAGTAGATGCCGATCTTCACCTTCTGCGCCGCCGCCGACTTCATGGCGGCGGAGGCCACCTCCGTCGTCGGCTCTATTGGCTCCGATTTGTCGGCTTCGTAGGCGTGGCATTCGGTGGTCAAACAGTTCCTCCTCGGTTTCAACGGCTGGAAGAAGCTAAAAACCGACGAGACATGGAGGGGTTTCGAGACTGAAACCGTCGGTTTTTTGAGGTCGGCGCTTCTCGATGACAAACACAGCGTCTGCAAAACGGGTTTCCGTCGAAGACCCGGATCCGACGCGTTAAAAGCCGCCGATGGGGTTGTCGATATAGAGGCTTTTATTGAGTTGCAGATCATTTTTTACGACAACCCAGTTGAATTCTCGACGAAAATCGAAATGGGAAGTCTTCAAATCTTTGAAAGATCAAAACTTTTTTAAATTTAGAAAAATCTCAACAAACCCCAAAACAGAAAGAAATATATAAAAAACCAAACTTGACAAATCAAATCAAAACAGAGTCCATGAAAATAAAAAACCCAAATCAGAAACGACTTTAGCAACCAGAAGCTTATAATGATCAAGCGGAAAAACTAAAAGTTTGAAGCCTTCGTGGGAGTTTCTGTTGGTGTTGGGGTATATAAAGAGGACAAAAGAGGGGGTTTTGAACTCTGAAATCTCAGTCCAAATGAAAATAAATATTAGGATTTATTTGTAACTGTTAATGTGTGAAATTGAAATAACCATGTGAATAATTGATGAAAAAGAAAAGTATTTGATCAACCTTCCGTATTTGAAAGGAGTCCATTAAGAGAAAAGAAAGAAAGTTGGCATGTGAAGGAGTTCGGATCCTTTGTGGGTCAATAGGTTTACAACTTTTTTTCAATGGCCAATTATAGGTTGCCACTTCAGTTTTGGGTAAGTGTAGTTGTCATTGTACTGAATTGACGAGCTCACCTACCCACTTAGGATGATTTGTAGTCTTTTCGATCAAAATTGAGTTCATTTAGTAATTTTGTCGAAAATATTTTATGTTTATGTTGGTGATCAGGAATTTATTGAGATGAAAGATGTGTATTATCGAGAGCAGCTGGCGCCATATGCCTTTTGGCATAAGTTGACACCCCGTGATGCCAAGAAATATATGTTCTCTTATTTTATTTGAGTATTACCTTCTATTATTGTGTGAAATTCTTCTTCATCTCCGCATTAATAGATCTCTTTATATGAGAGTAATACTCAAAACCAAGCTATCAATGTTTCTATTTCGATAAATTTCAATTGTCCCATGAATCGATTTTAATCTTCAAAAATATATATATTTTTTTGATACTGAGATTAGCTCAGGGTATATCTAAGAACAACAGTGATAGATGTTGTGATGCAAAATGAGAATCAAATTCCGAAAAAATGATAGATCAATCAACAAATCAGGAGCGGAAACAACCTACAAATAGTAGATAAAAATAGCACAAATGTGATCCTAAATGTTTGAACCTTGCACTTGCTATTAAAACTAAGACAAGGGTGATTGTCACCACAATGTGATTTCAATTAGCTAGGTTGGAATTGGTTTGATTAAGTTATGAGTTGTTGAAATATATTGAGATCGCTATCAAATTTTATATTGTACCAATTGTGCCAAGATCTATTAGATTAATTTCTTTGTGACACTAATTAGGTTGGAATCTATAAAATTTCGCTCGTATCAAATTCGAATATTGACTTTATAATATTTTATAAAAAAATACATTGACAATATATGCTAGTTAATATGTATATGTATGGAAGTGAAGCTACCCATCAATCTGATTGGGGGTGGGGAATATAAATAACAACAGAGGGTAAATTATAACTAAATTTTCATTTGAATTTTTAAAACAAAAATATATATATATGGCTTTGAGGGGAGGGCACTTTGGGCCATGGCTTCGCCACTGTATGCTGGACAATATGGAAAGAGGTGTGAGCATTTGTTTTTTTACCAACATTTAACACTAAGTTAGAGATTTATTAAAACGTATCAAAATCAATCACTATTTATATACCTATTATATTGATTGACGTAACAAAATACATCAACCAAACCAAAGCTTTTAAAACGCGATTGATAGGATGTGAATACCACCATTATAATTTATTAAATACATAATCATACGTGTTAGGAAGTGATGTAAATATATATATTTTTTAATTAGTTGTTTTTGATGAAAATTGCATCTCTCTTATTTAGTGGTCTTATTTTCAGATTTTGTAATAGGAAGTTTAGTTGATGTTGGTTGCTAGGAACGTGCTTAAAATGTTTAGGTCCTTTAGGAAAGTTTTTGGTCAAACAAAATTTTATGAAATTGATAAGTCTTTTCGATACAGTTGAAATTTGAAAGTCCGGTACAACTACGTCACTTTTGTTTACCAAAACATTGTAATATCATACGAATATTACCGCTGGCTGCTTCTTACATTTTTATTTTTTTACTTCTTGTTATTGTACTTTTTAACAAATTATATTATTAATTATAAAAAAATTAAAATTGCATTTCATACATGTATTTTAAGTATGTAATAAATACACACACGTCAAAAATTTACTTAATATTACTACTTGTATAATTCAAATATTTATTTTTATAATTTGAAAATAACCACTTTCACACTAATGAGAAAAAACTACCTATACAAGTTTGTAAAATCTGTTTAGTAAGCAATAAAAATTAAACTCCACCATCTTGATAATTAAGAAGTACACAACGAATGCGATCGAAAGTATTTAATTCAATAAATTTGTATAAAAAGTAAGACTATTAGTAGGTGATTGGTGGTTATAGTGGCACTTCGACCCATAAAATTTGGTCCATTAACTAGATATCTATGGTTCAATCTACATTATACTCTAAAGATAATGACAATTTTTCTATACATTATGAGTCTCTTTTCCTGATTTTGGAGTCAATTTCAGATTATATCTCAAAGACTCTAAGAAAGAGTGTCTGATAAGTTACATATATATATATATTTATGTAATAATAAAGAAAAAAAAAAGAAGAACTATTAGTCCTCTATGAAATTTGAATTATTAAATTTAAGATCAACTTGACGATAGAATGGCTTATGTTGTATTAAAATATACGGTTTTGACTCCAACCTACTTATAAAAAAACAGTTGTACATATATTTTTAGGTATTATAAGCCGACCACACCAACACCAAGTGGTCAGCGGAGCCACCAACCAAAAAAAAAAATATAGTTTTCAAAACCCAAGAAGAGAAGATTTGAAAGCCCGAATATTCATGTTAGACCGGGGTACAAAACAAGGCATATTCCTTGTTCTTCTTCGGTTGCGCTTTGTTTTATGAAAAGATTGAAGGAAAAAAAACGCGGCTTGATAATTAAGCTAATTGAATAATTAAAGTTCTGTTATATTTCAATAGTCTAAGCTTTTACAATTCACAAGCAAATTATATGATTACCATGCATTGGACAACAGTGATTTTCAACTCTCAACACTGGTTCATGATTTTCCAAAAAGAGCATGTGATATAGTACAATAAAGACACCTTGTTTATTATATTTGTATTTGCATTTGATCAATAAATTAGTCCCAAGGATGAAACGTCACTAGCATGCCCTATGGTTAGACAAAAATGAAAAGTAAATGACTCTGAAGTTATCCTTATGCATTCGGTTAATTTTTGTATTTTTTAATTGTTTTCATATATGTTCGGATCAAATTATACCATGCAATACAAGTATTATATGTATTTGGTCATTTTCACCATGTTGCATGACATTAGTGGGCCAAACATATACATTGTAACGCACTAAAAATCTCTCACATTTTAAAGTGTGATAATAGTAGGTTGGATGTATGCACTCGGTATACCGAATAATTATTTTATAAATTTATATATAACTTCGATCCGAATTATTACACTGCCATAAAATAGAGATGAGTTAGTTTAGTTTTATCTCAGTTTTTTCTTATGGATTCATTTTAAATTAATGTTTGAGAGTGCTTGCATTAACGAGACAACTTTACTACGATCATTCAATTAAAAATTGCCATGTAATAACTTTTGAATTTTATGTTTATTTCTTTCGTTGGTATTTAATCATTTTATTTTATGATACATTTTAATCTGACAAACGTTTAGGTAACATAGTGAGACTATCAAAATTATCTCAATCATCTCAGTTAAAGGAGTATTTCCAAAAGCAATATGGAAAATTTCCAAGCTTGGGTTTTCTTTTTCATGTGTCGGCTAGCTAAGTGAATATTTCCCAAAATCAAATTAGAAATCTTCCTAGAGTTGAATTGCCAAATCAAGTTTAGGCAATAATACTTCTTCTCCAAGTTGTTTGTCGACCACAAGCCAGTCCTCTCTACCATTGGAACTACTTGTTGAACACGAGTAAAAGTTCCGCTGCAAGTTCTGCCTTGACGAAGACGAAATCCTGTCACTGCCAGGTTGGTCGCAAGCGTCCTTCACAACCCTTCTCCCTGCTGTCACAAGCCACGTACGTGGGCTTCACGCTGGCTGAATCTTCTTGCAGCTCGTGGAGAAATATTGACGCGACTAGTATGTGCTTGCTGTCTCTCGCGGGTCTGGTCTGCATGCCGTATGAAGACTGCACATTGATGTTTTATTTATCTTCTGCTGATTTCTTATTTCCCCAAGTGTTAAATGATGCGAACCGCATGTGTCTCTTCCTTGTGACAGCTTCTGCATGTTTATTTATCCAGAACCCAGCTGTTGCGTATGCTGCATGACACGTTAACTGCATGATTTTCAAGGCTGAAACATGAGTCCGTAGTTGGATAAATTGCTCTGCTTCTTAGCTTGCAGTCGGACCTCAATTTCATTCCATGGTCTGCACGAATTTGGCCTTGTAATTGTAACAACTTGGGCTACAACATGGGCTGAAATTCTACATATAATAGTTTCATGGCCTTCATATAAGCTTCTCATGATACGGATTTTTCATGTATGGGCTGATCACGAAAGAAAACAACCCCTAAAGTATATTAATTCCGCCCACATAATTAGTTCTTGCTTGAATTCGCTTCTGACACTTCACAACTTAATTATTCATCAACTTGCTCTTTTATTCTTCCATGATTCACCTATAGAACAAATTAAAAACATTAAATAATTAACAAAATTTACTCGATTATTCATTACAAACATTACGTAAATTAGTATAAAATAACGATATGTTTTAGCATTATCACATTTCTAACATGACATTGAAATTTGGACCAAAGATGGGTCGGTTAATTCTCTTTTACAAGAATTCTAATGCTTTACAAACCCCAACATGTATATCATTTACTTGGCAAAACTAATCGAGCAAGAGGTGAAAATAAGCAAATAAGACATGTTCAATTAGCAAACCGAAGGAAGTACACGTAGGTGGAGACTTCAAATTGCAGATAAGAACTTCACTTCCAAATTGTTTGGTGAACACTCCCTATAGTGCAACCCTCGCATGTGATACACTCTTGGCTCTTTGCAATATGTTTTTAGACCTTTAACATATGATAATGCCTTGATGACAACTAGCCAACCCAACCCAATTTGAAATCGCTTTGATCCAATTCGGTCGGGTTAAAACTGGCCACCCTTATTAGCAAGCTTAAAGCAGTACACTTGACCTCCGCTAATCTGTCCCTATAATAAAGATTTGCCACATGAGAAAGTTTAATAAAGAACAAGAGTACACATACAATTTTTTAGGTGTCATAGGCATCGCCACTCTTTGCTAGGTTTACATTGGATTTGCCATCTTCAGATCACGTCTAATAGGATTGGGACAAAAAATCTATAATTTAATCTAATAA